>CM068373.1:409278342-409863342 GCA_034769895.1 Magicicada septendecula
TGAATTTGCATGTTTATTAGAACATTTTTATGTTAAACCTTTTTTATTTTACTAAATTTTATAGTCTACATTTGTTACTAATAAATGTATAAAAACTATCTACCAGTAATATTATAATATGTAATTTCTTAATTTTGACTTAACAAATTTTCTTAAGACGTTTGCTGGACGTGTTTTCTTACAAAAATCTACACATTTGTATTTATTTATTAAGTACTGTACTTTGTTCACTGGATTGGCGGTCATTTTTGCTCTTTTGTCCCCTTTTAATTGTAAAGGAGAGGCGGCCGACAATCTCCTTGCCCCGGGCGCCATAAAGCCTAGCTACGCCACTGATGATACATACAGGTATTTTAAAATTCATTTTTGAGTGTATCTTTTTTTGTGATGTATGCAAATAATGTACAGCATAGTGCTTTCTCATTTCTTTGGGCCTTCCCTATTTTTGTAATTCTCATATCAGTATGTTATATGATCCACATTGGCCCCAATTGACCCGGATAAGGGAGTTCTTGCAACGTATTTTAAGTGAGTTAGCTTCAGTTCAATTAACATCTGTAGATTATACACAGCACTAAATTAGTATGTATAAAGCTAACAATTTATACTAAAACCTAACACTCTTTTAATACACATTTAATAACTATTTAGGCGGTTATCATGCACGACTCTGTCCACATTTTTTGGAAAATAAATAATTATTATCTTTGTAGCGATATCTCTATATGTTATATAAAAGAGGTATGAATAAAGCTGAGTTTGGTTAGTTTTCCGCATTCACGCCTGTTGCGACGTTTAACGGCGGTCCATAATGACTTGATCGATTGCGTATGTACCCCACACAGGATTTAAAAAAATCCGGACCGCGACTGACCGTTCCGTACTACTACGGGATTATGGAGCACAGATTTAACGCGTAATAACGCTTTCAGTTTTGTAGCAGTACGGGGAGACAACGACCTTGTCAGCGCAAAACTTTGTGGTTGTATACTCACCACACAAGCAGACCCCGGGCTTTAAATGGGCTGACTGGGCAAATGCCCAGGGCGCCTGTTCCAAGGGGGCGCCAATGAACGAAAAACAATACGCGTTAAGACTAACACAGTGGACAGTTGAGTGTTATTGTTAAAATTCTAGGAATGAAGGAAAAAACGTTCGAATGCACTCCGGCACGCGCCAAGGAATATGTACTGAATAATATTATATTACGCATAGTTTCCTCTGTGTTTGTGTGTGATGTTTGCATTATAGCCTTTTGCTTATATGTTTGACGTATAGCCTTTTGATAAAGGATCAGCGGCGGATGTCGCCTCATATCGTTACTCAATATCAGTAAATTGCAACTCTTACTGACAACAAACTTGTTTACACTACGATAAAAAAAAAAATTAATATAGTCGTTTCCTCTTTCATGTTTCCTGTCAGTATACGCTTTCAATGTTATCGCGTTCCCTTCGTTGTGCAAAAAAATGTGTTCTCTTGGTAGTGAAAGTTACTAAGAGTAGTTATAATTATAGTTATAGTTATAGTTATAATTATATAACTATAATTTCAGTTATTTCATCTCAGATAAAAACTGTCAAACGGTTATCTTCATTATAGTTTGTTGTTTCCCTAGTGTAATCTTTATAAATCACACCGACGAATTTATCTTTTCGTCTAGGCTGATACGTCTGGCGTTGGAGACAAAGGAAATCACCTTCCATTTCAGATAAAGCTATATAGCCGCATGCTTTCGCCGCTTCCGCAAATGCGGAAAAGTTCTAGTTATTTGATAAACACAACAATGCAAACATTCCTAGTCGTCATTTGAAGGCAATCCGCCTTTTTTGCAATCTTTAGAGTAGGTCTAGTGTGCGTGAGTGTGTTCAGAATTAAAATAGGGAGGGGACGGCACTCATAAATACTGCACAGGGCGGCAGAAACGCTGGGGCCGGCCCTGATGCCAACCGATGTGATCGTGTTCGATGAACTGGATTGTACTTAGTATTTGTGTATGTTTTTGTTTACATACCGTATAGTCGTATTTTTTTTATTTGCCAGTAAAAATTAAAATCCGTTCATACACGACACACTATATTGCTATTAGCAGATTTGGTAGTTTTCTTTGTTAATGACTTGTGTTATTAACTCCAGTACTATAGTGTAAACTCGACCAAACTTCGTTTGTGTTTGTATTTTAGTGTTTAATAGTTGGTGCTGAGATATTTTGGTCTCGATAAAACACGAAATGAATAAAAAACTAAGTGGTGCTGAGAACAGGAAACGTGTTTTCAAAAGACAAAACGAGGAGGCACATTTTTTAAAAAAGGTTCCCAAAATTGGGTTATTTTTCACCCCTACAACTCAGCCGAGTACAAGTACAGCCTAGACACTGACTTTTTAGATGAAGACGAACCATCCATCATCCACCAATAAAAAACAAATAGACCTAACCGATCATTCAAGTTACGACGAGGAAGACCTAAGCGACCATGATGCTGTAGGCTCAAATAAATCAATTACACCTTTGTTGAATAATACCGCAGATGCAGATGTTAATATCGAGCCTATTAGACTAGTAACTGATATCTTGAATGAACAACAGCCAGATTTATCTAAAAGCAGCTCCCAAATGCTAGGCCAACTACCTAAAACATTTATTCTACAAGATCCTGCTACTTGGAAAGTGGATTTATCTGCTGTTGTTGAGCATATTTTAGAAAATCCTCCCGAAAAAGACTTAAATACGGATTTTTGAGGGTCTGAGCGCATTTACAAAAATGAAGTAAAGCGCACTTTATCAACTAATTTGTTTAAAGGCACGCTCCTAAACGGGGAAACCTTCGTAAGAAAGTGGCTGCTGTACTCCCAGTCTACAGGAAAGCTATTTTGTGTTCCTTGTTGCTTATTTCAACAAAATATTAACAAAACACAATTTTCTTCTGGGTTTAACGATTGAAAACATGGCAGCGAGTTGATCAAACAACACGAGCAGTCGCCTAATCACAGATATAATATTCTTACTTACATAACAAGGCGAAAAAATCCATCAAAATAAAAACTTTTCTATCAAATCAGTATGTAGAAGAAGTAACATACTGGCAAAATGTGTTATCAATAATAGTTTCTGTTGTAAGATTTCTTTCATCACGAGGCTTGCCTTTTCAGGGAGACAATGAACGTATTGAGTCTACCTCAAATGGCCTTTATCTGGGATGTTTGGAATTGATTAGTGAATATGATCCTTTCCTTTCACAGCATCTTTCAAAATATGCTAATAAAGGTTCAGGTCATGTGTCTTACTTATCAGCCCATTCCCGTGACGAATTTATTTACATTATGGCAAGTTGTGTTCTAGAAACAATTTCACAAGAAGTAAAGGATGCCAAGTACTACTCTCTCATTGTCGATTCGACTCCAGACTGCTCTCACACGGATCAATTAGCAGTAATGCTTCGATACGTATCTTTGATGGAAGCAGAACCTAAAAAACGTTTATTTAAGCTCCTACCACGTGTTCGTCATTCATCTGAACAACTAGAAAAAGCTTTATTGAAATGTCTGACAGAATTGGGCTTAGAAATTAAAAACTGCATGGGGGCAAAGCTACGACAACGCATCTAATATGTCAGGCCCCTACAAAGGACTTCAAGCCAGGATTAAGGGGGACAATAAATTTGCAGACTATGTGCCATGTGCTGCACACTCGATTAACCTTGTAGGTTCTACAGCTGCCAAGTGTTGTACAGAAGTATTAATATTTTTCCTTTTGTACAAGAACTTTACAACTTTCTCTCGGCATCTACATACAGATGGGAGCTTTTGAAAACGCATCTTGAGAAAAACAAAACTCCAGTGGTCAAATCTTTGTCGGATAGCCGTTGGTCTGCAAGGGCGGAAGTAGTAAAAGCTCTAGTGAAAGGCTATAAAGAAATACAAAGTTGCCTTCAAGAAATATCTGAAGATCCAGGTGTTAAACCTGCTGTGAGTTTGGAAGCTCAAGGCATTGAATTAAAATTCCAAAATTTCCAAATCATTTTCTTATCACTTTTTTGGAATGATATTTTAGAACGTGTTGATAAATGTAATAATAACTTGCAAAAACACACGCTTGATCTTTTAGCAGGTTCCAAACAGCTACGAACCTTGGAAACGTTTATAAAAGATAAAAGGGAAGAGTTTAACACGTATGAAAAAACTGCTATAGACGTTTTAGATTGCAAAACACCCACCTACAACAGGAATAAAAGACGGAAAATATTTGCAGATGAAACCCGTGGGGTTGAAAGCGATCTTGATGAAAGGACTGCATTTAGGGTAAACGTGTACAATACAATAATTGATTCCCTACTAGTAAACTTAGCAAGGAAGAGAGAATCGTATGATGCTTTGGTGGATCGATTTGAAACATTGACACTTCTGTTATCAGAAACTTCAAATGAAGCGATAATAAAACAGCTACAAAGTTGACTCAGTTTTTATGATGATGACATTAATGTAGATTTCCCAAATGAATGTTGCCACTTTAAAGCTTATATTGATTTGGAACAGATACAACGGATACCACAAATGTTTATGTTTACACGCATTAAACAGAACAACTTGGGTACCATCACATTTCCTAACTTGGAAATAGCCTTAAGGATCTTCCTCACCTTACCAATCACGAACTGTACTGCTGAAAGAGGATTTTCTGTACTGACAAGAGTGAAGAAATCGAAAAGGTCTACCCTTTCAGACAGAAAGCTCAACTCTAGTATTAATGTGCTGTGAGAGATACATCACCTTGAAAACAAATTTTACAGAAATCATTGATAGATTTGCTAAGCTGAAAGCTAGGAAAAAAACAATCATTTAACATTTTTTTGCTTCTAAAAAATCTTGAAGATGTGTTACTAGTATTTTGTGTTTTTTTTTCAACTATTGTAATTTTACATAATTAATTAAATGAAATAGATTTGCTAAACTGAATGCTAGGAAAAAATCTGTAACCTAATTTAAAAGTTTTGTATTTCTTAAATATTTTGAAGGTATATGACAGTTAGTTGTTTTGGGGTATTGCAATAATATGTATTTAATAGAATTAAATAAAACATTTTTAGTCATTAAAATTGGATGATTTTATTTTCTTCTTAAAATCTGGTGTGGGTGGTGGTGGGTGGGGGGCGTCTGAGTTAAGTCTTGCCCTGGGCGCCATTAACCTAAGCCCGGGCCTGTACATAAGTGTAGGTAAAAACTATAGTCCTAACTGTATCAAACAGTAATTTCGATTTTTGTGACCAAGTGCCCTTCCGCAATGCAATTTACGTGCGACAAACTTATTTTGTACACTGCCATCCATCTGTCAGAATTATTCTCGTGTGTATATAACATCGTTGAATGACCGCGATCGCACTGCTAATTGTGATAACGAATGTGCTTATTTTGCAAAACTCCAATGGAACTGGGATCTGTTGGGAATATGGCGAATTAATGTTAACTACGACACTGTTACACTGGAATAGTTAAACATAACTGATGTTGTATAAGATTCTGCATGTAATGTGTCGTATAACGTGTTACTTATGAAGCTGTTGATACTTTCTGGTTTACATTTAGGCACAGAGAGTGAGTGAGAGAGAAAGACAGACATCGTGTGATAAGAAATACCGTTTATAGTACGATAGCCAAAACACAGGATGTTTACTGCAGGTGGCTTCTGAGAAAGTCCTTGAAAATAATGAACGAATAAGTCAGTGGTGGGGGGACCAAAGTGTATAAAATAATTATACAGCGCAATTCTACATCATTGACTCATCAATTCTTACACCTGAATACAGAGTAACAATTGGAGCGACCTGTTAAAGGTTTAGAATCTTCTGTTGCGCAATTGATGTGTATAACTGAAGAAAACTGTTGTGTTAGAATTGGAGGTTATTGTTATGAATGTATAAACAAAAAATGTGGTACTTTTCTTATGCGGTTTTTATCACTGAATCTGATGGTGGTAAAATAAAATGCCTCTGATAATTAGTACTTTTTATATAGTGGGGTCGAAAAAATTCAAGAATTGATGCCTCCTGTAACATGATGGTGAACTGATGGGAAGATACGTTTATATATATATATGTATATATATATATATATATATACACGCGCGCGCGCGTATATTCCAATAGGTGGAATTTTATCAACAGTAATAAAGTAAAATTATACTGTTACGAGTATGATATCAAACCGCGTAAAACAGCTGAGAACATTCTCCATTCCCCCGTCCAGTGTGGTAGGTGTTGCGTCATCCAAGTAGGCGTTCTAGTGAGTTCCAAGAACACTTGAGATACACATTAGGCCGGCGGCGTGCAGTAAGGAGAGAAAGCTGTACTGGACTTCTGCGCGACCTATATAAAGCCATAGCAGCCGGGTTGTCAGTTCAGTTACGTGAGCGATTTTTGTTAGCGCGGATCGAGTGTTTGCCGAAGGGAAGAATTATTGTATTAGTAATTGTGTTGAACTCTATTAACTGACGTTCTTATTGTGTGTTGACAAATCTAAGTGGAATTATTGTACGAGTTGATTATAAACTCTTATTTGTGATAATTAAAGCTGGATATTGGTGGCTTCACTGGTGTCTTGTATTTAGTTTTCCACTGCACCATACGACGATCAGTTAGACCGTCGTAACAATACATTGGTTTTGCTTACTAAATTAGTGTTTTAATAAGAGTTAAGTAATTATTGAGACGCCTAATACCCGCAGTAAAGAGTATCGTTTTTACACGCAACTAAATTTAGCATTAACTAATTAATTGTATTAAACAAATTCATCAACATTTTATCGCTCCGCCGTTCCCAACTATTGTCATTACTGTAATTGAAACTTTAGTAACCTTTGTTAAGCACACATTGGAAACGAGTTTTTTTACTACATGCTAGTTGCGAGTAACGTAGTAACTTCCTGCGTAGTGTTCAACATTTTACTTGAAATTCCGTGCTCTTTCTCTCTCTTAAAAGTCAAGTAGTTTTGGCCAATAACTAATAACTGTAGAACCAAAATAAGTGTCATCATTGTTGGTAAAACGCATATTGTAATTTTGCGCAACACGTTAACACCTTAATGCACGTCGACAATTTAGACCAAACCTATTTGTTCAATTATTACAAACTAAAGATTACTACTACACTATCAGTATAGTATAATGACTCCTGTTTCATAAACATTGTTCCATAAGTGTTACTGTGTATTATGATATCAAAAATGTATCTAATCAATATTTATCTTTATAACTATTTTCTCTCATATATTAACAAAAAATAGTTTTTATTCAATGTGCTGAAATTATAATTTCTTTACTACATTTATTTTTCTGTTTGTATCTAGTCCTTTCTTTTTTATTTTTCTATTATTCGTTTATTTTTGATTATATATATATTTGGAAAACATAAAGAAATATTTTTAAAATGTATTTAACAATTTTGTTTAAACATATAAAATTTAATTCCTATGAACCATATTTAAATTTTTAGATACTTTTAATATTTGGAATTCAAAACGGATTAGCCTATGGCGCTTCTCACATAAATTCTTTATTGTTTAGTACGCTAGAGGTGAATTTTAGAGTAATTTTATTTTTTGTTATAATTTATCAAAGATATATATCCCGACATGTGGGTGAAATAAATGTTACGTCGACTGGTTATGTAGCAGGTTACGTAAGTTATGAAATTGCGCGCCTGTTCTGCTCGGACACGCGTTTAAATCCCTACTTCAAAGCAACACTCAGCTAAATACCTTCTGACGGCGTCGAGTCCGTTTGTTGTTGTAGCAAACACGAACTGTTTTATTGTTATATTTTGGTACCGTCTGTAATCTGCTTAAATATCAGAATCCTCTCCACGCTACGGAATATGGTCGCAGTGGTATACATAATGTATCTTCCACGAACCTACCACGCAGCATATTAAACAGCGAACTACGTGCTATGATTGCAACGTGAACTATTGTATTCTTAAAAATGCGCCTTCACCAGAGTATATTACTTAAATATTATCACAAATGTGTAGGAATAGTACAAATTCAATTAACTTGCCACCTGACAAGTGTATATTTTAAAACAGTTGCAAAGAATTATCCATTCAAGATCTAAATTTACCGGACGTGAGCTAGTGTTAAAATTGTCGTATCGTTTTACACTTTAGTAGAGATACGAGTAGCACTCTCTACAAAAGGAGTTAAAGCTATTCAAGTTTGATTAACCTTAAGAAGACATAAGAACTCTAGTTAATGATGTTCTAGTCAGATCTATTTAACCATAAGATTATCATTTACGTTAAAGGGAGAAAAACAGTGTAGAGAGAGGAGAGAGAAAGAGAATTAAAGCATATCAGGTAGCGTGAAGGAAATATATAGTACCAATACTACTTCAAACTGACACTTTATAGAAATAAGACAGTAATTACTCACAGACCGGTACGTAGTGTAAAGCGTAGAAGAAACAAGACGTGAACAGTAACTTTTTAATAGTTAAACAGTTACTTTGGAAGAGGATGGAACAATCTTCCCACCACAGACGTCACAAATCAGACAAAAAAAAACACAAAAATAACTATTACATATCCACTTAGTGATGAAAGCCAATGTTTGTTATAAAATTTATCCACAGTAGAAGACAAAGATACAAAGCTTTGTCGGATGAGAAAATACCCACTGGACCACAAATATATGGTAAAAGATTATGTGTTATACCGTATAATAAATCAAAGTTATTATTTATTTGGAAGCAGTGTGAAAGTTGTGTTATCACCAGTTATATTGCAACAGTTGATGACACAATGTCACAGACCTTTAGCCCGTGTTGCAGCATTAAAATATTACCTGCTATTAAAAGGAAACTTTCCAATTAATAACATGTTGACCTTCATCGAAGCCGTCTTAAATAAACGTCAGACACGTTATACCGCTAGACGTCCGAATTTACGTGTATGTGGTATTACTTTAAATTACAACAGTTCTTAACAATTAAAACAAAGAGAATTTATACAATATGGTAATAAAAACTTGTTCTTCCTTCCCAGCTGTTTAAAAAATATTTCTGCCGTAGTAGACTAATATATATGGCCGCTGGCTTCTAATATAGTGGCCCGAATTTGATTATGGGGAGCAGCGTACAATCAAGTTCGATTTTGTTCCAAGTTGTATCAGGTGTGGATGTGATATGTAAGATGACACGCTGACGTAACAGTAAGCAGCTAATGCACACTGCTGATTGCCTGTCTAACTGCTACAGAGATCTTAGGTAGCTTACATCGCTCAAATTAGAAACTACTTCTATAGGAAATAAGGAGCTCTTATTATTGTTATTGTCGTTATTACGTAATGATAGTACTAGCAATAACAATTGCTACAGTGCTACTTGTGTGAAAGTTTTTTAAAAAATTTCACTATTATGTAATAAAATGTTTTTGATGATCACAATGAAATTGTCAATATATCACAAACCGTTTAAAAATTGATCGAACTCACATCACCATTGGTCAATTATAGATCGTCTGTAGTAAGAATGGTAGCTAATCGATTATCTTATAAATATATTAACCACAAACTTCTTTAAGTTTAAGGCGCAGAATAAAACATTCAATTATCTGATACAAAATTATATTATAATAACTCTGTATATCCTACTATCAGTGGCGGCCGGTGAGTCCTGAGGAATGGGAGGCTACGAGATATCTGAATTTTTCAGCATACACGTCTCTTTATTATAACGTGTACCTTAATAAGATAATCCGTAGATTGACTAACTTTTGTTCTAGCTAAGAAGTAAACTTCAGAGTAGAAATATATATTGTAATCTGTGATGAATTTACTTGTACGCCTACAGCAAATTCAGTTAGCGGCCATTCTCATTTGAAAAACTGTCGATAACATCGTCATGTCATGACGGTCGACTTTCATTTTGCAGACGATTACCTTTTCAATTGAAACTACAGCAATGAAGCTAAGTCGATCTTGGTAATGAACAAGAAGAGATAAATGATATTAATACACACGTACAAGGAGCACGGGAACGTAAAGATTGCATAAAAGAATTCATAAAGTCATAATATTACATGCTAAACATAACATTCCTGCTAAGCATTTTAAAACTACTTTTCCTGTTAAAATTAATAGTGTTAACCGAGTAATTTAAACATGTTTTTTTTATTTTTTTATAACATTTTCCCAGCAAACGACAGACATAATATTAGTTTGGAATAATATCAGTAATGTTACATTGGTTTTCTTGTGTTACATGAACTTGTCTGGAATTGGCTATATTGCTACAAATATTCATTAATATGTTCATTCTTTTTACATGTTACAAATCGTTGTTCTGTTGCTCTACCAGACCTGAGGCACAGTTAAGGAAAACCTGAAATGTAGAATATTGGTGTAACGGTGCCCAATAATGATTTATAATTATTTTACAAACATATTTGTAAGATATTTTACTAATGCTCCTCTGTGATATTCATAAACGCATACATAAAACAATACAATAAAGTAAAAAAGTAAATACACATAAATATAAAAATTAATAAAAATAAACATAAGACAATATATAAAGTAATAAACAATGCCAATTAGATTACATAAAAACAAATTAAATGCATATAAACACCAGTTAAACTGAGAGAAATAGGAAAAATGTAGTAAAGCTCGTCAAATTCCAGGTAAACTACCCCTTTCCCTAAACCGATCTTCAACAAAAACAATATGTCTTGAGAGCGCTACAATTCAGGGCTGTATGCAAAACAGTATTTGATTCTGTTTGAATTTGCGGCTGTTATCGTTTGCCATAGAAAATACCCTTATTAAAACAAAAAACGTTGCAGGTAAACTACCCCTTTCCCTTAACCGATCTTCACCAAAAACAATAGGTCTTGAGAAGTTTAATGATCAATTCAGGGCTGTATGCAAAACATTATTTGATTCTGTTGGAATTTGCGGCTGTTATCGTTTGCCATAGAAAAAAATTACCCTTGATAAAAAAAAATCTTGCAGGTAAACTACCCCTTTCGCTTAACCGATCATCACCAAAAACAACAGGTCTTGCGTACTCTACAAATGAGGGCTCTATGCAAAATATTATTTGATTCTGTTTGAATTTGCGGCTGTTATTGTTTGCCATAGAAAAAATCTATAGACACACAGACAGACATACACAGACACACACACACACACACACACACACACACACACACTTTTCGAAAAATGACTTTTTTTCATGTTTTGAGTGTAGTACAATCAGAATCTGCAATAATCTCGAACACGATTTTTTTTGCCATCACCATGCTTCCATTTCCTTAAGGAACATGGAAGTAAAAATGGAAAGTAGTGTTTGGCAGAAGTGTCGTAAACTGACAATTAAAAGTGGTGCTCTATTGTTTCTCTCGAATCATTCACATTTATCTCTCTCTCTCTCTCTCTCTCTCTCTCTCTCTCTCTCTCTCTCCTATGGCGCTACAGCCCAAGTCGGGCCCTGGCCTCCACCAATCTCCGCCTCCAATCCACTCTATCCACTGCAACCCTCCTCCAGTTTCTTATCCCCATGTCTCTCGTCCTCTGCAACGCCATCTTCCCACCTCTTCCTCGGTCTACCCCTAGGTCTCGTTCCCTCCCATGTACCCAGCAAAGCACTCTTAGGGTTCCTGCCATCCTCCATTCTCATAACATGTCCGGCCCAACGCAATCTTTGAATTCTTATAAATTTTGAGACTGGTATCTCTTTATATATTTGATACAGTTCGTTGTTGTATCTCAGTCTCCATGAGCCATTTTCTTGTATTGGGCCTATAATGCGTCTGAGGATTTTCCTTTCAAAGGTGTCTACGATGTCGACTGTTTTCTGTGTGATTGTCCATGCCTCACACCCGTAGCATAGCACCGGTCTGATGACAGTACTATCTATTTTCATTTTTGTTTCCCTGTGCATATCCCCAGACCTAAATGGTGGCAACAATCCGAAGTACGCCTTGTTAGCCATGGTCATTTATCTATCTCCCTCCATTTATTTATGATTTTGACTTGCCTCTGCGTTGGAAACCGCAAAACAATCACAAAAACATTTCTAACTAATATTAAAACCAGTGCAGTAAGATCAAAGAATTGTAAATTCTAAAGATAAACACATTAATTTTAATTCATTTCAGATAATGCTCTCAATTTAGATCACAATATATTCTAATCTATTTGCTACAAGATATGTATGTATACTGTTGTGACAAACATTTAATTTTAAATTGTGATTAAATTAAATTTAGTCTTATTAATTAAATTTTAAAACTTAAATAATTCTTAAAAATTATCAGTGTTAAATAAAAAATGTTAAATAAAAGATACAGTACCGTTTACAAAATGGTAAAAGCTTAAGAGCATGATAATGTCTTTCAGACGCCAGCTAAACGCAACATTATTATGGTTACTGAGTGACTGATTGTTTCTTTTGCGCAAATGTTTGTATATTGCGACGTATCAAAACAAACCTTTATTTATAACAATCCCAATGACGTCATGTAATGATGACGTCACGCAATTATGACGTCATAAAACGTGACGGTAAATAAAATGTTACAGAAAGTTTCAAACGATGTCCAGCTAAAAGACATTATCATGTCAAAATTGTCATTGTTTATTTGACCAAGTGTCTGATTATTTCATTATATTCCAAATTTCTGTTTACTAAGTAATACAGTTTTCTAGTAGAAACGTAGTAACAACGCTGTAAATACAATAAATTTTCATACGTCTCTAGATCGCGTAGTTGACGGTTAAATATTAATATCGTTACTATAACATATTTGTGCAAATTAAAATTTTTGGATATACTAAACAAAACATTATGTAACAAAAGTTTCGATTATTTTTATTAAAGCCTTTAATAAATTAAAACGAATGTGAAATTTATGCAATGATTTGTGACGTGTCAACTAAAAATCAATTATAAGCTTTCATAGTTTACCCTATGTTGGAGAATACTAGTTACTCTCTAATGAAAAATAATAACAAAGTCTAGAGGTAACAGCTTTTCCATGCGAAAGCATTTAACAAGCTTGTTGTCCGTATAACGAACCGTTAATGGACTGGTATGATTACATATGAAACTAAACGTTCATACAAAGCATGTTTATACACAGTGTTTTGATGTACTTTCATATATAAACAGCTGACTATTAGGTTCACAGAATAACATATTATACACAGATTATACACAGATTATAGACAGATTATACACTTTTTATATTCTACAATGCTTAATGCTCAATTAGTACTGTTTCGACGGTCTCACTGGTTACCGTATGGTACAGTGGAAACAAAATTTACGCATCAATAAAGTCACTAGTTACTAGCTTCAATTAATCAAATTAACAATTTGTAATCAATTCGTACAATAATTCAAGTTATATTTGTCCAAAAGCAATTATAAACTCGACTGTTAAAAGTCCCGCACTACTTCTAACACAATAATCACTTTTCACTAATGACTCGATCCGCACTAAAAAAAATTGCTCATTGAAACTGAACTGACTAAGCCAGTCGGCGTTGATTAAGTACAGGTGTTTTAGCATAACTTTCCATCCTCACTGCAGCGCGCCAGCATAATGCTCTCCAGAACAGTCTTGAAGCTACTTGAGTGCGGCCTTGAGTGAGACGCTACACCTGCACGGCCAGAGGAGAAACGAGTGGAATGAAGCTCTCGCCTTTTCCAGAGGGTCCCCTTGTTACAGTACCTTTACCTTTTCTTTACTCGGGCAGATGTTATAAAGTTATGATTTCCAAATTTTTCGACCATCATGATAGAAAAATTGAAACACATTCAACATGAAATGTTAGATTATTGGATAAGTAATAAGAAATTTGTAGAATTATTTGTGGTACGATCATAGAAATCTTAGAAATAAGACAAGACACAGCGCAGAAGGATTAAATTTTATAAGACAATTGCAATACCCACATAGACACATATGCGAGTAAGGCGTGGGTCATGACAAAAAAGAAATGCGGCTCAAATGCAGTTTATTCAATATACTTTAAATTGTACATTGCAAGATAGAATAAGGAATGCGGATATCGGAGCAGAACTCAAAGTAAGGGACATAATTGAAATTATTTCAACTTACAGAAGACAATTGTGAGATAATCTGCAAAGGATGACAGAGGATTGATTGCCGAAAGCGGCACTGGATTATAAAGCCATTGGTAGAAGAGAGTGGGTCGTCCGATGATGAAGTGGGTGCCGGAACAGGTTTATATAAACTCATCCGTGAAGAGAACAAAAAAAGAAAATACAATTTCTACTAAACGTGTGTTGATATGCCTGTAGTACCCTAACGCTATATGTTTGTCAAAGTTTCTCCATAATTCTTTATTCTTACCTTGGAACATATGGCACCATCTTGATACTTCAATTTGTGTACCTTCTACTGTTAAGCTATTCAAAATAAAATATTGAAATTTGCCTAATATTTCTGTTAAAGATGTCTACATAAGCAAAACATAGGAACGTGGAATACTAAAGCTCTATTTCTCTATTCTAAACAAAATTGTCATGAATAAAAACGTTTTTCAAAATATAAATACAAATGTCTTACACATTTATGGGTAGCAATAAGAATACTTGACAACAAGAAAAAAGAACGAACTTTATTATTCAATTGTTACTTATTCTGTATGTAAAAATCAAGACAAATACAAATAGATGTTATAAATATGGGACTTCCAATTAACTGCAAGAAGTACAATTAAAAATAATTCTTTTAAGCTCTCTTTTAGAAAATGTACATTCAATCCGCGTAAAGTAATACATCATCATGTCTATGTTATGTATAACATCTACCACTATTTTGTCTATTTACATTTGGTTTTAGAAACACCGTAAAATTTCCAGTTTAGTAAACATTGCTTACAAGTCAAATTTTAATTAATGTACCGATATAACAAGTTCAATGTAGTGGCTTAATTTTGTGTTAAGTCATTACACCGCTTTGTGTTAATGAATAAGTAGGTAGCCTGTTCCTTGCAGGTCAGCAAATACGAGTATGTTGTCTTTTGCGATTCTTGTGCTAATTTACTATTCAAACGTAATGATTATGTTTCTTTGAATTTTAAATTCACTTCATCTAACGCAACTCAGTTTAGCACTTTACGTTTTTGTTTCAATTTATGTACTACTCCTTGCCACGTAATTTAATATTATATTCTTGCCGCTTAGTCTGCATAACGATTCACCAAGCTTACCTAAAATTGTCTTGCATTGTGGCGGGTTCAAAGAATTTTGCATATCTTGTCCGTAACAAATTTTTTATTAATTAAACCTGACTTTAATCATTTTCTTTTTCTAAACGTCACATGAAAAAGTTGTATTATTTAAGTTGAATAACAAACTGTATTACTTGAGGTACAATTTTTTGTGGAAACATAACATTCCAAAGAGGGGATGCGACAGGTCGCAGTGAAGGTAAATTTTAGAATAAAATACTCAAGTTATTGAAACCGCACTTTCAAAACAAATGAGATAATCTTTAGAGGTTTTAAAGGTATACCGTTTGTAGTTTACCCTATTATTTATATAATATATTCGTTGGAGACTAAAATTTTTTAACCCTTATTTTGTATGCTAATGATTGTACATGTTAGATGTAATTTTAAAACTGTAAGCATTACGAGTACTGTTAGTTTCAAAATACACAAATTCGCAAAGATTATTGAGTTATAGATTTACGGAAAACTCATAAATTTACCAATGAGTATGTTGAAAATGGAAAAGAGTTTATGAAAGGCAAAATGACTTTTTGTAATTTATGATTTTAAAACGCATAACATCATGTCGTCCATGCAAAAGATTGTATACGAAATAACTACTCAGAAATTATTTGATAAAGTAGAAAAAACTTAGCATTACACCATATTATATTTAGGTCTGCTAATTGTAATAAAAATAAAAAGTTTAATTTTAATAATATTTTATAAATGTTGTACTCAGTAGAGTGTAATATTTAAAAATTTAGTTTATTTTTTTTATAAATCGTAATATAAGTATATTACAATTTAACTGGATAAGGTCTTTAAGTCTTTAACCAAACTGCAGAAGTTTAGGGCGATTGATTTAATACGATTATTGGTAATGTAATTTTTACACTTAAATTTTGTTGATTGTTCCTTTTACGAAATTACATGAATAGAGTTTTTTGAGGAGTTATTAAATTCAGTTAAAAAATATTCACCGTGTATAAATAAACACGTGTACAATTGCAAACTTTTAAAGTTCTTTACCATAATTAACAGATTAAATTCTGGCACACTTCCTTTACAAGTATATTGAATAATTTTACAAAAATCAAGTCATATGATTTTATTAAAATTATATTTCTTACATGTAAAATTGAATTATTTTAAAGTACAATATTTTTAATACTGTTTTTGAGCATAAACTCTTTATAATTAATTAAAATGTCTTAGGGTTTTTTTCAGTCTCAAAAATGATTTTTTATATAATATTAAAGAAACATATTTTTCTACACTTACCCGCTTTTGGTATCACCAAAAACGTTTGGTGATTCCATATGTTGCAAAGATTCCCGTTGTTGGAACATCTTCAGCACTCTGTCCTTTCCGCGAATGTTAATAAGATGCTATTCGTCGGTCTCTCCCCTGTTTCGGTCAATTGGAGCATAAAAATTGCACATAAACTCTTACAGTTGTACCGGTGCGAATTAAACTTGTACAGTGGGCATTCAGCTACTACTGACTTGGTCGAAGTCTGAAATGGAAGTCATGTTTACAGAAATCCAAGGGATCTTAACACTTTCTACATTTAGTAACATACATCAGAAAAGTCACAAGCAATCTCGTTCATCTGCATGTTTGACGTTGCTTGCAAGAAAATTCCAAACGCCGTGAGAATAATCAAGCATCGCCTCGTTAGACGCATAATTATTCCTTCAGTTTTGCTACAGTTTTCTGAATTGCGTCAACCACCGCATTTGCAATACGTGGTAGACATTGACTGGGCTATATGCATATTGCCTAATCGCAGCAGCGTAATTATATGTTATAAGAGAGTAGAGTGAACTAAAATAATATATTATTATTAGCGGGGGCTCTACAGTCTGTGCCGCTTCCCGCATTTTGATCGCCATTTCTCCCTATCCTTCCAGTCATCATATTCAATAGCTGATCTCTCATGCTTTTCCTAATTCCTGTCCTCCTTTGTGTTGTCAGTCTTACTTTTCTTCTCCTGTTTTGTGGTGTGTAAGTCAATGCTTCCTTTGCCCATCGCTTCTCCTCCATCCTCATTACGTGACTATACCATAGCAACTGTTTGGATTCTATTCTTTCTGCTGTTGTAAATACGTGGCCTGTTTTCCTTCTTGTATCTTCGTTTCTAACATGTTTCATTCTAGACATATTACACGGTCTTCTTAAGAAGTCCATTTTCACAGTTTCTATCATCCTTTTATCTTTATCTAAAAGTTGCCAGCATTTGCAGCCATAAGTTAAAATGGGCTCCACAATAGTTCTGTAGATTGTCAGTTTAGTTTTTAAGTTTCATTTTGTTCGAACAAAGTAACGAGGTTAGAAAACGAATAGCCCTTTTTCCCTGTTGTATCCTATTTTTGATGTCATTTTTTGTTGTTTCATTTTCTGAAATAATGCTTTCCAAATATTTCTAAAATAATATGTACCTCTGTAGATTCCAAATGGTGTATTGACAATGTAAGGTTTGTTGACATAAACCTTATTGTTTTGCAGCTCTGAAAATTATAAGACGTGTCTCAATTACTGATATTTATTAAGCGGGGAAAACATTATCTTAACAATAAAAACGTATCATGTTATACACTTAATCCAAATAACAGAACTTTAGAAGCCAAAATTCAATCTCAGAACAGGTAGTATCTATGAGTGT
The DNA here is from genome assembly GCA_034769895.1 of Magicicada septendecula. Classification (NCBI taxonomy): domain Eukaryota; kingdom Metazoa; phylum Arthropoda; class Insecta; order Hemiptera; family Cicadidae; genus Magicicada; species Magicicada septendecula. The sequence continues at coordinate 409,296,249 of CM068373.1, forward strand.
CCTTGGTTAACAAGAAATGTCTCAGCGGTTGTCCTTGGCACGTACATTAACATCACGTAGGGGACGAGTCAGCGCGCTGTTTTACTGTCCTCTCCTGTTTCAGCAAAGAAATAAATTGTTTGATTACGGCGCACTTTCAATAGAACAGTACGTGTTGACTCACATGGCAGTTCCGATATTTTCACCATTTTAGAAATATTCGTATTTTAACCATTGCTCTCAATATTTACTCTGTAATAGTTTCTAAGTAATATTAACATTACTATGTTAACTGTTGTGAAAATGTAACGTTACACTAGAAAAGTTAATATTACACTGACGAAACGTAAAGTGTTCATTTAATTTTTTTATCATCAATAAAAAATTGATGTTTTGACGGTTATATTGGAGATATTTAATTTTTATGTATTATGTATTTTAATAAATTTATAATTTTTAAAATGATCGTCCTGTTATTTCTTAGATTCTTCTTTAATTAGTAAATTATTGGTACTGTGTTTGTAAATATTAAGATTTTTTCAAATATTAATTTTTTTGAATTTTTTATATGTTTTTAATTTAATTCATATCTTGAATAACTTGACATTTGTGATTATTATTTAGCTAACGCTGGCTAAATTAAATCTGTAAATATTTGGTTTCAAAAATGCATTGCGTTGTTGAAGGAATCTACCAATTAATTGTATTATTTGTCTACACACGTAATATTTATTGCTATCTGGACATGCTATTTAGTATATTCCATTCTTATTATCAACATTTTATATAGTTTTAAGTTTTATTTTATTAAAATACTATATTATCTGTTTTATAAGGTACTTTTAACTCGTGTCTTTAAATATTCTACTTAGTTTTTAACTTATATTTCCATAATAATTAAAATTTTTATATTATATATTATCATTAATTGGTGGGTTTTTAGGTGTAGTGTTACTGGGCGTTTGTTTAGCTAGTGTGTGATTTATTTTATTTTCTAATGTATTGATAGTTTTTATTTTGTATCCAAAAATTAATTAATGCCAGCGGCTTTGCAGACGTAACTATGATTTGATAATATATAATATTATTCCAGAATACTGCAAAAAACTCTTATAGTTGCTTATAAAGAAATAATATATAAAAATGGAATGTTTCTGTAACATGGATAGTGTATGTTAGTAACATGTAATAACATGTATTTAGTAACGTGTATGCTAGTACGCTGTTGTTGGCATTAACTGGCTTATTCTCAACTTGTCCTGTATGCTTTCCTTTATCTTACTTCCATCAATGAACATTTCTGAAATATTCCTAAACAGAATGCCTGAAATAATTTACTTCTCTTTTACCTCCTGTTTATGTTTGCCATTATTAAACTTGTATACAAATTAAGAAATATTTACACAATGATATTACTTAAATTCCATTACAATGGGGAGGAATATCACCGAAATTTTAACTACTCGTTATGATTTATGAAACTCTGAAAACATTGTGAGATTCTTTTAGAGACAAAACATCATCCAGCAGTTCAAATATATATGTTGCTGCATCTATATAAGAATCAGTGCAAATTCATTTTTATAATTTTTGTGGTCGCTAATAACCCTTGCTGTTGCAGCGACCTTATAAATAAATAAATAAAAATACGATCTAATTACCAGAAAAGTATCTAACAAGCTCTGTAAAATCATTGTAGTACGTAGGGGGTCGGTTCCGTGAAGCTTCAGTTTCTTGTAATTACCTACGATATTTTCAGCGGACGATTCTATAGTTTCCGTCTTAAACGTCCTGAACAGCAAAGAGCATACTTTTCCGTTCGTCCATCTTTTGAAAAGTTTGAAAAAGGATAAAGAATTAGTTTCAGCACTCAGCAACCAAAACCAAATGCATTCAGACACTTTCGTTTGTGTCACATACCCTATACATTTCAAAATGTAAAAGATGTGACGGATACTCCATGCATTGTTCATGCAGTTTGCTCGTAGGAAATGTTTGCTAACTATTGACTATACTGACATTGTACCGCTAATTACGTTCATTATACATTTTGTTATATAAGATCGCAAGACTATATTTCATACGAGCAAATTTTAAAAGTATTTCATTCCTCAAAATTAAAATATATTTAAATATTACACAGCACTGTTCTCATTTTTTGGGCGGCTGCCGACTTTTACATACACAAAACATAAAGGAAATATTTTGTGGTTTTGTATTATAAGATATCTGTATATGAGAAGATGATAAAAGTGTAATTAATGTTACGAATGTTACTTTAGATTAGATTTAATTTTACGAAACAACCATAAGCAAGTAAACTTACTAAACACAAAAACTTATTAATATTACATTTTTCGTTACATTTATTGATATTAGGTCTACGATTCGTATTACGAAGGAGGAGACTAAGTTCAATAAATTTAGCAACATTTAACTGTTGCCGTTTGTGGTTTATGTTGATTGCATTGGTAGGGTTCATCGTGGCGGAGGAGTTATTTGTAGCAGTTTGCCCATAATTATCATTTTGGGACAGTTTGTCTTGACGCTTGTACTTTAGAAACTAAATCACTTGGTGGTTTACAACCGTGTCACAGTAAAGGTGTTTGTATTCTTGTTTGTGCTCTCGAATGTTGCGTCACAAGCTTTAGTGGTTCGATTCAATCACATTATTTTATCTGTACTTTTGTTTTGTGTGTTCGCTTCTTCTTGAAACTATATTACATGGAGCCTTTTTTCCTAAGTAATCGAAACCTTGAAACTGACTCCGGTATGTGAATTTTAATTTTCGTAAAAACCTAAACCTCGTTTGAGATTCATGTGTTCACTGCTTCTCTCTTAATGATGGTCTACACTAGAAAAATAACGGTTGTCACTTTACTGTTTATTGTAAACTCGTCTGACATAAAATGTATAGTTATATTTTTATAATATAATATATAATAACTGCAATGTAGTTCACACTGTACAATTACAGATTTACTAACAACAGACAAATCGTACCTCAAATTTGACGACTTTTAAATTCTTCTTTCCTCTTTTTTTTCATTCCAGGGTTAGGCCATATCATATGTTCCGATAGCAATAGATTTTCAAGCTACCTCTTTTCCCTTTAGGCGCATATTGTAGAACTTGTTGATGTTCGCTTCTACCTATTCTACCTATATGTTTAATCCACCCTAAGTAGTATAAAAGTGGGAGTTAGAAAACAATGGCGATGACGTCACAGAGAGGCACTGGTAGCTGGCTTCCGCGGTGTGAAAACAATGGGTTGGGGAACCCCCAGTTGAAAACACTACCGGGTTCCAGTTCATGACGTCATAGAGGCACTGGCAGCTGGTGTCCGAGCTGTCCATGTGACGTCACTGTTTTGTGTGTGTGTGTGTGTGTATGTGTGACTGAAACACTTCCGTGTTCCAGTTCATGACATCACACAGAGGCTCAAGTCGCTGGCGTCCGCATGGCTAAAACCTGTTTCAAGACGTCACGGAGGCCGTGGTTTCTGCATGTCCAAAATTTGGTAGCCGAAAACAATGTGTAGCGGATGGGGGTACCCGGAATTCGGCGGTTGCCCGGACGCGCAGAGGCGATGTCATCGGGTACCGTTACGCGAAATTTTGGGGGCATCGGATACCGTTACCCGAAATGATTAAATCAACGGATGGGGTACCCGAAATTTATGGGTACGCCCTAACCGGGTTCCAGTTCATGACAGAGGCCCTGGCAGCTGGTGTCCGAATGTTAAAACACTTCCGCGTTCTGGTTTATTTTGATGTAACAAAATAATCGTTCTCTCTCGAAATTTTTAATGTCAGAATTTTGGTACCCTAAATGATTAAAACAACTGATGGGGGTACCCGAAATTTGTGGGTACGCCCACATGACGACGACGTAGAGGGCGTGATGTCTGAAATGATTAAAACAACGGATGGGGGGTACCCGAAATTTTTGGTGTCTGAAATTTAGTACCTGAAATGTTTAAATCAACGGATGGGGTTACCCAAAATTTTGGTGTCCGAATTTTAACACCCGCAATGTTTAAATCAACGGATGGGGGGGGTACACCCTAAAACAAGTCCTGTATGTCTAAACTCTGGACTGGGGGGGGGGTACCGTTACGCGAATTTGAGATCGGTTAAAATTTGGGGCAGAAGGTACCTGAGGGGTTCAGACATTTGGTGATTAATGACATCCCGACGCGGTTCCTCCGGTACTCAAAACCGGATATTGTATTATTATAATGTTTATATTGTGTTAATATAAAACAGATGCATTGATTTGAATACTGTTTAGAAAACATATATTCTTATTATGCGTTACTAAAATTGTTAACTGAATAAATATATTTACTCTTGTGACGATTCGCCTGTAAACCAGTCAAACAGCATCTAAGCTGGTACACGCAGTGTGTGTGTGTGTGTGTGTGTGTGTGTGTGAAACACTTCCACGTTCAGTTAATGTATTCAAAGAGGAACTGATAGCTGGCGTCCGTGTTTTATAAAGCGGTGTGTGTGTGTGTGTGTGTGTGTGTGTGTGTGTGTGTGTGTGTGTGTGTGTGTGTGTGTGTGTGTGTGTGTGTGTGTGTGTGTGTGTGTGGTTTATTGTCAGACGTTGAGCTGTCTCAGGCAAGTTGTTGTAAGATGTAGCGCTATAAAAACCGGTTTCTGCTACATTCCATGCTGCTACATCTCAACTGCTTTTGCGCTTATTCAAGAATGATAGGAATAATTGTTTTGTATAAGGGGTATAATAATAAAAATAACGTAGGTTATGGTTTATATATATAAGTTTTAATAATATCGAAAGCTTTTACAATCAAATCATAAGCTATAATTTTTTTCTGTCTCTACACACACACGTTCTCTATTCACAAGACAATTATAATTGAGCAAATTATACGCGCTCTCTCTATATACATAACTAAACAAAATAGACACTTTATATATATATATATATTTACATAATTATACAAAATAATCTTTTTTCTCTCTCGCTTTCTCTCTCTTTTGCAGCCTTGAAGGTTCTCTCTCTCTCTCTCTCTCTCTCTCACTCCCTCTTTCTTTCTCTCTCTCTCTCTCTCTCTATATATATATATATACATATATATACACACATACACACGCACACACACACACACACACACATAATTAACAAAATAATAATTACATTTACTACAACCAAAACAAGCCTTATATGTCTAACAATAATAATAATAATAATTAATAACATACAATATTACAATGTTGATGTGTAATATGTTAATAATAACATACTAAATGTAGACACACATCAAATGATATTTACTATGGTGTTAACTACATGTGTAAAATGGTACACCAAAACCTTGAATTCAACTCTTTTTAGTATTTTAGATAATAACAGAGGTAACAACGCTTATAAAGCGCACATCCAGTGGAATTATGCCTTAACCAATTACATTTTTTTCGTCAAAATAATTTTTTAAAACAATTGTTCTTCAGAGTGTAAATTCTCTCCACTCACAAGCACTCAGAATGTTACAGTGGTCACCATATGGTGGTGAACGACATACATCTCCCTCGCATTCGCACAAACACATAACATCGAAACAAGGTTTCTGTAATTATGAGAGAAATCTTTTAAAAAATTTAATTACACATAAAAATTTAATTAACTCATTAATGATTGTTTATCTCAACTTTTTATGTTATAAACCACATACGTTTTTTAATAATTAAAAACAGAATATAATTTCCTACAATTAATAATACTTGATCAAATACAAAAGAATGTGGACACATCAAATGATAGTTAGTGTGGTATTAAAAAAACATGTATTCTGAATTAAATGAATTAAAGTCATTTTGATATCTTAGATAACAACAGACGCGACAACGGTTACGAAGCGGACATCCGCTAGAGTCATGCCTTGACCACTCATATTTTTTTTACCAGCGAGGTATACGCTGTACCAGTAAAATTATACATCATATAGTACATCTGATTAACCAGCTTTGCTTTAGCAATTAGCAAATCTTTTATTTGAAGATATTCAATATTATGGTTGTTACAATAACTAATTGATGTTTTGAAGAGTTTGAAAAACTCATTACGAATAAATACTTTCCTTTTGTAAATATTCTTTTCGTTTCGTATTGATATCCATCTACTCAGTGTCTTACGATTATTTCTAAAATTATAATCGAATTTAATCATATCGCATTGACAATATAATCTATTATTACCATTTATCTCTCTGTTTAAAAGTTTTCTACAATATTAGATCCAAGCAACACCTTGTTCTTTCTCTGAAAATGAACAATTAACATTAAGAAACGACAAAAAAAAAATAGAGAAGTCTACTTCAACATTTAAAAACATTTTACTATTAATGTTATTAATACTATTATTATTATAATAAATCAATCCTGTTCTCGTTTATTTGGTCTGGAAAAAAAAGAGAAACAAAATTAATACATAACCACTTCTGTATAAGTAATTATTAGTGGTACTGAAATATCATACTCACATAATCAATATCCAACTGCACGCTCACTTTCTCGTTCGCCAGCGGAGTGTGTGAGGTTACGCATAGTGATAGGACACAAGGCTTCACAGCTTTCAATTGCTCCTCTGTAAATACGTCACACCATCTTTTAGGTAGGTATACATAGAACAGTTTATCCTCCGGCTGAGGACAGGCTCCGGTATCTTCCAAATCTACCACAACTGACTCCCCGAATTTCGTTTTCACAAATGTCATGTGAATTATATGATACTTTACTCCTAAAGAAAGACTTGACAAGAAAGACGGTCTTTTTGGTAAAAAATTTTCAACTGTCTTCGCGTTCGCAACGATTCCTTCCATGGCGAGTACTGATGACTGCACAGGGAAACACTGGCGTATTTATTCTGTTTCCCCCCGACCACGTTCCTTTCTTCTAAAGCGTCATCTCCTTCGGTCACGACCGGACGACGACACCCTACCCCGCACCCCGCACCTCCACCGCAACGGTAACGGCTATAATTTTGCTTCCTACCCCACCCCGCGTCGTCACGGGCCACCATCTGCTTTCGGTCACGACCGGACGATGACATTCTACCCCGCACCTCTACCCCGCACCCAGAGCCTCAACACCACCCCGCACCTCGCCTACATATTTTGTTCAATTACTTTGTCTGTCGCTCCGCAACGACCGGTATTCCCCCCCACGCACACCAATCGAGTCCGTCGGCGACAACCTAGCTTCCTACCCCACCCGGCGTCGTCTCGGGCCACCATCTGCTTTCGGTCACGACCGGTCGTACAACCCAGCCCCCCGTAACCCGCACCCTACATCCCGCGGGAGGCGACTTAACGAGCGCTCTTCAGCCAAGGTCGCCGGCATCCTGTACCCCGCACCTCGCCTACCTCTCGGTCACGGACACCGGCTGCAACCTAGATCCCTACCCCGCACCACCATCCCACACCTTTACCCCGCACCGCATCGGTCACGGACGTTGGCTTCCTACACTGCACCCCCACCCCACCCCACCCACCGCAACGCGCGTCATCGGTCACGACCGGACGACTACCTACCCCGCACCGCTGCTCCTCGCGAGGCCGATCGGTCAAGGGCGCGCGGCGACAGCGTCACCGGTTACCGGACTGTCTATATAGGGAACCGACGACGCGAAGCCGGCCTCACTCCTTTCACAATGACCGACAGCAGCAGCAGCAGCAGCAGCGGCAGCAACAGCGAACACCGTGCTATCAATGGTAATGTAATTACTATAAAATTTATGATACTTGACAATACACTAAACACACAAACAGTGTTATTAGATTACAAACGCACGATTGTTGATAAGATTTGTAGCGAAGCCGTAGCATTAAATAATTATATAAAATGGTATTTAGCAGTTCGTGTATCTTTTAAAAAATTAATAAACACCGAAAATATTTATTGTAATGCGGTATTCAGATCGCGTACAGAACTTAAGTCACAGTATGACGATATCGATGAACAGTATTCGATAGGTAGCGAGAAAATAATGGAATCCGTTGACAAATTCACGCGTGACGGAAGCGGGTGGGTCGAAAACGGTGTCGAGTCGGTGGAACTAAATATTACAAAATACAATCCTCTTGTGGGGTCGAGCTTTCTACCTACACCATCGAAATTGTCACACAGTAAGAAAGGAATTATTAATGTGAAAAATTTAGAAGATGAAAAGTGTTTCTTATGGTCTGTGCTCGCCGGTATACACCCGATCGCGTGTAACCCGCATCGCGTTAGCCATTACCTTTCGTACGAAGAAGAAATAAACATGAAGGACATACCTTATCCCGTCGCAGTCAATAAGATAAAACGTTTTGAAAAATTAAACGAAAACATATCCGTTAACGTTTTTGGCTACGAAGACGAGGTATATCCTTTACGTATCACGGAACATCGCGGTAGAAAGTACCACTTAAACCTACTGCTACTGTCCGACTCGAACACTACTTTCGGTCGGTCGAACACTGCCTCATACGGAACCTTTCGCGTATGCTTTCGTCGTTGACAAAACATCACGCCGTATCAGTGTACTGCAACTACTGTCTACACAGATTTGCGGACAATAAAGATACTAACGCGGCACGAAAACGAGTTGAAGAACACGAACGCAACTGTTCTCAGCACGGAGTACAGAAAGTAAAACTTCCTGACGAGAACGAAAAGTGGATGTATTTTAAAAACTTTTCACTTTGTCACCGCGTACCTTATACGGTATACGCTGACTTCGAATCGTTTATTGTTCCGGCCACCGGTAAAAACGTGGCACATCATATACCAGCCAGTTTCTGCTATGTGATAGTTGACTGGATGGGAAACGCCGTCAAGGAACCTGTAATATACCGCGATAAAGACGTGGTGGACACGTTCCTTCGTGTGCTTTTAGCCGACGTTCAACGACTCGATAGAAAGTTTAATAAACCGATCCAAATGACAGCGGCCGATGAACGGTCATTCCGAAACGCTACGCACTGTCATCTGTGCAAGAAGGCGTTAACGGACGACACGGTTCGAAACCATTGCCACATAACGGGTAACTATTTAGGCGCTGCTCACAATGCGTGTAATATAAATTACAAAATACCAACACAAGTTCCGGTTTTTTCCATAATTTAAGTGGCTATGACTCGCATCATTTGATGCAAGGTTTCGGAAAGTACAAGGAAGATGAAATAACGTGTATCGCTACTACAAGCGAACGTTACATCTCCGTTACACTCGGACAGCTCCGGTTTCTCGATTCTCTGCGGTTCATGAACGCGTCACTTGAAAAACTCGTCTCCAACTTATCTGCGGATAAATTTAAAATCCTTAATCAATTTTACACGCGTAATGTTAATTTACTGTTGCGTAAAGGTGTGTACCCTTACGAATACGTTACGGACGATTCAAAATTTGACGAGAGGCAGTTACCGGACCGCGTACATTTTTACAACGGGTTGACAGAGTCGGATATAAACGAAGAAGATTACGCGCACGCTCGAGCGGTTTGGTCGGCTTTCGACATGCAAACGTTCGGTGATTATCATGACCTTTATTTAAAAACGGATGTACTACTGCTTGCAGATGTATTTGAAAACTTTCGAAACATGAGCCTGCAGTACTACGAACTCGATCCGTGTAACGTTTTTACCACCGCCGGTTTAGCGTGGTACGCGATGCTGAAAATGACAGGAGTTAGGTTAGAGTTACTCCGCGATATAGACGTACACCTGTACATCGAAGGAGGTATCCGTGGCGGCTTAGCAGCAATTTCTAATAGGTACGCCAAGGCCAACAACCCGTACATTCCCGATTATGACGCAAGCAAGCCACATAACTATTTACTCTACCTCGATTGTACCAACCTGTACGGAACGGCTATGACACAGCCTTTACCACTATCCGGTTTTCGATGGTTGGAACGTACAGAGATCGATACGTTGAACGTGCACGCGTTACGTGACGATGATGACACCGGTTATATCCTAGAAGTCGATCTGGGGTATCCACATTACCTACACGACTTACACAGTGACTACCCTTTAGCACCCGAAAAGTGTACTATTACGGACAGTATGCTTTCACCGTACTGCTATCGCATGAAGCTGTTAAAAGACTTTGTGTGTAGTAACGGTAAGGTAGAGAAACTGATAACTTCCCTCGAGGACAAGACAAAATACATTGTTCATTACAGAACATTGAAACTCTACCTCGAACTAGGAATGGAGTTGAAAGCGATTCACCGTGTGTTAGCATTCACACAGTGCGTATGGTTGAAACCTTTCATCGATTTTAATACGGAGCGACGAAAGGAAGCCAGAAACACCTTTGAAAAAGACTTTTTTAAGTTAATGAATAACGCGCCGTACGGAAAATCGTTGGAAAACGTACGGAAGCGAATCGATTTCAAGTTAGTTCCAAACGAGAAGAAACTTCACAAACTAACCGCTAACCCCAGGCTACAACATTTTTTCATCTATAACGAGGACCTGGTAGGTCTCACGATGAAAAAAACGTCCATTACACTGAACCGACCTTTGTACGTTGGGTTCAGTGTATTGGATATTAGTAAGCTGATCATGTATCGGTTCCATTACGGATTCACGATGAATACGTACGGGTCACGTGCACGTCTATGTATGACGGACACTGACTCTCTGTTGTAGGACATTCGCACCGACGATGTGTACAAAGACATGGAGGAGCATCTCGAACTCTTTGACACGTCGGAGTACCCTAAGACACATCCGTGCTATAGTGAAACAAACAAGAAAAAGTTGGGTACTTTTAAAGACGAAACAAATGGAATACCGATACTTGAATTTGTCGGGTTGCGCGCAAAATGTTATTCATTCGTTACGGCAAACGATAAAGAGAAAAAGGTAGCGAAAGGTGTGCACGTTCCGCGATAGCTACACAGTTGAAACATCAACTTTATAAACAATGTGTAAAGACCACTTCTCAAACGTATACTACGGCGCAGACTATCCAAAGCGAAAAACATAACATATACACAAGAAAGCTTACAAAATTATCGCTGTCACCGTACGATGACAAACGATATGTCTTGGATGACGGTGAAACAACACTGGCGTACGGTCATTATAAACTCTGTCAACCCAGACGCGAGATAATTCAGCAAGCGAGAAAATCCGTTGTAAATTATGCGTTCGATATACGTTGATATAAGACTCGCTTGCAGGAGCAACACACTGTCAGTAACGACGATGAAGTCGGTGAAGTTCAGTGAAAACGTAACGGTATATCTCGTACCAAAATTTTGCGATTCTCGATTCGGGTGGCGATATGGAAAACGTACGCAAAACTATTGCAAAGGAATTGCACAGACCGGTGAGAAGGAACTTTCCCAGACGTGCGGTGGAGGTGAAGGGGTTACACGATCTGTACCAAGCGGATTTGGTGGAAATGATACCGCATGCCAAGTTGAACAAGGGGTACAAATATCTAATGACGGTAATAAACGCATTTAGCAAGTATGCATATGCGATTCCCTTAAAAACTAAATCGGGTGTTGAAGTAGCACAGGCTCTCGAACCAATAATTGTAAAAAATAAAATGAAGTACCTGCAAACGGATAAGGGGAAAGAGTACTTTAACACTACCGTACAAGCTTTACTAAAGAGATTCAACGTCAAACACTATTCAACGTATAGCGAGAAGAAAGCGTCCATCGTAGAGCGATTTAATCGTACGTTGAAAACGAACATGTACCGCGCGTTCAGCGAGCAAGGGCATTATCGGTGGTTGTCGCTTTTACCTAAACTGGTGATGGAATACAACGACAGAGTGCATAGAACTATAGAGATGAAGCCGCGACAAGTCGACAAGAGCAACGAGCGAATTGTATTGGAACGATTAAGAAAAAATACCGTACCGCGGAAAGTGAGCAAGAAACATAAGTTTAAAATAGGCGATCGAGTGCGTATCAGTAAATACAAAATCACATTCGCTAAAGGTTATACACCAAACTGGACGAACGAGATATATACAGTGCACAGAGTTCAGCCAACCGTACCGGTTACGTACTTGTTGAAAGATCACACGGGTGACGTTGTGGAAGGTGGGTTTTATGAACAAGAATTGAGTAAAACCAGCGTTGGTGATGTGTATCTCGTTGAGAAAATATTACAACGTAAAGGTGATCGCGTGCGAGTGCGCTGGCTCGGCTTTGACGGTAAACACGATTCGTGGATACATAAAAAAGATCTGATATAATAACATTACCACAGTATTTAACCGAACGTAAACGAGTTAAGATGAAGATTGAACAACAATCGTTAAAATTAAATGTTAAGAACGTAGACTCTGCTAAGTACAACGGTGAAGTTGCATATAATAAACACAGTCCACTGTTTCCAAACACAGTTCGATGTATCGTGTGCGGCGGGTCATGCAGCGGGAAGTCAAACGTTGCCTTTAACATGTTATTCGATTCAAACGGACTGCGATTTCAGAACCTGTACGTGTTCTCCAAATCGTTATTTCAACCAAAATATCGTATGTTGGAAGACGTTTTTAATGCTCTCGCTGACGAAGGAATGACGTACTTCACATACAGTGAAAACGATGAAGTACCACCTCCGCACGAAATTGTACCTAATTCAATCATGTTGTTCGATGATGTGGTATGTGAACGGCAGAATAACATACGAAAATATTTCGCTATGGGACGACATAGCGGTGTGGACACTTTGTACCTTTGTCAGACGTACAGTCTGGTGCCAAAGCAACTGGTGCGTGATAATACCAATTTCTTAGTATTGTTCAGACAAGATGATCTCAATTTACGCCACGTTTACAACGATCACGTTAACACAGACATGAAATACGAAGAGTTCAAAGCGATGTGCGCCGAAGCGTGGAAGGATCGTTACGGATTCTTAGTCATCAACAAGGACTCACCGATAAACGCGGGCAGATACAGAGTGGGTTTCGATCGTTTTATACATAAATAGAATAGTTTGTGCGAGAAAGTCATCAGTGTCAAGATGGATGACAAGCAATTGACACAAGAAATCGATGCAATTAGCGACAACATAAGGCAAAAGTATCGTGCGTTGAAACATGACCTCAGAGAGAGCGATGAAGCGTTAACGAGAACGTACAAACCTCTTTTGGAACCGTTAACCCAGATTTCGGAAAAGTTGAATGTCTCCGGTGATAAAATTAAAAAAATAAATGTTGAAGATGAAGATACGAAGACAGCTGTCGAGATGACACCACCACCATCACAAGCTCGATTCCTTAGAACGGAAGTGTTGGCACAAACTCCTGATGTCGAAACACCGAACGTGACTCTTGAAGAGTTTTTAGCAACACCCGAAGGTCGACACGAAGCACAAGAATACGTTGAACAGTCTTTCGAAGGTCCGCTCGCGAGGAAATACTTACTACTCGCTTTATCTGATGATCGAGAAAAAAAGATGGATCATACGTACGGTGTCCGTAACGTTGCAGACAAATGGATGGTGGGCAATTCGGTGTTGGAGATCAATCAAGACGACAGCTTCTACATAGCTGGAAAACGATACAGGGGTACACCGGGTCTCTACGAACTTATGTTTATGAAAGAACCCAACAAGAGCGTCTACGATGAAAACGATTTAGCAGCGTACAAATCTATACTGTCGGACACTAACGCACGTAAACATTATCATTTACCCGGTGCTAAAATAAATACAAACAAAGGTGTAAAGTACAGAGAGATAATCGCCCGATTTTTCCCACCGCGCAGCGGACGTGGTATCGATTACGTACACTGGAACGATCCCAACGAACTGGTTGAACGGTTGAGACTGCTGGTAAGTTCAAAACGCGCCGGTCACACCGGACACGACAACGAAATCATCTCCGTTGTGGAGGAATTACGTGAAGCCAACATTATCGTATAAATTTTATGAACGTCGGTGTAACAACTCATTGACGTCAACACTGTCAACATGTGCGGATTAGATTTGACACCTGACTTTGAAGTCGAAAACGAGAGACTGAAAACCTTTACATCATGGCCTGTGCATTTCATCAGTCCAACCGCTATGGTTGCCGCAGGCTTTCATTACACAAATGAAATTGACAGGGTTGGATGTTCATTTTGCGGTATAGAAATCTTTCGTTGGAAAGAGGGTGACGATCCGATTGTGTTACACACGCGATGGTCACCACAGTGCCGTTACTTAACACGGTTAGCACATCATTTGTAGCGTGCAGTCGTACAATGGTTGTGGACAAGTTCGGGAGACATCAAAGCGCCGTGAGCGTGCGACGAGAAACAAAAAGACAATTACGCGATACTGTAGGATTTAAGATTACGAATGATGGTCATATAGATGTTGAAAACAAAAAGATCCGCAATCTGAACGAACCGGATGCAGCAAAGGATGCTGTATCCCTGACTTATATGCAAACACATTGTCTGCTACTCGATGATGAACGTAAAAGCGTGGACGTTAAAGGGTGAGATTGAAAAATGTTGATACTCCTGTAGACGTTAAAGACGTAGTCAACAAATATTACGTTGATGACAACTGTATACAACACTCGAGTCAAGAGAGAGGTGAGGTCATCGATGCACGAGATCGATGGGTAATCAACGTTCGAAGTCCGGAACAAGCGACCGATGCGGTCAACAAAAACTACGTAGACTCGAATGTCATTAAAAAAGTATCGAACAGCTATTTGTTTGGGCATAGCTGGTTGTCGGGAGTGAGTTCACCGATTTTTGCAGATGACGCGGTTAACGTAAAATACATGTTGCAGAACACCGTTAGCTTGGGCGAAGATGGTGTTTTCAAAGCAGCGGAAAAGAGAATAACAGACGTAGCGGATGGTTTTGCGGAGAACGATGCTGTTAACTTACAACAATTAAATGACGTGAGACGATACGTAAAGAGCGAGATGTATAAAGTCGTAAAAACATTTCAGTATCAACTGGATTACTACTTATTGAAATTGTCTAAGCCACGTAGTTCAGAAGACGAGTGGACACTCGACACGAAGGAAATAAAAAGGTTAATAGATGAATACGATAAAAACACAGAAGAGAAAGACTGGAGATCGGTTTACGATGTACTACAACGTTAAGAGGAAAAAGGGGTGGGGCGTCGGAAAGGTGCTTAAAAACGTTGTACCGTCCGTTGTTTCGTCAGTTATCAATCGAGCGGTGGACGCACTACCTGTCGAATTACATCTGCCGGGTTACAGATTCTGTGGACCGGGCACGAAACTCGAAGAAAGATTAGCGCGTGGTGATCGTGGAATCAATCAACTAGACGAAGCCTGTCGCGAACACGACATCGCTTACGCTCAATACAAACACAACGAAAGTAGACGTATTGCAGATCTTAAACTCGCGGAAAAAGCGTGGGGACGGGTAAAGGCTTTGGATTCGGGTATCAGCGAACGAGCTTATGCGACAGCAGTTGCAGCGGCCATGAAAGCAAAATCAGCAATAGGAAGCGGTCGACGTCGTAAAAATAAAAAGAATGTGAGTAGTCGTGGTCGTGGTGCTGGTGGTGGGATGAAAAAGAGGAGGAAGAGAACTGTCCGAACCGCTAGAAAAAAGAAGAGAACTGCGTCCGGATTGTATCTACGTCCGTACCGAAAAAACTAATTCACATACCGCTCCGCCCGTTGTCCGAAGATGATTTACGTGTATACGCAAAAAAGCTAAACATACCGTATTTTAGAGGTGTTTACATGCGTAACGCATTACCGGATACAGCGCCGTGGAAGAACGAAAGCGTCATCGTGAATTTGGACGACGAGAGCGGACCGGGAACCCACTGGGTATGTTACAAGAAGCGTGGAAATCGAGTACACTATTTTGACGGGTTCGGTAATTTACGTCCACCTCTCGAGCTGATGCAATATTTTGGTGATACAGCCGACGTTCGTTACAACTATGAACGAAAGCAACCTCCTAACACGGTCATCTGCGGTCATTTATGTTTAGACTTTTTATCGTCTTCTGATCAGTAAACTTCAGCATGTCTTCGCTAACGGTCACCGTGACGGGTACCGACGCTGCGAATCTCGTGTGTAACTTTTTCCCACCTCTCGAGTTATACGGTGAATGGTACGTTGGACTATTGGATTTTACATCGTATAATTCAATACCAAACGTTACTGAAGGAAAAAATAATGCATTTCCAGTAAAAATTTCCAAGGATCAGTGGTCCGTCATCAAGTTGCCTACCGGCACCTACGAAATCAGTGATATCGAAACGTATCTGCAGAAACAGTTAGGCGAGAGAACAATCAGTTTACGTCCAAACAACAACACATTAAAGTGTGAAATTTACTGTAAGCATGTCATCGACTTTTCGCATACACCGAATACCATTGCAAGTATGTTAGGATTCAAGGAGAATCAACAGCTGGAAGCGTATAAAACACACGAGTCGAACGTACCCGTTGACATAATCAAAGTTAACACCGTTCACGTACGGAGTAATATCGTACAGGGTGCGTACAAGGACGGCCAGGACCAGCACACGTTGCATTCGTTTTATCCGACCGTGGCACCAGGTTTCAAAATAGTTGAAACACCGAGAAACGTAATATACTTACCGGTAAACGTACAACGCGTTGACAACATAATTTTGTCTCTCGTTGATCAGGACGGGGATTTAGTCGATTTTCGCGGTGAAGTTATCACGATACGACTGCATCTGAAAATATGGGATTGTATTTCGGACAAACGTCACCTGTAAAAAGGGAGTGTGTACGAAAGAAACATGGTAGTCGGTGTTCAACGTTGAAGCGATTGACATCAAGGAACAAGCGTTTCTTACTTTCACTTGGATTCAAATTATACGATTAAAATAATGTCGGGTGAAATTCTAGCTATCGAACGAGGAGCGGCTTTCGATAACAGAATCGTTGAGTTCGAATATCGTACGCACGCACCGTATGCTTCCACCCGATACGGTAACAACGATGAAATACGTATACCCATCCAACAACAGGATGTTTTCACTTTACCGGCGGAGAGTTTTCTGTACATCGAAGGAACATTGACCAAGGTTAACGCTACCGACACAGCGTTGAACGTGAAATTAATCAACAATGCAATGGCTTTCTTGTTTGAGGAGATCCGTTACGAAGTGTGCGGTGTGGAAGTGGATCGTACAAAAAACGTTGGAATTACGAGCACTGTGAAATTGTTACTATCGAGCAATGAGCATGAAAGAAAGCATCTAATCAATGCAGGATGGGTGACGACAACCGACGAGTCGTTGACAGTACACGAGAGTACCGGTGATTTTACGTTTTGTCTTCCGTTGAAAATGCTACTCGGTTTCAACGAAGACTATACACGCATCATGCTGAACGTTAAGCAAGAATTGATTCTGTTGCGTACCTCTACCGATCAGAACGCAATGGTGCTAAAAGAATCGGGTGCAACTGCAAACGGTAATCTCGTAATAAACAAAGTACACTGGAAGATGCCCTATGTGCGCGTGTCAAACAAGTACCGAATACCGCTATTGGAGCACATCGAGGAGGATCATGAACTAGTGATGCCGTTCCGCAGTTGGGAATTGCACGAGTATCCCGTTCTACCGACGACAAATCGACATTCGTGGACCTTGAAGACATCGTCACAGTTGGAAAAACCTCGGTATGTAATATTAATATTTCAGACGGATAGGAAGAACAATAGCGAAAAACGCGTCGGAATTTGATCACTGCAATTTAACGAATGTCAAGCTTTTTCTGAACGATAAATACTATCCGTACGATAACCTGAACCAGGATATCGATAAAAAACGTTCCGCCCTGTTCTACGACATGCATACACGTTTCCAAACATCATACTACGACCGTCGCAACAGAGCGCCTCTTTTGACACCTAATGAATTTATAACGAAAGCACCGTTGTTTGGCATCGATTGTTCCAGACAAGAAGAACCAATCAAGTCGTCTGCCGTTGATGTGCGTTTAGAATTTGAATCCAGTAACAATTTTCCAGATAAAACCACCGCTTATGCTTTGATTATACACGATAGGATAGTACAGTACACAGCGTTGTCGAATACTGTTCATCGTTTGTCATAAAAAAACTTGTTCTCCCCTCTACTAGTTTATAAAGATAGGTATTAGCGATCTCTACATAACAACAACCTCAGTCCTTTTCAACGATGGAAGGTGACTGTGACAGCAGCTGCAGCAGCCATTGTGAGTATAACGTTTACTTGTCTCTTGCATATCCAATCAACTCGTACTCTAAGTTCGTTACCGTCGGACTGTATAAAGAACTCAACTATGAACCGGGTGTTTTGTTTACAAACGGAAAAAAGAAACGTATATTACTTGACTTTTCTGAGTGGAATTACTTGTTGATCTTTCGTGAACAGTTACTATCCAGTATGTTATTGTACGAAGAAGGTGAAAACCGTGAAAAGAAGAAGAGTGTGATGATCAGTCGTAACTTTGGGAAAACGTTTGTTCGGATTAAAGGTAGTAAGACCGAAAAATTTGTTTTCACAGAACCCGAGTGGATCCGTTTTGGTTGTTTATTAACAGTACTAAAGAAATATCTTGTTCGCTTGTTTTATGATCAAGATCACTTCAAGTCGTACATTAATCAGGTAGTAGCCAAGGGGTGTTATGTACCACCATCCTTCTTTTTCCCCTCGTTTTTTCGATTGGAAAGCAGTCGTCACGACCAACAGCTAACATTTGATCGTCTTTACGATGAACTGGTATTGGAAGGAAAAGTAGAGGGGGAATTTGAAAAAATTAACGTACTCGATGCGGACATGTGTCACTCGGAAAAATGAACTTGAATAGGACGGTTATTGCCGAGTTTGAAGCGTTTCGCGGTGACAAAAATGAATATGTAATCAAAGAGTTCGTTACAGTTGATATAACAACCGGACGTTTTGTTATCGTGTTGTTCGCTCCACCATACGAAAGTGCACGACTGCACCAGAAATTCCGAAAAATCAATGACTGGTTGGAAACACATTATCACAGGATACGATGGAACGATGGTAATGTACCGTACAAGAATATGGTACGCATCGTTGCAGACATTTTTTCAGATTATCCTGTTGTCTATACAAAAGGGTTTGAGAAGGCAAATTTCTTACGACAGTTGTATCACCATGGTGAGGTGATTGACTTAAACGATATTCAAGCACCTGTAGTTCCTAGATCCTTTCTACCCATCATAAAATGTCCTGTTCCTCATCGTCAACCCGTTACCACTCCCCCCTTACACTGTGCATTACGCAAAGCTTTGTTTTATGCAGAATGGTTGCGGCAACGAAATAAAATATAGTCGGTTGTGAACATGTTTTCATCATGGTGTTAGTGTGAATGCTACGTGACAGAAATGTCCATAAACGTAGAATTAGGTACCGTAGTGTGTGCGTGAGTGTTAACCTTGACTACGTCACTGTCGCGGTAGAAATACTCATAAACGTAGTCCTGGTAGTTCGAGACTGGTCACTGGCACGGTAGATATACCTGTAAGCTCGTCAAGAACCAGTATGGGTGTGAAAATTACTCATTACGGTACAGAAAATGTGAATACGCATCATGTATGAACAACATATTCACCCGATTAAAAAAATAAAAAAAATAAATAAAAAAGTAAATAAAAAATATGTACTGCTTTTACACATTGGCTTAGCATTGCATAATGTATCTTTATTATTATCTACCACTGTACTAGTCAATAGTACAGCGATAGATAACGTGGAGTAGGCCTGCTTTACGAATCTGTAAAGTTGGGGAAACGACGTTAAAAAAAGCGTAGCAGGCTCTCATTCGCCTCCCTCAGGCTGCTAGGAAGAGGATGAGAGGTAAAAAAATAAAAGTATAACGAAATGTTTATTTATTTAATAATAAATAAACTTATATTGTGCTTTTATGATTTTACACATAGGACGACAGTAGATATCACTTGTCCACCTCATGGTTACAAGTAAGAGATGAGAAGTATAAGTACAGAAATAATTACAGTTAAGCGATAACGGCCCCTTGGTGTAGTGGATGCACGCCGGTTTGGTGTACCGGAGGTCCCGGGTTCAAATCCCGGAGGGGCCGTAATTTATTTTTATGTAAAAATTAATATCCAATGACATACCATTGTTACAGTTGAACACATGCGTCATGTGGTCGTACATTCCGGTGTTAAAATTTCGGACACCAAAAATTTCGGGTAACCCCATCCGTTGATTTAAACATTTCGGGTACTAAATTTCAGACACCAAAAATTTCGGGTACCCCCATCCGTTGATTTAAACATTTCAGACATCACGCCCTCTACGTCGTCGTCGAATCAGCTATCATATCCACCCAGCCTCCTGTTTCGTCGTAACCAGTGTTTTATACATGCGTCATGTGGGCGTACCCACAAATTTCGGGTACCCCCATCAGTTGTTTTAATCATTTAGGGTACCAAAATTCTGACATTAAAAATTTCGAGAGAGAACGATTATTTTGTTACATCAAAATAAACCAGAACGCGGAAGTGTTTTAACATTCGGACACCAGCTGCCAGGGCCTCTGTCATGAACTGGAACCCGGTTAGGGCGTACCCACAAATTTCGGGTACCCCCATCCGTTGATTTAATCATTTCGGGTAACGGTATCCGATGCCCCCAAAATTTCGCGTAACGGTACCCGATGACATCGCCTCTGCGCGTCCGGGCAACCGCCGAATTCCGGGTACCCCCATCCGCTACACATTGTTTTCGGCTACCAAATTTTGGACATGCAGAAACCACGGCCTCCGTGACGTCTTGAAACAGGTTTTAGCCATGCGGACGCCAGCGACTTGAGCCTCTGTGTGATGTCATGAACTGGAACACGGAAGTGTTTCAGTCACACATACACACACACACAAAACAGTGACGTCACATGGACAGCTCGGACACCAGCTGCCAGTGCCTCTATGACGTCATGAACTGGAACCCGGTAGTGTTTTCAACTGGGGGTTCCCCAACCCATTGTTTTCACACCGCGGAAGCCAGCTACCAGTGCCTCTCTGTGACGTCATCGCCATTGTTTTCTAACTCCCACTTTTATACTACTACACTAGCATGTTTAATTCCTTGATTCTTGCATTTGCAGAGAATACACCCAGTCCACGTGTTATCACATCACTTCTAATTCTATCGTTTCCTGTACATCCCTCTAGGTGTCTCAGGACATTCATCTCTGCAGCCTGAATATGACTTGTATCTTTTTTAGATAATACCCACGTTTTGGAAACATATAAAAGGAGTAAGGACTGCTATAACCTTATAGAACTTAATTTGAGTTTCCTTTCTTGTTTTTTCCCAAAGTTTAGTGCCACAAATCGCCTGAAATCTCTTTATGTTTCTCTCGATGCCCTCGTCAAATTCACCCACTCGCAACTCTCTAAAGAATAAGCTAGACGGGTTTAAATTCTTTAAACTAAAATTTTAGTACATAACATGTAGCTACTAAACTTAACGTAGGTAAATAAATTACTAGTACATACACTAGTGAAATTTTTGTTTATCTCTCTATTTTTCCGGTGTAGTTTTAAATCAAACAAAATTTTATTTAATTACTTTAGAGGGAAATATACCAGAAGTCACTGCTTTTTTGCACTTTAACCAAAAGCATCGTGTTTGTACAAGTGTTGGGGAAAACGTAACTTATTAAGACATCTTACAACTTGGTCCTCCAAACCGTTCTCATTTTTATTTTTTTATATTTAATCTTCTTTAAGTTATCAATAGTTCAGACGTTTCTTACACGCAAGCTGTATCCGTAACGGCGAAATTTTCAGAAATACTTTTGCACTATAATTGACAAAAATTATATCAGTGCTTTAAAAAAAGCCAAGAAACGATTCTACCTACAAACATTATAATGTAAACTTTTATTAAGCATAATTTTAAAGCAACGTTTGGGTCCCCTTGTGCAGTCTGTTCCGTACTGCACCCATTTGTTCCAACTGTCTCCCAACATCGACAGTTGGAAGAGCAACATCCATGTGAAGTTTACTTTCTTACTGTGTGCCAAGTAAATTACGTCCCCATCGTATATAAGCACTCACACACCGTTACAGTCAGCTGTACAGTTTATTAATAATCAAAACTGGTCCGCCTGGTAGATTTTTAATATCGTACTGAAATTTTACACATAGAACATTTACACACAAATGTGGGCATTGAATTTACTTTATATCGTGACAAACGTTTAAGGTTTTTATAAAAATTTACAGGTAAAATAGATTTTAACAAAATAAAAAACAAATTTTAATATTTCATAGGCACAAAAACATAAGAAAAATGCAATAAAAATCGAAACATTAGCACACATCTACGCAACAAGGGTAAATAAAAAGCGAGCGCGCGTCACACACTTATATAAGTATTGTATTACGTACATTCTTAAATCTCAGGAAATGTTTGATATGAATATTACAATGTAATGGCTTGTATCGGATCATGTTTAACTTATTAAAAAAGTATCCATTTAATCAGTTTTGCAAGAAAAACATTTTATGGCCTATCACAAAACGTATCGCTTAACGAGAAACATTTAGTACAAAGTAGACAAAATATCAACACCATTAGTTACCAATGATTTACATGGATACAAAAAAATCTACAATTTTGAGAAATGGTCATGTTGTTCAGAAACGCTGATCTTGAACGACAAGGATAATTCCAAAACCACAAAACTACAATAATTTCTCTACTGTTTACTTGCGCGGCAGACAAAACAAAGCTACTCAATAATGTATTTTGTACTTACTTTTACTGAAGTCTTTCTTCAGTAACGAATACAACTTAAGGTGTAGTTTAATAATATTTGATTTTCCAACAGTTAGTCTTTGTGTGCCCTGCGTATTTTCATATGACTCGTCTTTTCCTTCACGGTTCGTAATTGTTTGCAGTGTTGAAATATTATACTACTATTATTAATCAGTTTAAAATTATGAGCACAATGCACAAAGTTTGATGTCATTTCATGTACACTGTTCAAAACACAGTTTTATCTACCATTCCCGTCCACAATTACCGTGCTTGTTATTATTATTATCAATAATAGGAGTATTATTTATTTTCAGTTGTAGAGCTACTAGGGTTTATATATTTTTATTGCCAAAAATGAAATGTTACGTACTAGAAAATTAAAAAAAATGTTATATTGGATTAAGTGAAACAAATAGATGATTTTGATCTTATTGTGTAATGATAATTGACTCTACTTGAATGGTGTTATACGATGAAGATTTAACGACTTCCTTATAACGTTTGCACTGCCCAATAAAGCTGTTTCCGAATGGGAAGTAATTACTGTTTGCGCAGTTTCAATTCCTTATCAATCTTTCCCAATCGTTTGTATTTAACCCATTTTCAGACAGTACATTTGGATACATTACAACTTACTATGCGCATCCTTTAACTGGTCAGCCAGCGGTTGGTACTTTCCCTCGTTTTAAGCAATTGTTAACGTAATCTTGTCATCCGTGAGAACTGGACAATTAACAATCACTACCTTCGTATCTACTTTATCAAAAAATAATGGTCAGATTCGTTGGCTTTGGTGTGGATTACTAATCTAAATCGAAGAAATAATAACAGTATTTAATATTTTAAGTTTCAATATTTTAAGTATAATTAAATTAGTACGTTTTATAAGTAATTTATTATTTTGTTATTTGTAACTATAGCTTGTTATAAGGTAATTATAAAGTTTGTTATATTTGTTATAGCTTGTCTTCCGCTGCTTAGTCACATCATTGTTTAACAGAGCTGAGTCAAGAGAATTTGTCTTCGTTAAAAACTATTTCTAGCCATTTTTATATTACTGTCGTGCACAATAATAATAAAAATACAAGCTTATTGATGAGCTATTTATGTAAGTAATGTAAGTATAGGATTGTGTGTGTGGGCGCGCGCGCGTGTGATAGAGAAAGAGAGAGAATGAGAGAGAGAGAAATCGATTGAGAGATAATATTTATCAATAAGTCAGATTTGAGTAAAAAAATCAAGCAGAAAGAGTCGGATTATTAAACTATATATCAGGTAATAATGTTAAGTCATGATAATTTTACACGCCTGCGTAAAAGCATGCTCGCGGCCTCGTGTATCGCTAATCCGGACGTTTTTCCCGGATATTCTATATTGCGCTGTTGTTTTACTATGTTAAATTTTATTTGTTTTTGAGAAATCCACTATTGACAACCTGGAAGGCTCATTATTTTTTTGAAGACGACAGTAGAATACAATTTTAAGCGCTTTGCCTACATCAAATAGTAAGAGTTTTTGATATTGACAAAAGTAATTTACGTCAGACAGAACAAAAGGTTTGGTCATTCTTTACTGTCACCAAACACATACCCACACACTCACACACACAGAGACGCGCGCGCAGATACGTATGGTTTCTAAAATAATTGTAATTTTGTATTTGGTATGGGCGACTCCTATTTGTGGGAAATTAGCAATAAATTCATACAAATTTTCCACCAGTGCAATGCAGCTTTTTGGCGATGATTTCTGCAATCCACTTCTCAATTGCAGACATAACGGTACACAAACGTTATATTAGTACTTTCATACTGATATTTTCAATTTTGTAACTATTACATTTGTTGTCTTTATTATAACCAGTAGGACAAACGCGTGCACATTTTACTTCCATGTTCCTTAAGGTAATTGGCTTAATGCCTCATCCGCAAATTTCTGCACATCGGCGGGGATTACGGTGACGTCGGGCCAGCTTAATAAATTATTTAACCGGCGGGTTAAATGTTCTATACGTTGCGTAACGCGCAAAATTTCCGTAGGTGATTTTTTGTCCTGAAGGTTCTGAGATAATACTATCAGTTCCCTATATTTCGCATAACAGGTTTCTCGTTCGCCGTCATAATCGAGTTCACGCAATCTATCTAACTGCGAGGGTGTATCTGATCCGGTTTGGCGTAATGATTTTCGTAATTCCGACACGGTTACATTCACGTGTTTTAGACCTCGTAAAAGTGCTTCGTAGCTAGCTCATCTTTTAATAATAGATCAGGATTAAATTCAGCCATTTTCGTAACGTGAGTGGCTATAACTAATTATTCTACTATTTGCATTAAATGCTATACAACGCTTCCTTTTTTTTTACACAAAAATATAAAAATATAAATCAATCGTATTCTTACTCTTTTTTTTTTCAAATAAACACTTAAAATGTTATGACAACCTTTATCGTTTTACATTGAGAGAGAGAGAAATTTCACACAGGCATGAATATGCGTACGACAAAAGGGGGAATCTTCGGTTACTAAACACAGGAAAATACACGCTTCTTATAACAATAGACCACACAAGGAGCGTGACTTATTGTCTAACTCAACTTGGGGGAGACCAACTATGACAGTTTTAACAAACGGCAACAGGAAACTTACATGTCCGAGTTTGTCGTGAAAGTGACACGTTGAAGAATGAAACTTTTAACAAGTACCTACATGGTTTGTTTACATGGGACAATATGTTAATATTACTTTACACATATTATATTTAAAAATAAAGTTACCTATACTATATTACTATAATATTAATTATTATTTTTATCTTATTTAAAATTCTGACACATATTAAAATACATGAGTGAATAGATCAACAGCTTGTGTGGGGGAAATTTGGGACACAATTACTTCTTTCTTTTCTCTTACGCAAAATTAGCAAAATTAGCAAAATAGCCAAAATAGCAGAAGAGAAGCAGAGTTGCGCAATTTATTTGTGACACTCTGTACACAATTAATTATTAAACAACAGCACAATAGCAAAAAAAATAGCAAAAAAGCAGAGTGGCGCAATTTATAACCTCTTCTCTTGAGTTATAACTTAGGGAACCAGTAATAATTGGATGTGCCAATTATACAGGCTGCCTTCGTTGTGACGAGCTGAAAATAATCACAACAAATAAAACAATTTATAGCAGGATATTAGGAAGGGGAGACTGTTGATTTATGCACTCAGTTTACTCGGTACTCAGATGAAATCTCTTTATTACATTTGGTGATTAAGTTCTCTATTGAAAGTTCTCAAACAATATAGTTTACTATATGGTTAAATATATAAATTACTCCTTTACAAAAGGGCCTCAAAATATGATCTACATCCTTTTTTATTAATTCCACGGATCCGGGACTAAATATATTAAATGAATAATGGTCACCTTGCCATGTACAATATTGAAACTCTAACCATTTGAAAGAATGGTTTTTTATTAATATTCTAAAACAACAAATATTAGATTACATGTTACCTATAATGTCAGTTTTCTAAAGTCTTTAATGTTATTACATTTAAAGCATAAGTTTTAAAAGTCTTTAATATGATAATTTAAATTGTCTTTTGGGGATTATGATATTGTAACTCTTAACCATGGAAGACAAGCCTCCATGTCACCTGTGTGTTTCCTGAAGTTGCTGCAGAATTAGTTCTTCGGTCCTCCTGATGTTTCTTGAAGTTCAGTCGTTACCTTATCATACTGTGACGGTGAAGTTCTAGAAGTATGTCAAATCATTCCTGGTGTGGTACATTCATCTCAGGCGACTGTAGTTATTCTTAGTAATTCTTGTAGTTAGAATACATAAATAGAAAGTTTGTTTCACTGTTATACACTTCACATTTTTACAGATTAATTGACTATCACTTTCTTGGTTGTAGTACTGTCTAAATTACATAGTCCGTTATTTTATAATATAGAGAGATGTCATCACCACACAAATTTACTTATTTAAATAGTCATTGTATCAAGCTTTTCACATTTTTATACACACGTAGCGAAACAACGCTTTACGCTGCTTACGGCGTGAGCGCTCCATTCCAAGTGGCAGAAATAGTTAAGGGGGAGAGTAGTAATCTCAAGACAATTACTAGGCAACATAAAAGTAGTTCCGTGTTTCTAATTTAATTAAAGGACTAAAGTTTGATTAAATAATTAAATAGAGATATTCTTAGTTACAGAAGTTATCAAAGTACGTAACAGTGGTCTTATTTAATTATTTAAATAATAACAAATTTACAATAATACTTAGTTTATTTAGGGGTCAGAAAACAAGTTAATTCTGGTCAGTGCCTGTTTATGCAGGATTAATTAACAAGCTTTACCCTTTCTGTACAATTGCATTCCCTTTTAATTTTATTATTAGACTTATATTAAATATTATTATTATTTAATGATCGCAATAAGATTTAGTTTAAAATGTGAGATTTTATTAAGAATTTAAAATTTCTCAGCTTATACATTATCAACTTAATTAATTAACATATTTTTTATTAATGAAATCGTCACAAGTGGGTCCTATGAAGAAATGAATAATATCCCAAGGGATAGAGTGACGTGGCTACAGCGACAAGGCATTGCCTTTAGGAGATAATAATATATAAAATGAATGAAAATGTTAAAATAAGTAGTAAACATAGTTTGTATTGCAGGTTTGTAGGTTTTATAAACGTCTGCGGTTTATTGCAGGTTGTGAATCGCAACAGTGTTCTAAGCTACAGTACTCCGTGTCCTAATTTGACAAGTGATTTCTAATATTTATCAAGCCGTAAACACGTTCAGGTAAGGTAGATTTTACTTTATGGCCTTCTAGATTGAAGTGGTGATATTAGAAGTTGTAAAACCTTTTCGAAATGGTCGCTTCTTATACAAACTGAATTTATAAAAAATAATATGCTACCTGGATGCAGAATTTTTGAAGTTTTGCTATTACTTTCTTCAAATACTCATCAAATTTAAAATCCATCTCTGTTGTAATTTTACAATATTGTGTTTCCATCGGATAATTAGTCTTCGGAAGCTTTTAAACAGTACTCTTCGATTAAGGAATACGAATACGTCGTATATTTAATAACATAGAAATTGCATTTTATAATCGTTTTAGTAATTTTTGTGGGATTGTCATGTCTCCACAGAAGATATAGTTACCCAATTGTTTAATCATACATTTTGCATTTACTGTGATATATATTTATAGTTTTCTGACCTACACCTAATTATACATTAACATATTAACAATTTGAAATAATTAGACATTACATTTGCGTATGCGCAAAACATTTGCATGTGTGTGTGTGTGAAATGCTTCACAACTAATACAATTTACGTTGTCGCACTTCAAACCTAAACTCTATGTGCACTGAGAAAGGTACTCGAAACTCTGCTATTCACGTACCACACACGTAAAACCGCACACGGTATTACAAAATACTAATTCAATTCAGAATCGCATTGAGTCGGCAACTTTTATGGGTCAAAAAATGCAAAAACAAAATTTTGTCGTAATATATTCTACATTTCGTCATCTTTAAGAAAATATATAACACTATATGTGTTAGAAAAACATTTAGTGGTGTAAGAAAATAATACAGATAAGAGCGCACTCAGTTTAAAGTGTCTCAACTGTCATTTTCTCAAAATACCTAATGCATGAAGCTCATATACTTATTACAGTATACTTATTTGTGGCGGTACTACTTCATGCTTATTTGTTTTCATCCTGAATGGATTTAGGTTGGTCAGATTGTGAAAATCTTTTAGCTAGCAATCAGCTGTGTTTATTTTAGCAGACAGTTATATAGCCACTTGCAGAGTTATAGGTTATGTTTCCAATTTGTGTGAGTTTAGTTGTGTTTTACTTCCATATTCCTTAAGGAAATGGAAGCATGGTGATGGCAAAAAAAAATCGTGTTCGAGATTATTCCAGATTCTGTTTGTACTACACTCAAAACATGAAAAAAGTCATTTTTCGAAATGTGTGTGTGTGTGTGTGTGTGTGTGTGTGTGTGTGTGTGTGTGTGTGTGTGTGTGTGTGTGTGTGGATTTTTTTCTATGGCAAACGATAACAGCCGCAAATTCAAACAGAATCAAATAATTTTTTGCATACAGTCCTGATTTGTAGAGTACTCAAGACTTATTGTTTTTGGTGAAGATCGGTTAAGGGGAAGGGGTAGTTTACCAGCAACATTTTTTTTTTTAATCAAGGGTAATTATTTTCTATGGAAAACGATAACAGCCGTAAATTCAAACAGAATCAAATAATGTTCAGCATACAGACCTGAATTGTAGAGTTCTCAAGATCTATTGTTTTTGGTGAAGATCAGTTAAGGGAAAGGGGTAGTTTACCAGCAACGTTTTATGTTTAAACAAGGGTATTTTCTATGGCAAACGATAGCAGCCGCAAATTCAAACAGAATCAAATAAAATTTTGCATACTGCCCTGAATTGTAGAGTTCTCAAGACCTGTTGTTTTTTTTAAAGATCGGGTTATGGAAAGAGGTAGTTTACCAGCAACGTTTTATGTTTTAACAAGGGTATTTTCTATGGCAAACGATAGCAGCCGCAAATTCAAACAGAATCAAATAATATTTTGCATACTGCCCTGAATTTTAGAGTTCTCAAGACCTATTGTTTTTTTAAAGATCGGGTTATGGAAAGGGGTAGTTTACCAGCAACGTTTTATGTTTTAACAAGGGTAATTTTTTCTATGACGAATGATAACTCCCGTAAATTCAATTAGAATGAAATGTTTTGCATACCTTTTGTAACCCCTCTTTTTATTTGTGTTTTATAAATTTATTTTTTTTTTTTAAGTGGTTACTCGATATTTAAGATTAGGCTGAAGGACTAGAAGGAAGCATAAAGTGTGCTGGGTCCAGTGAGACGGGACTCACAAGCAATACTCTCTATTAACAAGTAATATAACAACCTTTTTATTGCATTATGTCATCAACATAAATATTATTCATCAATTTATATTATCATAAACATAATATTTTTTTCCTTTTTTTGTTTAAACATTATAAATATCCAAATATTTCCAATATTATTCCAGATATCATAGATATTGTAACGAGACGTACTTACGGTCCTATAGATTTTTATATCCGTTAATGATGTTGAGATTGCACCTAATTAATCGTCTCAAACGTTGTTCGCCAATTTGTAATATGACGATGTTATGTCCTTTGGATTATAAGCCACACGTTTATGGCGTCAATTTGTAATAAGACGAGATGTAATTATGTAAAATCTTTTTATCAGTTTTATTAATTATTACTAAGGTTATGTTTTTTTATTATTAATTTTTGTTTTATTGATTTATTCAATCCAATTCAATCTATTATTGAATCCAATATGAATAAATCGGTTCACTTACTCTTTGACGTTGTTTATTAATTTTGTTTAGATTGTTTATAATGTTTTTTGTTCAATATCTTGAGTTCGTATCTAAATAGGTTGCGTTGACTTTTCTGCCGTTAGTCGATCGGTACATTCCTGTATAGACATTAACATAAACACAACATGTATATGATACTTACTATCAATTGTAGTATGCTAAAGATATTAGATAATATTGTTGGTGAGAATCATTAAATTCGAATATTCGCTCTGGCTCCTGGTACCAACCGTCTCCTGTTGCTCACCTAAGCTGTAATTCTATTATTTCCAATAAAGGTCAACACTTCAATTTGTTCGTGAAACAATAGTTGTTTATTTAACTCAAGTAGAATGATTATTGTTACAATGTTATTATTTATCTTCCTTTTTACAAATAATTAAAGTTGAACATGGACTCTTAATATTATGAAATTCTCAGGATGGTATGACTGCATTTGGCAAGTCGAATATTTTCTGTTTGTAAATAATTAGGTTATGATGCTTTATAACCTTAGTAGGTTCTTTGAGTATGCAAGATACACTTCTACAATAAAACGCACTACTGTGATAATGAGTAGGCGGAGAATAAAAATATTAATTGTTGGTTTAACATAACATAAAATATGAACGATTGTTCATTGTTTACAATTGAGGTTAGCAGCGGTTCATGTAACCTTGCTTAATTAAAAATTGATTAATTGATGCTTCTTTGAGGCATTACTTATTTAGTATATCATTATAATTTATTAAATTCAGTGTTATGTTCCTGAATAATCTCCAAGATTGGTTATAAATAAAACAGGTAATTCAAATTAATTCGATACGACTAGGTTACACTCATGTGTGAGGGTATGCAAATTACTCGTAATCAAAAAATAGAAACGATGGGTCAGTGTAATTATAGATAAGATATTTGACTTATAAGAAATAATTAAAAAGTGACAAGCCCTTGCGCTTGGGTATGTGACCAATAAATCGTAATCTTGAACCCAGCTACTGACGCTATGTTAAGCGTCTATTTTGACGAACCTCACCGAGAGCACACGACATAAAGACAATTAGCCAATCAGAGCTTATTAAAAAATACGAAGTGTAGAATCCCGACCAGGTAAACATAGCCAGTCTATCATCAACAACGAGAGATACTCCACGTTAGCGGAACGTCCATCACAACGTGGGTTTGACAGCCGACAGCTGTGAATACACAATCTAACCTCGAAACTTCGAGTTGAGGTTAGGTCAACCCGAGAAGACAGTGCAGTCTATTTTTAAGTGTTCTATTACGGAGTTCATGCGTATAGGCGGTGTGTGAAGTGCATTTATGAAAATTAATTAAAATATTAATTAATTATAAAAAGTTAAAAAAGTGTTAATTCTTCTAATCAACAGATTACGCAAGTATCAGTGCAAATTGATCTCGAGCCTAAGCCCATTATCAAAGCAATGTTACAGAAAATTTGAATACAGAATTATGTCCAGCAGGACGCGCGCACAATTAAAACGGTTTATGGAGTAGAAAGTCAATTCAAGTAGAACTGAGTTTTCTGTGGATGTCAAATGCACGATACAAGTTGTTTTCTGTAGAGGCCAAATTTATTAAAGTATTGGTTTAATGTCACCTCGTTTTGTCCAGAAGATTTCCAGGAGGTCTGTGCCCTGTGAACTGTCAGTCGGTCTTGCTGAGGGGGCGTTTATCGTGGCATGCTTAGCTTATTTCTCCTCCGGCAGGTAAGAACGAGAGTCTGTGTGTGTGTTCAGGACATGACGGACGATGGAAATTCCGCCATGGTAGGATCAGATCTTCGTCTGTCTCGGGAACCCTAGGCATGAATAATTATTAGTCTGCTGACAAACCACTTATTCACTAACCTAACACACACATGTACCACAGCCTAAGCTTGTATAAACAAAATCGAACAGGAATCAAACGCCTGCCACCCCTGACCAATTCAACTATGTTCATTATAATTAGATGTAACATTTTCTCTTTTGTATTTTAAATTAAGATCTCACACACAAGACCTTAAATCAATTTATAATGGTTCAATCTATAAATCACGCCTACATGCGTATGCAAGTTTAACACACTGCAACATGTTCTAAGTTATATAATGGCCACGTGCTCACACAGTCAATTCATCAAAGTTCCCCAGAATTACATACTTTTTACACCCCTTTTACCATGGGCAATTACTATTTACTAATTACAATGTATAAGGCTGTTTCAGAGTTTAAATAAATCAAAATATATGACAAGGAATATACATTAGATTCACACACACGAGGCAGGCATGCTTCAGACATATCCGTTTACATCTACGCCAATAATGCTCAAATATATATTTTTTTCAAGCAATCAGTAATATATATTTTTAATTTACTTACCGGAGGTCTGTAAACTTTTACCTATGCATGATAGGAAAGAATATACAACAATTAATCAAAACTCTGTCCTGCCGGAAGAAAAGCTGTTCGCGGAGCGGTAGACGAGACTAGACTGAATTAACGTGCAGTGCCGAGGAACACAATTACTCGTTTACACCAACAGGTAGCGCTAGCATGCAGTGAGGCAAAACACGGTAATGCAGTACATCGCCAAATAAAAACTTCACCATTCCCAATTATTAATAAATTATAATTTTTGAATAGTAGCCCGGTTTCTTTGAGAAATCGCGGCACACTTTCTAAGCTATAGAGAACTCAATGTCTGTTGATTTTGGTAAAGATCGGTTAAGGGAAAGAGGTAGTTTACCTGCAACATTTTATGTTTTAACAACGGTAATTTTTTTATGACGAACGATAACTGCCGCACATTCAAACAGAATCAAATATTGTTTTGCATACATTCATCAATTATGAAAGACTGAAGGCCTGTTGATTTCGGTGAAGATCGGTTAAGGGAAAGGGGGTAGTTTACCTGCAACGTTTTTGTTTTAACAAGGGTATTTTTTATGGCAAACGATAACAGCCGCAAATTCAAACAGAAACAAATAATAGTTTGCATACAGCCCTAAATTCTAGAGTTCTGAAGACCTATTGTTTTTGGTGAAGATCGGTTAAGGGAAAGGGGTAGTTTACCTGCAACATTTTATTTATATGTGTATTACGTTATCGGTAACAAAGAAGTAGTTTGTTGTTAAAATTCCTTCCCGGGCTGTTTGGCCGTGGCCCAATGTTTTTGCAAAAGAAGACGTTTCGGCAGTGTCATCGATTGTCATCATCAGTAAAAATCGAATGAGCTAACGTGAGGTGGTATACGTTTATACATTAGTGACCACAGTACTTTGGTTAAGGAAGAAAGAAAGAAATATAGTTTATACGGAAACTTTTCATTTCGAAAAAGATTTTAAATATAAATCTGAGAACATGGAAGTCATGTATGGTCCTCCATACCGATATTTTCTAAATGAGACACACTTGAATGCATGACGAGTAAGGCGTTTTTATGTAGTTTGGTAACAGTATTCAAATTGCATATGCAGAAAGGTGCATTTCGTTTAATAACAATTACTAAAACTACAAATATTACTAACACTACTAATACTACTACTACTACTACTATTACTACTACTACTACTACTACTACTACTACTACTACTACTACTACTACTACTACTACTACTACTACTACTACTACTACTATCGCTACTTCATTCAATTAAAGTATTCTGTCTCTTACATATTACAGATAAAAGTTTTACCTGGCCTTCTCTGTGGACAGCCTATTCTTATCACACCTTATCTAAACCTTCTTCCCTTGAATCAGCAAAAATTGTATCTTATAATCAAGCCCGTGCTTCCCATTGCTGATTTTATTTATGTTTACAAATATAATAAACCTCTGGTTGTTCAACCTCTGCGAATCAATGTCTCTTGGAAAATGCTTGACAAATTACTGTGGCTACGTTGATGTGATACTCAAATTCTGCCAACGATGAACAACCGCACCAAACCGACTCCGTAGTGGATATGCACAGGCGGGACATACCATCAACGTGTAGGCCAAGAATGTACTTCCCTTACACTTTGATTTAAAAGTTGGTCGTATATAGTAGACTTACAACGAGATATCCTACTCTCAGAAAACTCGTGGAACATATTTCGACTGAAGTTAAGGTGTGAAGAAACTGGCGTAGTGTTCTCTCCTCCTTCAAACATCAAATCAATCTGACCCGATAAGAAACAAAATATTTTTTATCGGTGCTAAGCTTAATAGATTTATGTTGTTTCCTGACAACAAACCTATCTGTACATTTCATATGATGACAGTTGTTATATTAATAATAAAATAATAATAACAACATTTTATGTTTGTTGAGATTTGCTGTTAAATAATATTTAAAATCTTGTTTTTAAAACGCTTTAAGCTAACTATAAACACATTGCAGTAACACCAATTTACTTTTTCAGTGACTTGAACGTGTGAGAGCAATAAAATAGTACTGATTCGTTCCATATGTGATATTGTTAATGGATACGCTACAGACAGTAGCTACGGCTTTTTATTAATAGACACTCGTTGACAAGTTTTGTTTTGAGAATAAGTTTTTCTCAAACTTGTGTTGCTGTTGTTGTCTTTTGAGCTTGTGTTGATATTTTATTTTATTTTTTAAATGTAAAGTAGTTACACTGTCAATCTCTTTTAAGTTCAGAGGTCCCTGGCAAAAAAATACACTGTGAGGTTATGTATAAAGTTTTCTGTACACTCGATCTTGCAAGTGGCGCCACGATTAGTTATCCTTTTAAGCACAAAATTATACTTATTGTCAACAGGACACGTTTTACTCAAAATTTAATTTTAAGAAAATATTTTTAATTCTGTCTTATTTCGAAGCTTGCTTTCCAAATCCTAATCTTTACAATTTATAAATTCATCACCGATATTATTATCTTTGCAGTACGGCATAGGCAAGGTGCTCCCTGTTCCGAAATCAAAAATCCTCCAGCCATCTCTTCCAGGGTCTACCCACACACCTGTGGTCCTGTAGAAGTGTGTGCTGTGTCCTGTGTCATAAGCTCACAGGTTTGTATTTCCAAACTTGTTTGGCCAGCTTGGAATCTGTCATTCTTTCTAAGCGTTCTTTCCCACAGCATTTTGTTATCTTTTTATTTTTCATTCGAGCTAAAATTGTAAGTCTTCTCTTACAGCCTCATTCTTTATACCGTCAAGTTTAGAACACCTTTTAACTCCTCTTAAGAACGCCATTTCCTAGGCCTGTATTTTAATGTTTTGTTTACTGCCCTTTGCTGTAATTTACACACATAAGACAGTACAAGGACTGCCACAAATTTGTAAAACTTTAATTTTGTATCTTGACGTACCTTTCTTCTGAAAATTCGTTTGATTGTCCCACAGTTCGTCTGAAACATAAATAACTTACCATCAACCCCTTTATAAATTTAGTGAATCATAAAATTACAAATTTCTCTAACTTCATGCTCAAGGTATTCTGGTTTACCTGAAAAATCGGAAAGTTAATAGTAAAAAAGTAGCGAAATAACCATTTTTATAAAAAATATACATTTATCCGTAATGGTTTGATGTTGTTTCCCTTGTGAAATATTCTGATAAACTTTAAATGTATGCCCTGTGCGCCCAACATTGTATCATTTTCTATTATACCGTGTTTATATTTTACCACAAAAACAAAGTTTAAAAAATCAAGAAACTAAAGATGTGGTGACACCAGTAATTAATTTGTATAGTGCAACCACACAATTGGTGCTCACATCACCATTCTGTCAGCCCTAACATACACATTTACATTAAATTGTGTTCATTGTGTAGTGGTACAGAAACTTTAATTATAGAAATTATGACGTTGTCGGAAGTAATGACTTATAGTTTAAGATGGCTAATATGGATATACTTGGGCGGGCTCCATTTCTATCTATATCTCACACACACACACACACACACACACACACACACACACGAAAGCTGAAATTAAATTTAGTTCATGACTAATGATGAAAACGATTTGTATATAAAAGACCCATGGTGCCTAAAAGTGATGACGGCTTGTACAGAAATGAAGTAAGCTAGATCAGATATCAACTTTTTTAGACTTGCCCAAGCACAACCAAACACGTCTTGCTCACAGGTTGTTAAACCATTTTGACGTACTTAGTGAAGCCAAAAATTTAAGTATTACTTCGGACCGTACTGTGTAAATCGCCACTTAAACGCACTGTGTAATCGCCCGACAATAACTGACTTGACCGTCGCTGAAAGTCTGTATTTATACCCCGCTGATTTCCAGAATAATCTGTCACTTTGGATGACTTCTTTAACAAACAGGCGCTCTCCAGAATCTACTAGAAACAGTGTCGTTGAACACCCTGCGCTGACCGGTACGGTCTGGTATATACTCCATAGTTGACGCGTAATTGTCTTTCACCGCAAAGTAGCAGCATTATGTACGCGCGCGCGCGCGCGCACACACACACACATTACAACTGGAATATTCGAGATACCTACAGAACGTTCCCGTATTACGTAACACTTTTTCCGCATTACGTAAATATATATTTTGTTAAAATTTTTTTCATTAAATCGTGTTAATTTTATTTTCCTGTAAAATTAAATTTCTAGTTACTTACCTGCTTTTACAACTTACAGTAGGGACTTTCCAGATCATCATAAGAAATCTGATCTAACATCAGCGTTAAAGTATGACGCATGACGCATTTAAATATAACATGATTGGAATGAAATTTCTGTAGCTGTTTGATAAACTGAGCATGTGTTTACAATAACGTTTGAAGATGAGAGTCTTAGCAAAATGCCAACATTTACTAAGTCGGAAAAAATTTATTAAGATATTATCTT
Source organism: Magicicada septendecula (assembly GCA_034769895.1). Taxonomy (NCBI): domain Eukaryota; kingdom Metazoa; phylum Arthropoda; class Insecta; order Hemiptera; family Cicadidae; genus Magicicada; species Magicicada septendecula. The sequence goes on from CM068373.1 coordinate 409,333,242, forward strand.
ACGAGACTAAATAGATAGTCGGCTAGACCAAAAACTAAAGGAAGACCAAAATAGTGACTAAGATTAAAGCGTTTTGCAATAAAACAGTACACATTTTATTAAGAACAATATTTTGAGGAAAAAATAAACTAAGTATAATTACTACATGTCTTATGATGTGGATTACGTTGTTAATTACAAGTTCGCTAAGTTTAAGTAAATATGTGGCACAATTCGTCGAGCACTGTCAAGAAAAAAACAAACAAGGGAAGAAACCCAACTAAAATTTTAAAATCAGAATGATCACAGTTGCACACCACTATGTAAAAATTATCCCAATTAGCGCTTTCAAGCTTCACAGCCCATCGTCAGATTGGAATCTGTGGGATTCCAATCTGACGATGGGCTGTGAAGCTTGAAAGCGCTAATTGGGATAATTTTTACATAGTGGTGTGCAACTGTGATCATTCTGATTGTGATTTAAACCACTAACACAAATTTCTTCATTAAAAATTTTAAAAGTTATTGGATGTGTTTGTGTTATTTTATGGTTCAGACTCTACAATAAAGACATTTGTAATTTTTTGAACTTTCTTAATATCAAAGTTGTATTGCAGAGAACAAAGACGGATGGATTTCTCATCTGAATAGGATGCCTGATGGCAGGCTACCTAAGTAAGTCTGACGATACAAGCCTGTTGCACAGCAAAGTATAGGAAGGACTAGAAAGCGTTGGTAAAGTGGATATTGCTTTGGGACCGAAAAAGGTGATTCGCTTAGACCCTGTTAGAAGAGGAAGAAGAACAACTAAACTGAATCTAAATTACGTTGTGTAACATCATCATCATCATCATCATCAACCATGGCTCTACAGCAACTGATGGGTCTTGACCTGCTCCAAGATTCGATTCCATTCTTCCCTATTCCGTGCCCTGGCTTTTCAGTTTCTTGTGTTCAGCTTTCTGAGGTCGTCTTCCCTCTGGTCTTTGTATCTACTTTGGAGTCTTCCTCATTTTCTACTACCCATTGGTTTCCGGTAGAAAATACCCTAAGTTATTGTTTCTGGTCTACCACACCCTAACACAAAAAAACATTTTGGTATTCCTACAACAACATTTACAAAATGAAATAGAATTAGGTGCAATTTCCTTGAAGTGTCATCAGCAGCGACACTTAGAATAGAAGCCAAATAAACGACTCGGAAACAGACAGTGAAAAACTTGTGTTTTCAGCCTATACATTCTGTGTTCAGTTTAAAACTTTAAAAAGCCCATTCTAATTAAAAGGCGTAACAGTTCTACGTGCATAAGATCAATCGTGTATACACAGGTGTATGCGAGTATATTATGTTCATAGATATAGAAATAGCATCTTTGGATCTAGAAATAGGTCAACTAAAGAGAACATGCAACCATGTTAACCCATTACATTTACAAAGGAAAATACTTTTAAGACTAATAATTGTTTTATACATGGTGTACTGTGTCCACTCGAGGTAATTAACAAATACTGAGGACAACAATGAGAATGTCATATGAGCAGTAAATAACATTACGTTTTACATTACGGCGTATTCCGTTAATAAATAACTATGTTTATTGTTTCATATTTCCGCTTTATGGGTAGTTTCAGTCTAATATGAACGGTTCAGGTATGACAAGTTAAGCAGATGCAAGCTAGGAAGTTTATAATTATGGTTGTTAATTATATCGCTACATAAACTTTATGTTAAATACTTGGAAAATTGTGAAATTTACGTCAAATCTACTATCATCTGTTAGTATTTTATAGAGTTACCAAACAATACAGATACATGCTGTTACTGTCATCAAGTAGCATAAGAAATGTTTAAATTCACATCGTAACACAAAGTATGGAAAACAAAGGACATCGAATAAAAAGATTCAATACGTACAACTATATTGCTATTAAAACAATACTTTATGAAAGTGTGTTGAAAGGAACGTAATTGTCTCACTTGAAACGTTAATTAAAATATGTTGCACTTAACAGTGTTTTAATTTAAATAGACACATATGTAGGTAACTCAGAAATATGTATCGTTACTTTAATATGTATTGCAACGTTACGATTATTTCATAAATTCACACAAAGAACCATGTACTCAACGCAACTATTAAGTGTAGTACACCGGCCAGGTCGCAGGATTTTTGTTTCTCGTTGCGTCAAGTATATGTAGTTGCACAATAATTAAATACATTTTAAAGAGGAGTGAGATGTTGTTGACATGAAATAATTAATTAAACCCGTTTCAAATTAATTATAATTCATCTATATTTTGTTATCATCAATAATATACTTCTTTTTATTTGTTATTCAGATTATTACCCTTCATTTACTCAGCTAATGTGTATGCTGTTTACATTACTTTAATACTTGTTGCAAATATCATTTCTTTCACCTTTTATTCTACTTATGGTGTTTGACTTTGTTTAATAGTTTTTTATGCTCACTTAACTAATCTGTTTGGGAACTAGTTTTTGTCAATGTCTCAGTCAAATCGTCTGGTTATGTTGTATTGTCATTTAATGCTGATAGTAGATTTACTCCTGGTTATCATCACATTTGGTTACCTAGTTAGTTGATTTTTATGGGACAGTTTGTACTGTTACAAAGGTTACATTAAAGGGAAAAGAGGAAGAGGAAGACCGAGGCTCTAACATGTAAAACAGATTATTGGTGATGTAAGTTTTAGTTCTTACGAGGAGATGAAATGGAAAGCACAGGAAGATCGGTTTGGAGAATTGTTGCAAACCAATCTGTGGATTTCTAACTGATGAAGAAGAATCAGCAATAATATGTTTAAATAACAAATTTGACTTGATAGACAGAGAATGTTAGACGACACTCAAATCACATTTTACTCTCTTGTTGATCATGTTGTGTGATGACAGAGGACGAAGATGACCTCGGACATATGGTGAGGAAATGATATCAGAATACGAAGCTGTTGTTAATACTATAAATATGCAAAGTGTGAGTATCTGGTAGTGGGAAATGCATAATTCATGATCTGGTACCGCACACTATTAGGGTAAAGTGAGTAGAAAATCAAATAACATGAAGTGATTTGTAATGACCATGGGGACAGCAAGAACGGTATTAAAGAAAGGACCAGCAAAGGTGTAAGCGCCATCCGAATACTAAATTTGCTTCTAAGGAACAAATATACAAATAAAGAATCCATAATTTATATATATATTTGCAACGTTACGATTATTTCATAAATTCACACAAATACAGAACCATGTACTCAACGCAACTATTAAGTGTAGTACACCGGCCAGGTCGCAGGATTTTTGTTTCTCGTGGCGTCAAGTATATGTAGTTGCACAATAATTAAATAAATTTTAAAGAGGAGTGAGACATGACATGACATGAAATAATTATTTATAACCATTTAAAAAAATGTACATCCTAAGATTTATTCATTAATAGAAAAATATTCCAATATTAAAAAATTCAAACATTAAATAGATCAAATATCCACTTTTATAAGTTTCACACATATTAGGCTGTTCATAACATCTAAAAACAAAACAATCATATACTCTTATTAACTAAACAGACATATTAAATAAGTCATCTGAATTATTTCATTTTTTGTGTGTCTGACTTTGATTCACTCTTCAAATGCTAATAGCAACTCATTTAAAAAGAAACAAACATAATATTAAACTTAAGCATAAAATTACTAGTTGCTATAGACAAAATAAACTAATTACATTTACTTTCAAACTATTATTTAACTCTATTGACACACCAAATTTTTAACATATAACAAAAGATTTAGTAACTTTCAAATTTTCTTATAAAATTAAATTATTGACTTTAACTATTATTTATATTTAAAATTTTTAAGTCTTACTGTTCATGTAAAATTGTCTTTCTGAAAGTTCTTTTCACAACAAAATTATAAATATTTAGTCATCACCTGCATACTGCTGCCGTTACAGTTGTGTGTGTGTGTGTGTGTGTCCATGTCGATCCGCAACGGGCAGTGTAACGTCGTCTGTAGATTTCTTGAGTCTGAGAATGCCCCAAAATTGTCGGTCGTGTTTATTCTGGACTCAGTCTGACATGTCCAGGATTGCTCTTGACATGTTAGAAATTGTAACTTTCATGAAAAGTGTTTTTTTAACTACGAATCACTTTTTTTGTTCATTTTAGCGATTTCGTAAACACACTTGTAGCATGCGTCGATATCATTGTTTGCGTAATTTTTTTCTGTTCACGCACATATAACACACATGTTAATTACTCTTTAATTACACCCGCAATTAACATTAATTACTTAGCGTCTTTAATATTGCAAATTTCTGCAATATTTTATGTATCACTGCATTCGTTAAGAATTTCTTAATGCAATGGTGTTTTTATTATAATTGGCGTAAGTGTTTGCTTACTGGTTTAACACAAGTAATTAGTTTATTATAATCCTGTTAATACGTGATTACGGACAAAACAATAAGTCGTTCGCATCACCCCATATTTTCATGTCGTAGCGTGCTCACACACACGCTGTAACTTACGCTACCACAGCAGGTGTCCCTCTCGACAGGTTACATATTGTCAATTCCTGCACAAAATTGTATAAAACTGTTCCTTATTCTATTTATACTAATTACAATATAAAACATACTGCCCTGGGCAAATATGCAAATATGTGTATTGTTGCAGTATATATATAACACGTTTTTTTAGGTTAGAAGTACAATAACTTTGTTAAATGACTAATAAATGCATAAAAGTTAAAAACAAAACTTGTAAAGAATTTAATTCTGAGAAAAATGGTGTAAATAAAGTCAATAAAAATCAACAAAAAATTCTAATTATTTCCATTTTTCCAAAATTTGTTTTTAGGCAAAGATTTTTCTGTTTTACGTCGGATTCATGAACCTTATGGGAGATACAGTTCTGCGTGCTGTTTTATTCGATTTTTCAGGTCAAAAACCATAAGAAACAACAGAATTCGCGCCTTTCCAGAATTTCAGAAAGTCTTCATTTACCCGGGGGAACCGAAACCCGGGCGAAATTTTTCGCTAGCCGTAACTCGCTAACGAAGTATTTCCGGACCTAAGTTTATATGAACTTTTTTTCTTATTTTGCGATGTAGATTCATCTCCCGAAGTATTTCCGTTTCTTCGTGAATCACCCTGTATATATGTATAAAACATATATTGTTATTCAGACATTGTTATTATCTGGCACTCTAAATACCTGTGTTTTGTAATACACCTTTATCGTATTAAAATATTTTAATTATGTACAAACTACTAAACAGTATTCTACTTGGTATTATTATCACTTGTATAAAATAAAAGTTATATTCTTACTTTAGTCTATATTTTAGCTGTTGAAATACTTAAATTAGCAAGACTTAAAACTTTCTGTTATATCTAAATACACAAAATACAATTAATTTTTAACTTCATTTAGATTACAAATTACAACGTTAGCGAGTTTATATGAAAACTCTTAAATAAAAACCTTGTTGACCACTTTGCTTGTTTTTCTTGCTCCTTCGATGTAACAATTCCATATAGGTACTACACATTCCATTTATTTAACTAAACATGAAAATCCATCTCATAAATTTTATATGTTTTTATAATAATTAGAACTTTATTACTAAACACCAAATACAAAATATTACTTAATATCACGACTCAAAAAATTAAGACAACTAAAAATTAACTGCTGCTTTGTTGTTTTTAAAATTTTCTATGTATTTTCCAGAAATAAAATTTTCATTGATGCTGGAAATAAAATACATTTGAAGATTGATTCGGAGGTACCACAGTGGCGCTGTGTCATTAACTTTTGTTTACGCAACGATGACGCATCCTCAGTGGCTCGACAGGTACAGAGGTGTAAAGGCCGGTCCACACGCAACGACTTGTCTGTGCAAATGTCTGCGCAAATTAGATCGTTGCAGACAAGTCGTTGTGTGTGGACCGGAAAACTGAGAACTGCGCAGAGATTGGAGTAGGGGTTTGAGGTTTGAGACCAAGAGCATAAATATCTGCACCAACCACAGACAAGTCGTCGCATGTGGACGCTCCAGTTCAAACATCGCCACAAATCTTGTTCAATTTGCCTGGTTTTTGTATGAACACTATCAGATGTTCACTATGGCAGATCTTCGTCAATGTACACGTGAGTTTCTTTCGGAGTTCATTGATTTATACAAGAGCTTTCCGTGCTTGTGGCGTGTTAAATCAAAAGAATATAGTGACCGGGACAAAAAGAATCAGGCCTATGACGCTTTGGTGCTGAAGTACAAAGAGATTGATCAAGCGGCAAACAGAGAAACGGTCACAAAAAAAATTAATTCTCTCAGGACTGTCTACCGAAAAGAGTTGGGAAAATTAAATAAGTCAATTCGTTCAGGCGCTGGAGACGAGGACGTTTATAAGCCGACCTTATGGTATTTCGATTTGTTCGGATTTTTAAGTGATCATGAAACTCCGAGGGAGTCTACAAATACCATGGATGAAGACTCTGAAGAAATAATAGAAGAGGTAAGGCAAATATCATTTATTAATTGTTTCGATTACTTCGGGAAAGTGTTGGGTTAGCCTTAAAAAAAATCCATTGTTACAAATTATGAACACCGTGGAACCTGTGTTATCCGCATTTAACATATTATTTTCTGTAAAGAACGGAACACATATTAGTTAGTTAAAAATTACAAAATTTTGTTCGTACACACTGAATTATAAATTATGCCATTGGAAGGTCACCACAATATTTACCATTTGCGGTTTAAAGGACGCCACAGGTAGTGGCTTCCCCTCTTTCCTTATCTGGGTCGGCCATGTCACTGAACATGTTTATATTTTGCGGGAGGATTTAAAAGACGTATATTTTAACTTTTAACTACAACACAATATTATTTACAACTACTTTTCAGAATTGTATAGAGGTGGTTTTGTAATTTTGTTGGGGTCTTTTTACTGTCTTCACATTTTCAATTTTTTTCTATACACTTATAAGAACTTGTATTAAGGATAGGTTAGGTTGGACCACATCACCTTTTTTAATAATTTTTTTGGGATTGAATTTGTATTAATGTAGGAATAAATATTTTTTTCTACTCATTTCATGGATTATTAATTCGGTCATACACTTTTGGTGAAAAATACACAAACAAAGTTTTTAAAAGAAATTTATTGATATAAGTAAATATTTTTTTATATTATTACAATCAATCTTAATTCAGTATTGCCACTCCAGTTGTTAAGTATTTATTTATTAATATTTTTTTAAAATTATAAAACAACTAAAATAGATGTGGTAGTAATTTAGTACAAATATCAAGGCTAAGAAAATCTACAGAACTACTACATACAGCAATAGGGAAGCAAACTATGGAATTTTGTAAGTTTAATAAGTTTATAAGGCTACAAACTTGTAAACTTATCCTGCCAAGGTACACACCCCTCATTGTTGAAATACTCTTTGAATTTCTCTCTATCAATCTTAGCACTGCTCAAAATTTGCCCTTTTGTTCCTCGCTGCAGATCATGCATAGATTCTGGGTCACATCTTTCACCAAGTTCAACAGAACATTCGTCAATATTTTCACGATCCACAGTGTCTGTTGGTGTGTAAGTTTGGGGGCAGATTTTGCGTAAATAATTATGTAAAGCACAACAAGCAAGAACGACAGTATCTACATTGTCTAACTTCAAATTAATAGTTGTGTGGAAAATGCGAAATCTTGATGCTAAAATTCCAAAAGTATTTTCTACAACACGACGAGCTCTTGATAGGCGATAGTTAAAAATTCTTCGATCCTTATTCAACGTTTCTTGACGGTACGGCTTGATAAGGTCTTGGCGCATTGCAAAGGCTTCATATCCAAGAACTGTATTTGAATTGGGAAGGGATCGAGGTCCAGGAATATTCAGGTCATTTCTCACGAGTTTTTCATAAAATTTAGTATTATTTATGACTCCTCCATCAGAGACTCTTCCATTTGTACCTACATCACAATACACAAACTCGCAGTTGGCATTTGCAATAGCTAAAAGAACTACACTGTGTGACTTCTTATAGTTGTAATAGTAAGATCCACTTCCCAGTGGCGGTACAATTCTGACGTGCTTTCCGTCAATAGCTCCTAAGCAGTGAGGGAACTGCCACTTCTTTTCAAAATCAGCGGCAATTTCTAACCACTCCTCTTCAGTTGTAGGAAACTGGAACAAAACAAAAAATTAAAATACCCCGTCGCTTAAGAATATACTTAAGAATATTGAAATATTGTAGCAAAGGGAATGCAATGGATGCATGAGAGGAATTATTTATTTTTAAGGAAAAATGTAAAAAATGCTTAGTCTGTCTAGTTTTTAATTTTTGTGAAAACTACTTCAACAAATAAATAAAATATTTCTTTACTCTTTTTCAGCCTGAAGATGATGCAGATCAGAGTGACATCAACGCTGATGCTGTCGATAATCCATCTGCTACTGCTACACATGCAACTCCTGCTTCACCCACTTCAACTCGTGGACGGCGATTATCTTCATGCAATACATCTCGTTCGCAGTCTTCATCAAGAAAGAGAAAGCTACCCTCAGATGATCAGAAGACAAATGAAGTTATGGAGTTGGTTGGGAAAAAATTAAATTCATTACAACAAGAAGACTCTTTTGATGTATTTGGAAAACACATTGCCAACAAACTTCGTTCCGTCAACAGACAACAAAATATATTTGCCCAGAAGCTTATCAACGATGTTTTATTTGAAGCAGAAATGGACACTTTAACTAGAAGTTTTAAAGTTGTCGATTTGGGGGAGCCTCAATATCATTTTGGGGCAACAGGAGGCAGTTATGAATGGCAACCTCGATGGCAAGAACACATTCCACCTCAAACTGTACACCAACAACAAAATATTCCATCACATGTTCTTCGCCAACACCAAAATGTTCCACCAGCTATTGTTTACCAACAGGACATTGCACCACAAGTTATACACCAACAAGACATTTCTCAACAAACTGGACAGCAACAGCTGATGTCACGAGGCAAAGTAAATCCGCCTTCTGGAACTGTCAGGTCAGGAGACTCCGACTCACCTATTGTGAACTACTTAACAAATTTTCAGGAAAACTAAGAACAATGTGTGCAAATTTTTGTTGTTAATACTTTTATAGGTTATAAGCCATTCAACTCAATTCTAATTTTGTTAATATCTGTAACTAAATAAAATGTAATCATAATGGAATATAGCTGATTGACTTACCTTCAAATAATCCTTTTTCAGAACTTTGTAGATAGATTTACAAGTTTCAGGAATGATTTCACTCAGGGCCTGTTTTAACATAATGGTTGTGAACTCCAGGTCCTTATAGCTTCTGCCAGTTGCTAGGAATCTTAAGGTTGCGACCAGTCTCTCATGTGGTGAAATTGCTTTTCTCATGCACGAGTTTTGTTTTGTGATATGAGGAGTTACTAATTTCAATAAATTATTGTATGTCTCAATGTCCATTCGTAAGTAATTTCGCCAGCCTTCAGGTTCACCACGCAATTCACTAAGTAATCTAACATGGGAAAATTGTTCTCTTCTTAGTAGCCAACGTCTTGACCAAATTGAACGTCGCGCGGACTTATTTCTTTTAAGTTTAATTCGCCGTTTTCTTGCAAGACAAACTGCGAAAATTGACCACAGTAAAACTTCCTCCATGATTATTTCCACAAAACTGAGTGGTAAAATTGGTGCTGAAAACTGTGCCGTGTGGACACATTTGGTTTGCACAGTCTTGTTTGCAACAATCTGATTTGCGCAGACATTTGCACAGACAAGTCGTTGCGTGTGGACCCCCCTTAAGTGGGGAGACTTAGTGCTCGTTGTGTGTCAAGCCACAAACGATATCTCATCTCAGTATGTGCTAAAAGTTTGCTTTAACAAAAAATAAAACGATGTGTGTTAAGCCGGCAAACAGTGTTGTTATTATTAAACACCAGTAAAGTGTACGAGGCAAAATTTAGCAGCAGTTTCTTTTACACAAGCTGTTACATGCACACAACTGACATTTTGTGCTCTTAAATTCTTTTTAACGATTATGAAATACATATTAAGTCACCCACCATTTATTATGATTTAAATTTGGGGTTTTGAAAACAGACGCTTATTTAAAACTGTGTGAACTAAAATTAAGGCATTACATGAAAGTGTAAGTTTTATAAATTTCAAATTGTTATAGCTCACTCGTTTTCACGTCTGTCTAGCTTCACAAACTTACTTAACTGGCGCTGCATCCCTCGAGGGATCATGGCCTCCGTCGACATTGATCGCCATCCCACTCTATCCAGCGCTGCCGTCTGCTAGTCACGCACTCCCAACACATAGTCTGGGCGTCGGCTACCACTCCATCCGTCCACCGCAGTCTTAGAACCAAATCCTCTCTCTTAGAACCTTCCTTGAAATCTCCTCTTCTTGCATCCTTGACAGATAACCAGCCCAACGGAGTCGGCCTATTTTAATAGTGAACCACGTCCATATCCTTATACATATCCATTAATTCATAATTGGTACGGTGCCTCCAGTTTTGTCCTTCTCGTGCTGCTAAGAAAATTCTTCTCAAGGATCGCCTCTCGAATTTCAGCAGAGACATTTCATAATTCTTAGTCAGCGTCTAACACTCAGATCCATATCTCACGACAGGTCTTAGCAAAGACTTGTACAGCTGTATCTTCATGGTTTGGAAAATATATCTTTAACTAACTTTACGAACATAGACAGACTTGCCTTAAAATGTTTTTTAATTCCTTATTATCTAGTAATTCTGTAATTATTTCATTACTTCTATCTTGTAGGTCACTGATCGGTAGCAAATGTTAATAGTTCCGAGTGACAACCTAGGTTGTGGCAGCCACAAACTCACAAAACCCGCATTTTTTACACATAGGTGCAGACGCAAACAATTCGCACTTTTTATTTGCAAGTTGCAAGAAACATTCATAATCACTTACTGTATAGCAATACAGCAATGAAACACAATGGTGTTTTGAGTTGGCTGCTTTTTCAATGATCTGCACAACAGCATTATCGCCTTGGAATTTCTTTAGCATATAATTTGTCCTACGTATACTTGACTTCGTTAAATCCTGAACATGTTGACCTACTAACCTACTAGTTACAAAGAAATTTTCCTTATCGACTTGACGTAATTTGTAAAACATGATAACGTAAATACAACTTAAAGATAGTACATAGACATATTCAGTGTGTAGTACTAAAATGTGTGTAGATAAAATTAGTTGCTTCATAAGTAGTAAAAAATCGTCTAAAACTTGAGGTTACGTTAGTCGAAGTGTGGGCATATTTTTAATGCCCTTGCTATTTGAAACCTTATTTATGTATAAGCGTTCAGCTCGGACAAATTTACAAGTAGTTTACAAAAGTTTATCTGGAAAACTTTATCGTAGCGAATCGTTCGTTTGTATTAACTGGAAACGTATTTTGCGTTACGTTTCATTGAATCATACTCTACAAAGCTAATAATGGTGATAGTCAGATTATTTATAGCAAATTCGGAGCAAATATGCTCACAATTACACCACTAATCTTGAGATATAACACTGTGGCCTCTATGGCAGTAACCAATTTAATACTCTAAAAATAAATACTAATTAAATATCAATTCACATAAATTACCATTTCCTATATATTTTTATGTTATTTAAACAATATAATAATTAATAATTAATTCTAATAGATAGTTTATAGGACGAGCTTTGTTTATAAATGATAAATCAAAATTTCCAAAGTGAAAAAACATTGTCTAAGTTAATATACAAATTAATATAACACTGCAGTTATATCGTAGCAAACTTCATAAAATTTTTCTCTTTATTGTTGTAATTTACATTTAAAAGTACAGAAAGAAAGGATGTCAGATTTTATTATATACACTGAAATACCCTACTAAACCTTATTTTTGATATAATAAATTAATCGTTGTCATATTTGATCTTATTAACTTTTGAATATAAAGTACATAAATATCATAACGACTAATATTTTTACCAGGTAAATTATTGACAGGATAAGCAAGTCACTATTATTACAAAAACCTTGAACCATATGAACCAGAACACTGTGACTTTCAAAACAACATGTAGGGAAAACAGATGAAAATTGTAACCAGTTTTAATAATTATAATACGTATGTAAATATTGTACTTTAAGTGTCATAACACCTTATTATATTTGAAAAATATATGAATCATAAACGAATACAGTAGAGATATAGGCAAAATATTAAATGCGACATATGATAAGAAAGTACGTACTGATATTATACTTACAGACATACAAGTAATAAGGAAAACGCTATTAAATAATATGAAATAGGAATTACTGAGATTGAAAATAATAAAAAAGGACATAGTTTGTGACTTTAAACATGATGTTTCGCTGCAGAAAGACGATACGAGTAACAGCGTTCTCGTATACAGGAATTATTATCCGAAAACCCTGATTATCACCAGAAAAAGTGTAAGAAACGAAATGACGTAATAAAACAAAATTACAGAAGTATTAATTATGTCTGGGTATACATTTGTTAAATGGAATCTGCAAAGACTCTGGATAGCAGATATCCACAACTAAAACCTAGGTGATGGCTTTTTGTGGAACTGATCCCGTACGGGCAAAAATTGTTATAGATGGTACTGTCCTGGTGAAAGTTAGCAGTTTTGAATACCTTGGTTACAGTGTATCTTATAATGCAAGCAACGACGTGGTGAATACGTTGCATAAATTCAACCTTATGTGCGGGACCACCAGGCAAACCCTAAGTCAACAAAGTAAAGGAACACGCCTAAAATTCTACAAGCTGATGGCTCATCCCACACTTCTTTGTTAAGGTCTGAGAATTGGACCTTAACAAAAAGCTAGGCCAGTCGCATCCAAGCAGTTGAAATTAGATTTCTCAGGCACGAGACAGGGTATACTCTCCATGATCACACAGATATACGGCAAGAACTGAATATTATGAGTATACTCGACAGGATCTCCCAGTATCGGCTGAATTGGTGGGAACATCATTGCCGAATGGATGACTTTCGCATCCCCTAACAACTATGGAACAAGCCGAGGGGACGGAGAGGTTTGGGACGTCCGAGGAAGAGCTGGAGTGACCAGCTGTAATACTTGCTCATTTCAGACTGAAACAAACCATTCTTCGTTTAAACCTTGAGAATGATGATGATGATGATGATGATCAATTATGTCAAAATATCTGTATGTTTCTATGTCATGTTTATGTCAAAAAATTATTAAAAATATATATTTATTTCCCCACTTGGGAAGCATGCTTTAAAAATGTAATTTGTAGAACTATGTTTTACCCGAATTTTGTTACAAAACAGCTGATTTATTGTAACATTAAATAATAAATTTAAGATATTTTGTAATAATAAATAAATTTCTGTAATTTTTTCTGAACGTTATTAAATAATAATGTAATTCTTACGTTAAAAATTGTGTTTTAAATCCCTAATTTTCAATTTTTAAAATACTCTATACTTGAAAATAGATGTATTTCAAATTAGAATCCTACACCTGTTATAAAATAAAATATGATAATACACACATATCCACATACTTGAACTACAAACAGGTTTTACCCTTCTAACTCAATTTGGTAGTCTAATTTAACGCAAACACTTGACGTTCTAAAGCGACGAAAATAATTTGGATGTTCAGAAATTTCTATCGACCTTACTTTGCAAACGTATACGAAGTTGATTAAACCATCCGTTCACTTTGTATACTTAAATTTACACTTAAAGACTAAAATAACAGGGTTCAAGTGGGAATAAACCTCTTAAACACATGAGCACTGCAAGTGTGTTAATTTTGAGTTTTATTTCGTAATTTTTCTGAATTACGTATTTATAAAATATAATTCTAGAATTAATTTCAAAAGTTCGACAGCACAATACACTATTTAAGCTTTAAATTGATATCGTAAACATAAAAGAATTTTGAATCTGCTATTATGGTAATACAAAGATATTTTATTTTCGTCAGAAACGAGTAACCAGGAAAAATAAAGATTAATTGTAAGCAATTAAAGTCAAAAAATGTTAACAACGGGAACTATAATTTAACTTAATGGTTTCCAAAAAGTAGTGCGAAAAAAATGGGTGCGTCGCTAGACTGTGCCGCTACCAATAATAAAAAAACCTTATCTTGCTCTGGCGAATTACTTGAAATTACTTGAATATACTTGAGTATCTCCCGTGGACCACTGTCTGAAATCGTCCGCATAGTCCATTCATCTTCCACATAGTGCTGTTATCTCTTCTTTGCAACTGTACTAGGCAACGTCCCTAAACACTCCTCTCTTAGCTAGCTCAGCTCCTAAGATCGCTTATAACCCATGCTACAGGTTTTGAGTTTAAGAGTAACGCCTCTTTGCAAATGCACACCTAATAAGCAGCCTACCTATCACCACGATATCACAGATAAACTACAGGCACTATTGGTAAATTCTTGAGGCAGCCATGGAGCCTTATCTCCAAGGAGGTGGTACTCCTACTCCTTTAGGAAAAAACAGCAGCTACCAAAGCGTATAATCTGTTCTGAGGTTCAGGTACAACCTACCGTAAAGTTGTGCAACACTTCTTAGCAAAAACTGTCGGCCTCGGATAGGGCAACCCATTGTATATCCTACGTACAAAGGTGGCTAGCTTATAGCCCACACCAGCTTGGCTGTAAGCGTCCACCAATCAACCTACAGGCTCAGCGCTGTGCCACACACGTGGGGTCAGATGCATTGTGCAATTTCAAACTTAAAACTTTTGCCTCTGCCTAAGGTAGTTTGGTCGACTGGATCAGCAGCCTTACTTCCTTGTCTTGCATATTGTAACACAAATTTGGTGTTACCTGTTTTATTTCTTTAAGCCTCACTTTGGATTCGTCAATTTATAACGAATTTTATAAATGTTGCGGGCACTTAAATTACATACGCCGCCCGTTGGAAGCGTCAATTTGTAACAAATAAATAATGTGTCTCTTTTACCTTCTGCCCCACTGAAGGGTTCGTCGATCTGTAACAAATATATAAATGTAGCGACTTATTTCGCCTCGCACTGGAGTCGTCAATTTGTAATTATTAACACGTTATGTTGAACGGCGAATGGTTTTGTAATCTGCCGCTCGCTCCCACTATACGTACCGTTTCCGTGACGTCACTCACCGTTGCCAACCGTCGTGGTGTCCGCTGTACCCTGTGAACTTATTTGCTAATGGAACAGCAATAATAACGACGCAAATATAACATCAAACATATATCCTTATAGAAATCATTTATTCAGTAAAGCATTGGTTAATTGTTTCTTAAATCTGATTATGATAATCACAATTGTGGCGCAAATTATACGTCTTCTTTTTACCAGTTGGTACAGTAGTAGCAGATATTATTCTGTATTTAGACAGACCAAAAGAATGCGTTGGTTATTGTTCTAATAAAAATAAAATATCTCAGGGCGTATCTGGTTCGGGGATTACATTTAAACAAAATATTATTCTATAAATCAAAATACAAGTTTTACAGTTCAAGGATATTACAAAGTTTAGAGTGTAATGTGCACACAGGCAGTCGGATCGTGATTACTAGTTATTATAGGTTATGTCCAGTTTAGGTGTTTAATAATTATTATCAAAATCAAAGGTTCTTGTGGTGTTTGAAAAGGTGTCAATCTCAAATCGTGTTATTAGTGAGTGTTCTTAGTGTTGGTGTGATATGGTGTCTGTAGTTTTAGTTGATTAATTCTTAAAAAGTCGTGTATACAAAAGTTGGTGCTGATACATAATATAATAAAATGTCAAAGTCACCACATCCTCTTCTTTGTATGGTTCTTGGTCGAAGATAGGGCCCACGTCTGCTTCAGTCCTTCTCCCTGGTTCTTGATTCTTCTATTTCAAATACTGGATGTTCCTCACTTGTTGGTAATAGTTCGTGTTATGTATCTCTATCTGTATTAATATGTCTGGAATGTGTTTTCATAGTTTATTTTTAATTATGTTAGACGTTTTACAAACGCGTCCGTACGCTATGATCGTTGTTAAAGAAGTCTCATTTTATTTATCCGAAATTTCTGGTTGCTAAGGGTAAACTTGGATTCTGATTGGTTGATTCGGATATACATTGTCATATACTTTCATTATTTCAAAATCTAAATTTGTTCAAAACCTTTAAATTAGTATAACTTTTCTGTACTGATTGGGAATTTAAAACTATTAGCAGCATTATTTTGATCTTTACATTTGTGACATATAGACACTAAACATGCCTACTTTTACTTAAGAACTACAGATGTTACAATTTTGTTATTTGAATTTTTCTTAAATAACTTAAGATGGATTATTTTGTTTCTAGATTCGTTGTGTACACTATTAACTATAAATCTATTTATCCTTCCACATTTGTTTTACAAAATCCCTAACATTATTATCTAAAATTTACAAAAGTTGGTTTTACCTGGCCTATGTACTGGTGTTATCTTCATCACCATGTTTATAAACATTTTACCTTATTGTCATTTTCCATGACTGATATCTTAGTAAACCTTTAACAGTTAAATTAACTTTTAACAACCATAAAAACTGTTTAACATATAACACTATCTTAACAAAACAAAAAGATATACTATCCTATTAGTTTAATCTCATGCCCACATGGCTATGATTCTACTGAACATTTGAACAAATAAACTGCTTTTTACTTAATCTATACAATTGTTTAACACTTAGCAATAACATCTTTTTTTAGTCTACTTTGCTTTGTTAATTAATTGATTACTGTTTAATACCATAATTACTGGTATCCCTTTCCCCTTTAATATAGTCATATTCCTATAGGTTTAAGGAATTGGGAATATAAACAAATATTCTCCCAATTGTTATCTTGGTATATACTTAATATTAGCACTTGACTGGTGATACTTGTTCAAAAAACACTTGGTTTATTATTTTATCACTGGTTAGTATTGCACTGTTTGGATTTTATTTGTCACACTTATAAATAATTAATCTATCTAGTTTTGACTGTTTGATTAATTATTTGTTACCTTCTCCTGTAAGTATTATTTCCAATTTTATCATGTAATCTTACATATAGTATTTTCTTAAAATTACTGTACATTAGTTTATTTATTAACTGTATTGTACTTCAGTATCATTTTAGAATGGTTTTGTTTTTATATTTATTCTTATTGGTTTTTATGGGTTTTTACATTTTATTGTCATTAAAAGAACTTCACTCTTGTTATAAAATGTTACTGTGAACAAGTTATTATTTGTTGTTTTCTGGACAATCTTATGATCACTATTTGTTACAATTAGTTGTATGGTTCATGTATCTATAATAAGGTTTGTTATATTTTCATTACATCATTTAAATTAATCATTTACTAATATTTCTTTTTACATAGTATTACATGTTTGGGCCTATTATCCCTCAATTTGTATTTTGATTATCTTGATATTATGATACATTGAATGAAACCATTTGTTTCTTTATAGTATTGGTTCATAAGCCGTCTGTCTTTATAATTATTTATTTTGTCATTATTGAAAGTTCATGTCATAATCGGGGTTGAATGTATTTTGCATCACTTTGCCTAAATCATTAATTTGGGTACGGTCAGTTGTATTACTAGTCAGTCTGAAATGGTTAGTCGTTCCTCTTCACTATCATCTTGGAAGATATTGTTCTTGTTGTTTAGCTTCTTATCCAAAGTCTTCATTAAATCAAGTACGATATTAATTTGTTCCTAATGTAATGTTACAATATACACAATTAGTCACAAAGGAAAGGGGTGCGATCCAGAACCTACACACTATGGCGGTCCCTGTACTGTCTCATGAGTGTTAAAAATTATAAACAAATATCAAGAAACAAGATAGTAAAATACAGGCCTTGGAAATGGTTTTCTTACGAGGTGTTTAAAAGCTCTTCTAAACTTGACCGTATGAGGCCATAAAAGAAAAGTTAATGAGAAATTAAAAAAATTACAAACAACGGTGGAAAGGACAATTAGAACGAATTTCAGATTAGAGACCAGCCAAACAACTCTGGAAGTACAAACCTGTAAGACACGGGTGTGTGAGTAGACGCCCGAAGGGTGGGCTGTAGGGCCTCTGAAGGCGGAACAGGCAGCATCTTGCCTGTGCCATGTTGTAAACAGAATGATTATGAAGTGCAAATACGAGGTTTTCCGTTCTGAGAACTGAGAGATTTACTTACTGCTATACAGTGAGTACGTTATTTATACTTAAAAAAATCATTTTTAGTTGTTATTCTTAATGTCTTACAGAATTGTTTACGTTTATTCTAGTCAGTCTAGAATATCTAGAAGTACATTATACGTTATGGTAACCACTTGTAAAGAATATAGGTTCCACTGCTGGGAAAAGTGTTTGTAGTGTTGCTTTTTAATATTAAGATATGCTTTCAACCACAACGTGCTGCTGTCACAGTTAGCAATGTTTACCATCCCTTTATCGCAAATGTTGATTATATTGATGTTCACTACGTTCACATTGCTTAACATTTTATTCAGTCATGAGCACTATTATAACATGAAATGTCTTCTCAGAATGTTTAGAATCAATGTACTTTTTGAAGAACTTTTGATTATTCTAAGACGAGGAATTCTCAGTGACTCGCCCCAATGGCGTCCGTCAAGGATACCTCATTGTAGCAAGGGAAAAATTTCGGTTTAATAAAAAATAACACGATGTGTGTGAAACCAAAATAACTTGTTGTTTTACAATGAAAATCACGAAAGTTTATGAGCGAGACTGCTAACATCACGTTGTAAAATGAGACACACAAGCAATCGCATGTTTCATACAAAAATCGCATACGTGGTTAATAATCTTAAATGTCTGCTTAATGTCAATGGTGTAAGTTACAGTGGATGGATGTAATTAATGTAATCATTACTGAATAGCGTTGTTTTCGTCTCAGTCAAAACAATATTATAAACTTTGGTAATTAACTCAACGCAAGGATGGCTATTAATATCCGCTCCGTAAATGTACATTTTGTCACCTTTCTATTTATATACAATAATATAAATCCTAATTTTCTAATATTACACTGTAAGTTTTACAAATAATGATTTGCGTAGCACGGTATTAATTTTCTTTTCAAACTGCTCAGATAAAATTACTAGTATAAAAACAATTTTTATCTCTTAATTTTGTAAGTAATAAACTTAGTTACATACGAATACAAACACGACCGTGAATAAATCTGTTATCTCCGATTTTTTGTTTCAAATCAAAACTGTTGCTTATTTCTCCATATTTTCTCCACATTTGCACATTTTTTTCACTTCTTGTCTACTGGTCAACACAATCCTAATTAAGATAAGGGCCAATCTTGATGACCATAATTCTTGGTGCCATTCCTAAATTATTTTTTCCCATCAGATTTAAAGGTTTTATTTTTTTACATACTATATATTTATGGAATATTACATGAGAATTCAGTAAAGATTATGAACAATATGCGAGGACAATTTTAGTTATTTTTTACTAAACTGATTTCTTTTTATTTTAGGTGCATTGTTTATCATGTAGAGTCAACGCCAAATTGCCACATGAGTGCAACAGAAAAGAAATTGATGCTATTAAATACAGTACAACCTATAATATGGTATATACTGTGTAGGTAGATACATTGGAAACTTATTTATTAATTTTTTAAAATCATATTTAAATTCAGGAAGTTGTAAATAAATTTTGTAAAGTCTTACCCAATAAGACACTGAAGTATAGTAATTGAAGGAACTCCTAAGGAGAAAACCATAAAATTATAAAATATTATCAACCAAATATTGAAAAATGTTAAAAATATTTTAACATAGTGAAAAAGCCCGATTTAGGTGTAGATCAACGGGCAGATAACATCTTTCGCGAAGACTACCAATATTTATTTAAGGTGGATGACGATAAACTTAGATCCAAGGAATACTGGAAGATGACAAACATGCACTACTGAATATTAATTCAGAATATCGAGCTGACTATAAACGAGTAATTTTAAACATAATCTACTCAGTAAACTACTTGCTTACAAAGTAGTTGGCTACCAAGTTAGACATATCAAGATGATAAGGAGGTTGAAAGGAATATTAGTCTCGTCTCTTCCAGTCGCTTTGTGAATATATCATTAAACACTTAAAGAAGAAAACAAGGAAAGAGACGCAATTGAAATATTTTAATTAACAACACAGTCTCTACAACAAATCAAATGAAAATTGTTCACACGCAATAAAATGTCCACTAATATTAAAACTCAATTGTATTACAATTATACCGTCCGATTATAAAACGCAACACTTTACTAATAACTACTGGAACGTACACAGTAATAACTCGAAACGCTCTGGAAATATATAGCAGCTGTACTAAACTGAACGTCGTTGAGTACTGGTATTTATAGCCAGTCGAATATCTAGACGATTCCTAATTGCGTCTTAGCGTCCGTATGAACTACGTAATTAACTCCGGCCTTGACACAGTCCGTACGGCTGGCAGCATCGAGAACTCTCTCGTAAATGCGTCTACAAGCACGTACGCCACACGCTTACATTCTGGATCTCTCTGGAACGTTCGATAAACACGTAGATTGTTCTGTGACGTCGTAACACTGCCTCCTCCGTAAGCCTGTTCGTCCCAAACTGGCAAACCGTCTATAAAGTTGTACTTAGCCAGGCGATCTAGGCGGAAGACCTTGAACTTTCGCTGTTCTTCCTGTTGAATCCGATAAACAACATCGTTAATTCTTTTTTTCACAGTGTAGGGACCTTTTCAGTTAGACTAAAGCTTAGGTGAGCGACCACGACGGCGCTTTGGATTGAACAACCAGACCTGATCTCCTTCTTGGAAACCCACACTATTGCTGCGAATGTCGTACCGAGTTTTCATTTTATCACTGGCAATCTTCAGCCGTCCTCTTACCAAGCGATTCATTTCTCGCACTTGGTTTTCTAATTAGTCTCAGGTGATCCGAACATTAAGTCCCCAGGAAGACGAATCTCCCGCCCAAACACCAATTTTGCTGGAGTCATGCCGGTTGTTTCGTGTACTGATGATCTAAACACTACTGGCTGATCCAAGTTTGCTTGGTTCTCGTCAACAACCTCTTGCGTAACCTCATCTTTAGCCACTTTGCTCTCGGGCGTTTCTATCAGCTCAGGAACAAGCAAGAGTTTTGTCTCGTCACCCATAGTTGGCTTTCCAATCACTTCTTTTGTCGTTACTCTTATTTGTATTTCCTCTGCTAGTTCTTCCTCCATTCCCGCTTGCAATAGGACCTCTTCCAGACCTGTTGACTTTTTCTTCGGCCACTTGCTTAATCGAATGGTTGGTAGACCCCGTCTTTTTAGCCATGCAAAGGTTTATCTTTTCTTGGCCGACCCTAAGGACATTCTCTCTTAAGTCCACAACAAATCCGTAGGTATACATAACGTCCGTGCCAAGAATCACTTCATCGACAATGTCTGCAATAAGCATTTGGTGGCTAAACTCGAGAAGACCCAGGAGTACACGCCTTTCTACCTTTCCTAGCACCTTGACGGGGCTTCCAGTGACAGTCTGTATTGTACAAGAGCTTATTAGAGGCTGGCGGTTGCTGACTAAGTCAGGGCGCACAATTGACACTGTTGCGTCCGTGTCAACTGTAAATGATGTTGTTTTACCTTCCGCAAATCCATTAACGATCAAGTTTCCTCTGGTCTTATGTAGCGTGGAAACTGTGTGCTGTTCTGGGGCTTTACGTCTCCAATTGTTGCGATCACTCTCTTCTCTCTGTATCTTCTTCTTCCAACAGTCTACCTGTAGATGACCACGTTTTCCACAGTTGTAACACTTCGGTCTTCTGTCTTTATCGTTTGGTTCGAAAGATCGTTGTGGCGCTGCTGACTTCTTAAACTGTTGTTTTTAAATCGTCTCTTTATGCCGTCCGCTTTGACGATACTGTTGTATTGAATCCGTTTGGCTACAACGTGATGGCATACTTTGATTAATGTAGGTAGCCGACTTGGCAGCTTCAAAACGGAAAGCATGAACAAGAGCGTCTGATTTATTATCATACCGAGCCATTCTTAACACTTGTTGTAACTGACTATTTCTGATACCGTCAATAAACATAATGAGAGAAATCCACTTCCGGAAGTCCTCAGATTCTTCGGGATAAGCCAATCTTGTCAGTCGGTCAATTCGCTTCAAACTCTTGAAGGATCTCCCCTGAACGCAGTCGCCTCGCTTTAAGTTGTCCACGGTACACTTCGCACAAATGCTGGTCACCGTACCATAATTCCAGAGCTTTAGTTCATTCGGCATAGACATTCTGACTGTCAGATGGCACTTTCTGTATTAGTTCTGCGGCAGGCCCTTTTAAAGCAAGAATGAGTGAAAGTCCTTTCTCTTTTTCCGTCCATTTATTTAAGCGAGCGGCAGCTTCAAATTGACAAATATAAGTTGCCCAATGAGTGCTGCCATCAAATGTTGGGGTCTTTGCGTAAACTGGCTCTGCTACAGTTAGATTTCTCTGATATTTTGAATCTTTTTCAGCATTTATTAATGGTCTTTCGTTATCAAATATTTCTTTTACTAAATGTTCGACTTCCTTTTTAATTTGTTTTATTAAATTTGTAATAGAATTTTTTCAACTTGAAATATTTGTTTTCACAGATTTTTCTATTTCAGATATTCTCTCAACATGTTTCTTCAGCTCACCTCGTAACATGACAAATTTTGCAGTGGTATCCTCTTGTACGAACGTCTTAACGTCGTCTGCTTGACGGCTAAATTCGTCTTTTTTTCGTCCCTCTGTTATTTCATTTTCACGCTTACGTTTTTCGTCTTGTCGCTTTTCTGCTTCTTCTCTTTCCTGTCTTCGTTCTTCTTTTTTTTCTTGTTCCTGACTTTGCTGTAGCATTGCTCGGAATGCTTCTATCATCTGACCGGTATCCATTTTATTTATTAATTACGAATTACACTCGTCTTGTACAACGTTTCCACTGTTTCCACTGTTTCCACTGTTTCCACTGTTTCCACTGTTTCCACTGTTAACCGTTCTATCCCAGGTCTGACACCACTGTTACGACGGTCTACTCGATCGTCGTAGGTACAGTGGAAATAAAATAAGTACAAGACACCAATTAAATCACTAACCACACCTTTAATTGTTACAGTAAAACAGTTCGTAATTAACAACACAGTCTCTACAACAAATCAAATGAAAATTGTTCACACGCAATAAAATGTCCACTAATATTAAAACTCAATTGTATTACAATTATACCGTCCGATTATAAAACGCAACACTTTACTAATAACTACTGGAACGTACACAGTAATAACTCGAACCGCTCTGGAAATATATCGCAGCTGTACTAAACTGAACGTCGTTGAGTACCGGTATTTATAGCCAGTCGAAAATCTAGACGATTCCTAATTGCGTCTTAGCGTCCGTATGAACTACAGTAGACGCCCTCTAGTCCGGCCTCGGTTGGATCGGCCGTCGGATGGTTCGGCCAGCCAAACGGTGAGTCACACAGTCTAGGCGAGCCTCCAGCGACAGGCCCCAACTTGTTAAACGGAAAGTATATGTAGCTCAGTTGATTCTCGCTTTTGTTCATGCGCGGATATATGTCTTATGTTGCGAGTTCTGTGTATATAGTATGTGTAAATATAGGCCTATCTGTGTATATAGTAATACTGTATGTATCTGAGTAAATAAAAACGTTTTCCGACATGAGTGCGAAACGAAAACACATGTTCGTGACTGTGGACCAAAAATTACAAGTCCTTCAGCGTCTCGGTAAGGGCGATCGGTTCAGAGTATTAGAGTCCAGTAATATCTCTGTGACTTTTGTAGTAATTTTCCTTGTTTGGTTTTTTACTTGCTACCATGGAGTATGGGTGAGTAATTATAATTATATTAGTAATTTATATATACTGTATTGGGTCACTTATTGTATGGATCATTAATGAGCGTTATTTCATCATTATAGCGTATTTTCGGTTCGTCCGGCCATTTTGTAATCCGGCCTAGGGTCTGGTCCCGAGGTGGCCGGACGAGAGGGCTTCTACTCTACGTAATTAACTGCGGCCTTGACACAGTCCGCACGGCTGGCGGCATCGAGAACTCTCTCGTAAATGCGTCTACAAGCACGTACGCCACACGCTTACATTCTGGATCTCTCTGGAACGTTCGATAAACACGTAGATTGTTCTGTGACGTCGTAACAGTACGTTAGTGAGACTTGGATTAGAAAGACCAACGATCTATCTAGAAATCAAAGAGGGGAAATGAGGTTCTTGAGGGCTGTAAATGGTTGTGCCAGGAGACATCTTATCAGAAATCATTCGAGCTAGGCATAGGTGAAAGCTTAAATGAGAAAATCTTCCGGTAAAAAACAGAGTGGCGGTTACAAGTAGAGAAAATGGGTCCAACTAGATTTTCAAGAAGAGCCCTTGGTTATCATCCAAGGGGAAAGGAAAGTGTGGAAAGACCATGTAAACGGAATTAGTTGGATGAATTCCATTGAGACTGGAACAGGTTACTAGCTTAAGCCGTAAAGGATGATGACGACAACCATGTTAGAACATAAAATTAAAAACTTTTTTTCGGCTGGGTAGGTCTTTAGGGTAAACGACAATCCAAATCAGACATATTCAACATAATAATCAATTACTTGTTAGTAATCATGCAAAACGTACATTTAATTCAACATTTACGCAGTACTGTGACTCAATACGCGGTCAGTATTTTCAGGTTTAAATTTAAACTAACTTTCTATTTAAACTCATAAATTACTAAAATGTTTTCTCCAAATGTGAAATAACATCTCTTTCGCATATTCACGTAAATATATGCGTGCACGAATTAAAAACCTGCATACTACATTACAGTTTCTTTTCATAGGATTACGAAACACTTATAATAGGGATACGATGATAATGTTAAACTGAAAGAAAACGTAACCATATTAAATTATAAATGTTCTGGTCATATCTCATCAACCAGTAGTTGGATCACGTTAGTAAATCTATTATCAGCTTATCAATATTAGTGTTGTAACATAAGTAGATTTTAAAACTTTTAATTGAAAAATAGTATAAATTTAAATTTTCTAACGTAGGTCTTAAAATTAAGTTATTAAATAATTTTACAACTTTAGGTAAAATTGTTTCATAAAGTGTTTGATGATAAACAGAGCACGAAGAAGGTTGCAATCCTGTACACCACCAACTGATTTAGTCCCTAAAGGATGCCTGACGGCAGTCACACTACTGTCAACCGACAATGACCGCAACCAAACTTGGACTGACAACTCACCGTACGTGAGGTAAACCGCAAACGGTCAACAGTCCTGTAGTCTACAAGTTGCTAAACTTTGTACTTTGCTAGCAAAACCCGTTTGTATACTTAAACAATTTTAATTTAATTAAATATACGTCCCCTACTAAATAGATGAGTATTATTTCGTATATTACAATTCTAATGAAAATTATGTTTGTTAGTCAGTCCCGATGATTAGCATTCAAACTTTCTGTTGTAGTAGTTACGGGTACCGTAGAACATTTCTTCTGAGCTAGTTTACATAAGTTAACATACGTTCAACATAAAGTGAAATATAAAATAACAAAAAATTGCTCTAATTTCTGTCAGTAACTGTAAAACTGTTCTAAGAACCACCTCATCCTCGGTCGACCCACGTCTCTTCTACCAATGGCTTCACATGGTTCAGTGCCGCTTTCGGCAATCGATCCTCTCTCATCCTTTGCAGATGATCCCACCATTGTTGACTGTAAGTTGAAATAGTTATATTTATGTCATTTACTTTTACTTCTGCTCTGATATTCTCATTCCTTTCTTTATTTTGCAATGTATAATTTAAAGTGTTTCGAAGGAACTCGATTTAAGCACTCTGAATCTTGCTGCATCCTTTTTTGTCATAACCCACGCCTCACTCGCATATTTCAATGTGGGTATTGCAATTGTGTTATAAAATTTAATCCCTGTGCTGTGTCTTGTTTTATTTCTAAGATTTCTATAAATCGTACCACAAATATTGTTAAATTTCTTTATCTTCTCTTTTATACTTATCCTCTCTTCTTATATTCAGACTCATAGCTTACTGCACACTTGAGATATTTAAAACGGCACATTTGTTCTAAACTGCTGTTGTTTATAACTATCTTAGTCCTCACTGGATATTTACTCATAAAACCCATGGTTTTGGACTTTCTCACCAAAATAGTCATTGAGTACTCTCTTCCTACTTTCTGTAATTTAAACATAGCTCTTTATAAATCAACCTCAAGGAACGCATTGATACCAGACGTAATTTGTCAAATTAACATGTACTTCCCACGAGTACCGGTGAAATAAACAGACCACCGCAGCAGAGCCGAGGAGTAACACAGCTGGGACTAAATATAACATGGTACGTCCTAGTGCCCTGAAGTTTTCGTTCAAGACTCACTAACGTAGAGCCATTAACATGTAGTTCCCACGAGTACCGGTGAAATAAACAGACCACCGCAGCAGAGCCGAGGAGTAACACAGCTGGGACTAAATACAACATGGTACGTCCTAGTGCCCTAAATTTTTCGTTCGCGACTCACTAACGTAGAGCCATTAACATGTAGTTCCCACGAGTACCGGTGAAATAAACAGACCACCGCAGCAGAGCCGAGGAGTAACACAGCTGGGACTAAATACAACATGGTACGTCCTAGAGCCCTGAAGTTTTCGTTCGCGACTCACTAACGTAGAGCCATTAACATGTAGTTCCCACGAGTACCGGTAAAATAAACAGACCACCGCAGCAGAGCCCAGGAGTAGTAACACAGCTGGGACTAAATACAGCATGGTACGTCCTAGTGCCCTGAAGTTTTCGTTCGCGACTCAATAACGTAGAGCCATTAACATGCGTGATACGATCGGTTCCATCGGAGGTTACGGTGTGTTTTCAAACTGTACACACAACCTTGTCAGAACTATGTTAGTGTTGCTCCGTTAGTCAGCTTAAGAGTGACAGCTATCGCCTGCCCCCCTTCTCCATTAAGATTTTGTGGATTGGGGCGAAGGTTGGATTTGGAATGTTATTATCATCGCCCACCAAACTACAAAGTCTTACTTCTTGCCGTTAGCCCACACCGAAACCGCTTTCGCATTGCTTCAGACAGGTGTCAGTTATACTTTATCCTAATCAAAGCCGTCGTTTTTATTTCTCATGTACAAAAAGTGTTAGAAATCTAACCTTTACCATTACTAATTTACTACACAATAAGGAGTAGTAGTTTGGGCTTGATTGGTGCGCACCTAACACTGCGTAAAATCCATATGTTGAGTTGGATTTTAGTAGTTAGTGACGACCTGGAAGGAGTGATTTAATTTATTTGAAGTTACCTGAGTATGAAGCATATGCTCCGAAACGCGTAGTACCAATATCTACTTGCAGTCACACGGCGGATTTCTAAATGTTAGTTTGCTAATTCGATACAACTGATTTGGATACCAAACCAGACATGAATGTTAAAAGCAGCTCAGCCATGATCTGCGTGGGCTTCGTTGATTTTATTTTCGTATCTTTTCTTGAGCAACCTTATTGCATCGTTTCTTTTTACTGAGCATTACCTCAACAATGTTATCAGCGGTAATGTGCACTGCTTCAGTTTAGAGGCGTTCTGGTTGCAACACCGTGTAGCGTTCAAAGATGTTTGAAACCATTCCAATGCAAGTCTCAATCCATACATTCTGGATTTTCCATTTCCCCCAACAGTAGTAGTAGTAGTAGTAGTAGTAGTAGTAGTAGTAGTAGTAGTGGTGGTTGTAGTAGTAGTAGTAGTAGTAGTAGTAGTAGTAGTAGTGGTGGTGGTGGTGGTGGTAGTAATAGTTGTTGTTGTTGTTGTTGTTGTTGTTGTTGTTGTTGTTGTTGTGGTCATATAATTTAATCTGTTATAGGACTTGATACAATAGAACATATGATAAATAGAAGATAGGTATATGCTGTGTAGTTTTGAAAGGATTAATGCATATATACAGTCTAAAAGAATTTCAAATTGGAAATGAGAGATTAGAAAAATCATAGAAAACATTCAAACCTAGACGAACCTAGATGATGAAGGTTTATCCAAATGATGTTGAAAAGGCTGCTATGTAATTTGATATTATTCAGTGGTGGAAAGCCGCTGAGCGAACTAAAGTCTACCCTACATTAAACGATTCTTAAAGCTAGAATTTCACAACGTAATATTATTAATAAATATTATGGAAGTGCGCAACCTTTAAAAAAATAATGGAAGTCCCGACGTTTCGACGACTCACAATTTGTGGGTAAGACATGAAAGTAAAGTTTAGATTTGTTTTCAGGTCTTATACCCTATAAAATGAGTGTCTAGCACCTAAGGCAATAATATGTAGCTGAGTGTTGTGCCAGCACAATTATTGTAGTGTGTCTCATTAGATATTTATTAGCGTTTCAAGGAACTATTCAAAGGACAGATGCTAGATAAATCGTTGATACGCATGTGGAAATGTTAATCTGCCAACTATTCTTCCTGTTAACAAAAACTAAGAACCAAAGCAGGTTTGATGTTTACAGCAATTTAATACCGCTAGATACAATAATTAAATTTTTATATAAGATACAGCAGTCCATAATGCAAACGTTAGTTTCAGTTATATCTTACCCTTATATTTATAATATATTACTCAATTTAGAAGTACGTTTTAGTTAATAGGATAATTGATTTTAATTATATATCATAATTAGACAGGAATCTTGTACATGAATTATAAGCTTGTTTTATCGCAACGTGTAGAATTTGTGTCATCTTTTACACGGCTGTACACACAAATTTACTTTTTAGTATAAACAAAACAAAATTTGTTTTCTTTGTGGACTAAAGTTATTATTGTTAATGAATTTTTTACGGCTCTTTTAGAATGCTGTAATCATTTATAACCCATGCAACAGACTTGCTGTAACTGATTTTGAGCGGAGAATTTTCTCGTAAATCTTGTTATGACACGTGATTACAAACGTAAGGTGACAGTCGTGAATTATTCAGAACCCAGTAGCGTCTATGTAGTGAAAACTAATCCCAAAGGTGCAGTCGCTTCTTGATACCGGGGACACACACTTACTCCCCCTAAACATGAAACAAACGTTAACAAATTCTGATGTTTTATCTGTTTTTCATAAAAATATCTACGGTCACAGCATCACATCAAGAGCACTTACATAGCCAAACATGACACATGCTCAAGTGTCAAGCATTACAATTGTAATGTTATTTTACTACACATTTTTCAAACTTTCTAATCCTTGACGTTTCCAATTGTCTACAGTTTTTTAGAACTGACTACCAGTGAAAAACAAACAAACATTTTCTAAAGACCTTTATATATTTAAAGAAAACAACTGTTTGCTATTATATGAACATAAGTACAGACGACCGGGTTGGACATTAGTAAGCAGAAATGCAGAATAAAAGAATTGCAAATTGTGAATGGAACGAGTAATTAACATTGGTATCGTTAACTAATTAGTGTTAGTTCTTGGAATCATTTATTTATTTTGGTTAGTAAGATTTTGTGACGTAATTATAGGAGACGTTTATGCACACAGTATAACTCATGGCATATCGTTCTCACGGTTCAACAGATACAGTCAGCATCCACGTCGGACGTATTTCCCTATGCATAATGCAACGTTAGTATACGCAATACAAAAGAGCTTATATGTAATGAAAATATAAACTAAAATCCCTATTCCTTTTCACCTTCCATAAAAATTTTATGATTTCATATATAATAACTTTTCAGTCTATACTTTAATTAAGTAATATTTTCACATTTCTTGCACATAACCTGTATAACAGAAAACGTACATTCTTCGTATTATTTGAATTAGCAGCCATCCTTACTATTTCTTTTTGAAATTGCTAAACTGCTACAATTTTTTGTTTAGACAAAGCTTCTGACATCATCTCTGACATCATCAGGTAAAAAAAAAAAAAAAAAAAAGGATGGCTGCTAATTCAAATGATACGAAGAATAAAACAAGCGAATTGCAAGCAGATAAATAGAAAACGTATAGTTAGTCAAAATTTTATGGTTTATTCAAGTCACCGTTAAAATTACGATAAATAAAGAATATTGCGACGCGACGTAGGCTGCAAGTAAACGCATATACAATCAATAACGTTTTTTTAAATATTTTGAAAACGTATTTTACATAATGTTGGTAGAAAATATGTTACTGTTAGCCTTTCTAGTGTCAGTAAGTGAAAGTGTTGCCGGATTTCGTCGTTTAAAAATCTCGAAACGCCGTTCTCCGTTACTCTCCTTGCTGTCTTTCTCCCGTATGTCATTGGGCCGTTACGCGTTTGTCTTATCTCTGTTCTCGGCCAATTGGAGACAATCGCTTACAATTGTTTCATCTTACATATCTTCACACGGCCACTTGATGAGTTGATGATAATCCGTTCAAAGATTCGTTTGTAACTGTTCTGACAGTTATGACAAAGATTATGACTGCGTAGATCTACTGACGTCATATCGCATTGCACAATGTTCATTTATCGAACAGATTTAGCACCAAGGAAGCTGCATATTTAGTTTGTTCACCTACTTTTAAAAAGACCTTGAAATTAAAAACACGTGCTTAAAGTGACCAAATTCAATATCGATCACATTCAAAGCCACTTGGCTTTAAAATTGCATTTTTTCCTATTTTAATCAAATGTCATACTTAATGTTATTTTATTTAAATAAACTTTACATTAAACTTCCACAATGCTTTTAGTTACTATTTTTACCAGCATAACGTAATAGTATGCCATTACGTTACGTTACGTTACGAACTAACATGGCATTACTTTGATTACGTGCTTCTATCAATACGTCGACACTCATTTTTCTACTATAAACATAACATTAGCTGCATGTGTGTGTTAAGCACAAGTCAAATTAATGACAGTATCCTCTTACTATATTTCCATTTTTGTCCTGGAAAATTTTATTTTAGCTCACAATAAGTAACGTCCCTTTTTGCATATATGTATTGCTGAATGCTATCAAATCCCTCCCCACCCTTACACAATTTAAAAAACATATTTAAAATAATCAGTAAAATTGACTGTGCTACGTGTGCTCGCCACTTTTATAGACTGGTTTTGTAGAGTCAACTCAGCGGCCGTCTTGATAAGTTCGTTTGAACTTGTTGTTTAAGAGAAGTCTAACTACGTTGTTGCTTGTGTCGTCTCTTGTGCCTATGAAATTTCCTAGGCACGTCTAATTTTTCCTCGGTTGCATTAGAGATGGTATCTACTATAACGGCTGTTTTTTTTTATATTTTGTACATTCCATTGCTTCTGTTACGCTATACCAGATTTAACTGTTATTGTCTTTCTTAAGTGACCTAGTGTGCCCATTTACACATGGAAAACATAAATGGAAGAGCAACACACAAAAAACAGGAAAACATTACATTAAAGAGAAAAGAACAGTCGCATTGGCATAGTACGTTAATAATTTTAAGGAATCAAACAGTTGCCAGCATCGCCAACAAAGCAGAAGAGAAAATCAAAGTAGTACTGGAAATTTATAAAGAGACACTCTACCTAACACAACGAATGGTGAACTGACACTATAGCATATACACTATTGAAGCAGTATCGCAGCAGACGCTAAATCAAACTATATGACTAGCAGTCATATGTAGGTGACTCTACGATCAAATAACGGTTATATGGGATATATAGTAACATCTGATAAACAAATCGGCCAGTACATGTTTGAAACTCTAACAGGTATCTGATCAATAAAAAGCATTACGTTAAAATGTCACAAATGTTGCTTAACAATTTAGTCTATTACGTGAGGAATTTTCTGCCGATTTTGAGTCAGTGTCCTTGGATCCTTCTGATGTTTTTTGCAATGACTTCATAAAAGGTTATAGAATAAAGTTAAGGAAATATTTTGGCCCGCTCTTAAATTTAACCCTTTTTCGGGGGTTAAAAAACAAAATTTAATTAACCTCGGTAACCGATAGAGAATCAAATTCTAAATAAAAAGGTGGTATACACTTTATCGAAAAATGCGTTGTTTGCGAGTTACAAGGGTTCAAAGTTTTGCCAAAAAAAAACGCGTTTTTTAACATTAATCTGCAAATAACTAAAAAACAACGCCATTTTGAAAACAATTTGTATAAATAAAAAATTAAAGCTTATTAACAGATGAACATTTTTTTGTTTCATTATGTCAAATAATTCTTGAGATACAGCCAAAACAAGATACCGATTCACCGTTTTTTGATCAAATCACATGATTAAAACCTATAACTCGGCGAAAAATGGTTATATCGTTATTAAGTTAGTATCAAATAAAAGCTCAGTTAATTTTCTAAACAATGGTGGGTTAATCACTTGTCTAGCTTAAAAAGTAACGACGTTCTGTAGGAAAATATCATCATTTCTGCAAATTTTTTCCAGAAATTTAAAAATGAACGTCCGCCATTTTGTCAAATTTGTATATTAAGCCCAGATACTGTACTTTTCGGTTGTCTATTATATTAGCAATCTCAAATTTTTTGAAGCATATATGTATTGCTGTACAGTAACGCGTAACGTTTTAAGAAAATTTAAGTTTTTGGATTTTCGCCAAAATTCTCTTTTTTAATTAATATCTAGTAACGATGCGTTTTATCAAGAAATTGACATGGGCTAAAATAAAGTTTATAAAACACCAAAAATTTTGAATTTTGTTTCATTCTTTTATGACTAAAATTCGATGAGTTACAGCAGTTTAAATGTGTGTTTTTCCGACATCGTGTAAAATATTTTTGATTTCTAGGCAAAATATGTAGTGTACAGTAGGCTTTTTTATTATAGTGCATACAACAAAAGTTGTAGCTCTTTAAATTTGTTACAAAATATATTTTGTTTAAAATTTTTTCTTAAAAATTAACCGAGTTATGACTAAAAATGTAAACACCCTCCAACAGTTAGATTTTGTTATCGTACATTATATGTTCGGGTGCGGTCCTGAGAGCCTATTAATTTATACTAAACTAATTTTTTTTCCAATTTACAATAAAATTAAGTATCGTTATTATTTTTTTTAACGTCTATTGTAAACAAAAGAATATCTGTTACAATCTGTAACTGTCTGGTTGTTTATATATATCAATCGAATATTTAATTGAATAAAATAATATAATGTTTATGGTTCTACTTTTCTTTGATTAAATTTTATAAGCTTGGATGAAATATATATTTTTTTACTTAGTTTTGAATTATGACCACTAAAAACACGGACCCTCTAGCGGAGACCAGAAGAGGCCTGATGCGCTACCTGATGCTCACTGCTTACAGCTGGCATGTGTTTTTTAGAGCATCAGTTGAGCGTCGGAGTTGTTTGTTATTGTGCAAGGGTTGTAATATTTTGTTAAATATTATTAATGTTGTGATGTTTAAGTAAATGTAGGTTAAACATCCCCTCAAAACCGGTAGGTACCCAATTTCAGAACTTCCAAAATACATCCTCACGTTGTTTAATGTTTTCAACCCTTGCGTCGGATGTATCCCTTGACGTCAAAATCGTAATCAGCACCCCCAAAAACCTATAGGTACTCACTTTCGAGGCTTTGACAGGCATTTCCGCGAAGTTTAATACCTACCTCGTACACCTTCTGATTACAATTTGCTTCAACCCTTCAGAAACTATCCTTTATGTCGAATATTATTTTGGACGTCAGAATCGTAATCAGTACCCACAAAAACCTATAAGTTCTTAATTTCAGGGCTTCAAATTTATCCTCGCGTAGTTTCATATCTTCAACCCTTTAGGGGTAGGTTTCAATCCTTTAGGGGTAAGAGCGGACCAAAATTTTTCCTTAACTTTGTTCTAGAACATTTCAGGAAGCGATAGCAAAAGGAATACAAAAATTACATCTACACTAACTCAAAATCGGCAGATAGGCCCTTTGTCACTCCTCACGTAATAGACTAATTAATACACTGTAATAATGAAATACTTTTGTTTAATATAAACATACCGGCACATCCTTTACACGTAGGGCTGTCGTATGAAGGTTTTAACTTTCCACGAGTGGTAATATATTCTACAGTTAGTGGGTACCTGTTTAACCAAACTCTAGCTCATACCAAATTAACTATTGCTGTTTTCTTAGAAATAAGCAATTTACTCTGAAATTTAGCCACGAATGCAGTAGGCTTTGTTGTTTTCTAACAAAGTTTTGAAGTAAGCCAGACACCCTTTTTAAAAACTTTCGTGTGGTTTAATTTACTCAAGTAATTTAAGGAATTGTTTTGGTATAGACTTCGTTATATGAACACTACAATCACATAAACTATTGATATACGAGGGTTATTCAGAAAGTAACCTCCATTTCACTATAAACGTTGAAGTAGATACATAAAGTTTATTATATACAACTTAAAAATACATCATTTCACTATTTTTCTACATAATTATGTTTGACTAGTTTGAAAGTCCCATCTTCATAAAATTCTGCCGCTGTAACTGATAAAATTTTTGCAAATACTGTAACTGACACCAAAATATCAGACAGTGTTAAACCACCCATGAAGATAATTTTTTTAATTTTAAAATAGTCGCATAGACAAATCTGCCAATTGTATGTTTATACAAAGTTAGACATGCTCCTAATCATGACTGTATTCTAACATCAAGTAAAAATTACATTATTGAAATTATAATCAAATGACAGAAGGCATTTTGTTATTAAATATTAATTAAAACAATTTTGTAGGCATGCAGTGAAATACACCCACGGTACACAAAACTTGTCACACTTGTCACCTGTGTTGTAGCTAAACTCGCATGAGTAGTACAAGTCGCGTATAAAATAAAATATTTACAATACACTTCAGAAGTTATAAATCTTACATTAATATTAATTGTAATTCTTCTTTTCATAAACTGACGTATCGTACATTTTGCTGGCACAGAAAATTCAATGTGTATTACCTTAGATCCGTAAAGGAAAAATAAATATATTTTACTGTGAAGGTTGAAAGTTTTCTAAATATTTATTTATCATGTTTAACTGCTCTTGCATAAAACATAAAAGACATTGCAAGTTTCCATGTAAAATACTAAAAGATAATGCTAAAGATAATAACTTGATTGTTAATCGTTACTTTGTTTCATCACGAAATAACCGATGGCTAAATGTTTATTACCATATTTATCACAAAAACAATTATAAAAACGTTAACAATAATACTCCTTCTAAGGCTTACACGGCCGAAGTCAATGTTGTTAAAGTTATTTTCCTATTCGGGGCTGTTTGGTCGCGGGCTAGTGCTGTACATGTCAGCAGACGCTTCTACCGTGTCATCGACGACCATCGTCCGTGCAAAAATGAGCTTCAAACTAACGTACCGTACTCACTACGGTGACACAGTGTACCTTTTATAACTGGGCAGACTGGGCAGGTGCCCAGGGGCGCACGAGGTTTGGGGGCGCAAAGAAGGGAGAAATTTTAAATTAAATCAAAAACCACCATGCTGTAATCATTAAGTGAGACAAGGTGGTCTGCGAGAGCTGATGCTCTTAGAAGTATAGTTTCAGGGTACAAGGAAATAGAAGGTGTTCTTGAAACTCTAATGCAAGACACTTCACAGACTCCTGAAACGCGATTAACAGCACAAGGGCTACACAAAAAGTTCGGGCAGTTGGAAACAGGTCTTCTCGCCTTGTTTTGGAATGACATCCTCCAGAGAATTGACAAAACTAGTAACAATCTTCAAAAAGAAGAACTGGACTTGCTCGATGCCACAAAAGAGCTGGAAACTTTAGAAAGGTTTTTGGAGAGTAAAAGAGATTCGTTTCACGAGTATGAAAAGAAGGCATTGACCCTTACTAGCTTGCAAGAGGCCAACTACCAACGGAATAGAAAACGGACAGTGTTTTCAGATGAAAAAATGAGTATGCAAACAGAAGCAGATGCAGATCTAGGAATAAATTCCGAACCAGTGTTTTTCTTAAAATTGTAGACAATCTTACCGTCCAACTCTAACAACGAAGAGAAAGCTACTCATCTCTTGGTACGAGGTTTGAAGTATTTCGAAATCTCCATGATAAAGAGCCCAGAAATATAACTGTTGAGGCCAGCTCAATCATATAACCAAGATCTTGACCAAGATGCATTTGTGAACGAGTGCTTACACTTCCAGGCATACATGAAATTAGAGAAAATTAAAGGGCTTAGAGAGTGCTATGTTTACATTAAAAGTAACGGATTGGAAAGCACATTTCCAAACTTAGAAATCTCTCTGCGAATTTATTTGGCAATACCTGTCACAAGCTGCACCGCAGGGAGGGGGTTTTCTGCTTTAAAGAGTATAAAAAACGAAAAAAGATCGACCTTGGGTGAGGAAAAGCTTAAAACCTAATGCTTTTGTGCACAGCAAGTGATATAACCTTGAAGATTGACTTCAACAACTTGATTGACGACTTTGCCCGATCCAAACAAAGAAAAAAGACATTGCTTTAATTAACTCATGAAGAAAAAGGTTTGCTAACCTGAAGTGTTTTTTTCATTACTATGCTTCAATTTTTATTTATCTGTCTGTCATAACATTTTGAGAAGTAAGGAAGAAATTTAAAAAATTTTACATTAGTGTAAATATGTAAATATTTGTGAAAGTCATGAATTATAGGACTGTGGTGGGTGCGTGGTCCGTGATGCTGAAAAACACAATTCTAACATAAGTGAGCAATACTTAATTAGTACTAGCTCATCAGGTTTGAAATATTTTTGAAATGTGTTTTATCAGCTGCCGGTTTCCAGTCCGGGACACGGCGGGTCCATAGGTGGTGGATAATGGGACGGCTCTCCATTTGAGGGTTAAGGGAGATATCCCTCCCGAACCTAAACTGGAATTGGCACATTACCGTTCATTAATGAGTGGGGTGGGGGGGTGCTATTTCAAAGTCTGCTCAGGGCGTCATAAACCTTAAAAGCGGCCCTGCGGTGACATTTACGTCAGTTTGAAGCTCATTTTTGCGCTGACGATGGTCGTCATTGGCACGGTCAAAACGTCTGCTGACATGTACAGCACTACCCCACGACCAAACAGCCCGGAATAGGAAAATAACTTTAACAACTTAATAAATAATAGTGTTACGACGGTCTACTTGATCGTCGTAGGTACAGTGGAAACAAAACACAAGACACCAATTAAGTCACTAATCACCAATTTTAATTTTCACGTTAAACAGTTCGTAACTAACAACACAGTCTCTCTTACAACAACTCAGATAAAAATTCTTCACACGCAATAAAATGTCAACTAATATTAAAACACAATTGTATTACAATTATACCGTCCGATTATAAAACGCAACACTTCAATAATAACAACTTGAAGGTACACAGTAATCACTTGTAATCGCCCGACAATAAACTCTCGAACCGCACTGTAATTTATCGCGACTATAACTGAAAAACTAAGGCCGCTGCCGCCTAGTATTTACACAGCGCTCACAGACCGGAACATTCCAAACTGCGTGTTAGCGCCAGTGTACGACGTAATTAATTGCGGCCTTGACACAGTCCGCGCGGCTGGCGGCTTCCAGAATATTCTCGCGAATGCGTCGAGAATCACGTACACCACACAGATTCCGCTGGATTCAACTGGAACAATCGATTAAAACGAAGATTGTTCTGTGATATCGTAACACTACTCCCACCTTAAGCCTGTTCGTCCCAAACTGGCAAACCGTCTCTGAAGTAATACTCGACCAAGCGATCTACGTGGACGTCCTTGCAAAAGATAATTCTCCCATTCTTCGAATTCAGTCTCGTGTGATCCGAAAATCAAGTCCCCTGAAATGTGAGTCTTCCCCTCAACCACTAGTTTTGCTGGAATCACTTCCGTTGCGACATGTACTGATGACCTAAACACCACTGGCTGATCCAAGTCTGTTTGGTTCCCTTCAGCAACCTCTTGCGTACCTCATCTTCAGCAACTTTTCCCTTGGATGCTTCTATCAGCTCAGGAACAAGCAAGAGATTTGTCTCGACACCCATAGTTGGCTTTCCAATCACTTCTTTTGTCGTTACAATTATTTGTATTTCCTCTGCTAGATCTTCCTCCATTCCCGCTTGCAATAGAGAGGGTTCCTCTTGACCAGACTTGTTGACTTTTTCTTCGGCCACTTGCTTAATCGAATGGTTGGTAGACCCCGTCTTTTTAGCCATGCAAAGGTTTATCTTTTCTTGGCCGACCCTAAGGACATTCTCTCTTAAGTCCACAACGGA
Source organism: Magicicada septendecula (assembly GCA_034769895.1). Classification (NCBI taxonomy): domain Eukaryota; kingdom Metazoa; phylum Arthropoda; class Insecta; order Hemiptera; family Cicadidae; genus Magicicada; species Magicicada septendecula. Next base: position 409,371,618 of record CM068373.1, read on the forward strand.
TCCGTAGGTATTCATAACGTCCGTGCCAAGAATCACTTCATCGACAATGTCTGCAACGAGCATTTGGTGGCTAAACTCTAGAAGACACAGGCATACACATATGTCTAGCTTTCCTAGCACCTTGACGGGGCTTCCAGTCACAGTCTGTATTGTACAAGAGCTAACTAGATGCTGGCGGTTGCTGACTAAGTCAGGGCGCACAATGGATACTGTTGCGCCCATGTCAACTGTAAATGATGTTGGTTTACCTTCAGCAAACCCATTAACAATCAAGTTTCCACTGGTCTCTTATGTAGCGTGGAAACTGTGTGCTGTTCTGGGCCTTTACTTCTCCAATTGGTGCGATCACTCTCTTCTCTCAGTATCTTCTTCTCCCAACAGTCTACCTGTAAATGACCACGTTTTCCACAGTTGTAACATTTTGGTCTTCTGTCTTTTTCAAATCGTTACGACTTTCTTGAACTTTTGAATTGTTTGTCCCACAACAATTTTTTTTCTGCACCCATCGTAACGGCAATGTAATACAGGGATCTTCTGACTGCAACGTGATGGCACAAACCAAACCAATTAATGTAGCGGGACGGCGACTTGGCAGCCGCAAACTCTTGGGCGTGAACAAGAGCTTCTGAGCTATTTCGGAGTCTTGCCATTCGTAACACTTGCTGAAGTTCACAATCGCAGATGCCATCAATAAATGTCTGCACCGCAAACCTTATTCGGAAGTCTTCTGGTGCTTCAGGATATGCCAATCTAATCAATCTGTATTACAATTATACCGTCCGATTATAAAACGCAACAATTTTTAATAACCACTTGAACGTACACAGTAATCACTTGTAATCGCCCAACAATAAACTCTCGAACCCACTATAATTTATTGCGACTATAACTGAAAAACTAAGGCCGCTGCCGCCTAGTATTTGCACAGCGCTCACAGACCGGAACATTCCAAACTGCGTGTTAGCGCCAGTGTGAACGACGCAATTAATTGCGGCCTTGACACAGTCCGCGCGGCTGGCGGCTTCCAGAAAAATCTCGTGAATGCGTCGAGAATCATGTACACCACATAGATTCCGCAGGATTCAACTGGAACATTTGATAAACACGTAGATTGTTCTGTGATGTCGTAACAATAGTATAGTAAAAACATAGACTGACTGCACTGTTTTCAGTAATCTATCAGGGATATCATGGAAATAAACTGGCCCTTATGAACGAACACAACAAATATTTTTGTGAACATTATTGCTAGAATAACCAAAAATCGTTATTTAGAAATATTAGATAAATTAAAAAAATAATAATTCAATATACAACAAGGGGAAGGAGATATGGAACAGCTACATCTTAATTACTTCTTATTTTAGCTTCCTTTACATATATATCTTTCTTAAATTCCTCAATTTACGTTACACCAAACGTGAACACAATATTTTTTGTAAATAGTTGAAACAGACTTTTATTTCTTCTTCGTCTTTTTCTTCTTCTTCTTCTTCTTCTTCACTTCAAGGATTAGTCTTGCACCCTGTTCCGTCTTTACAGCCACCGTTTTCTTGGTCTGCTTCTATCTCGTTCACCAAGAGGTTCCTTTGAAGTAGGTGTAGTAGGTGAAGTATGATTGTGAGTAGGTGTAGTCTCCCTATCAGAAGTAACCAGCCTCCAGCTAGGTAGTTAGGTGATGGGACTGCCACCTTAAGGCTTCCGAACGTGCCTCATTTTCTGTTGGGGTTTTCTCCCTTAGCCTTTAAGGCCCTCCACGCCATAAGGCAGTAATTTTGTAATTTTTAATCAAGGTTTTTTTCCTCTAGCCTTTTACGAACCAACGCCGGACTGCAAGGCAAAAACTAAGGCACCCTCTCGATTACTCTAATAGCGTCGGGGTCAAAAAAGAACAAGATACAATCAATAGAGATCAGGAGAAAAGATTAAAGGAAGGGATCTTACCCAATTTCGACAAGTTCGAGCGAAGTGAGAATCCAGCTAAGGCACATCGGGATCGCCAAACCCGTATCCACAAGATGTAGACCCCTGATGTACACTTTTACTCTAAATAAAAATAGAAGCGTAATTAGTTTAGTTAATTGAAGTTTTTATTTAATAATATTTTCAACTTATTTAAGAATACACTTACAAAATTTATTCTCGTTGTCTGTCATGAGTTACGTTACGTTTGACAGTGCATATTTTGCATGCTTTTTACGGAGAGGATAACAGATACTGATAACAGTTTGCGAACATATGTACAAAAGATATGATAACATGGAAAGAAAAATTAACAAAATAATATGGCTACGAAACATGTATTGGCTTGTACTAAAACAGTATATAAGAATAGAATTATAGGATTGGGAAAGGTATTACTTGTTCTGAGAAGTATAGCACTCAACTTTATCAATTACTTTTATACTAGTTAGTCACCAACATTGGACTACAATTTTGCAAGCAATTAACTTTAAGTGTTTTTGTACTATCTTTTTACATCTTCATATTCGATAAAGAATATACATAGGTATGCAGATGTGGACCTGAACAGTGACTATTCTGTAGAGCGCACGAAGGAAAACACGATAATTTTCCTTGGACGCAAGAAACCAAAGAGATTTTGATCTTAGGACAAATAAGGGGATTTAAATAAAGGAACACTTCGCAATGCTATGAACTATTTTTCACAGCATTGCTACTATTTTATTCAAAGTCTTGCGTAACACAACTGAAACGGCTTTAACGACAATCTCCATAAAAGGTGAATTTTGCCAAAAGTAAAATATTCTCAAATTCTTGGAAACGTTTATCAGATCAGATCAGTTCTTGGAGACTCAGATCAGGAAGAATTTTGACGTTAATTTTGCTACAATAAGGTTTCAAGGATCCCTGTTTTTCCAGCGTCGTTGCTTCAAGCAGCAAATAGCAGTTCAGATGTAACACAAAGTTTTGTTTACATCAGGATACAGGTAAGAGTATAGAAATATCAAATACAAATATTTTTAATTTCCGCTGCAAGAACGCATCTATAATGCAACCGTCGGGCGATGCCTGTGCAGTGCAGAATATTCTCGCGAGCTACTGAAAATATCCTTGCAAGCTCCTGGCACCTTGCCATTGAGACTTTTGCAATACTGCACTGGATGTTTGCTGAAAAGCAATTAAGACAACCTTGAGGGAGACCGCCGCTTGTTATTAGAAACTCGAAAGATGGAGGAAGGGGACGAATGATATAATGAGCAGTAGCAGTCAAAAGTATATGTATATATTGTAATATAACTGTGAAATTACAAATTATAATTAAATTTATAAAGTGTTGCTTGTTCTAGTATTCTGTGGTAATCGAGCCCCACAAGTTGGACTCGCCAAATTATGTAATATAACGGTGATTGAGTGGGTATAATAAAATAAAATAAAAGGTTGATGTATGTAGATTGTGCTCTCCTGTAAGTCCCACTGGTTGTGCTAGCTGATTTTGTAATAAAACGATATTGCAAAATATAGCTTAATTTATAATATGTGTAGTACGTAGCTAATATCTTCTTGTCTTCTAAGCTCCCACTGTTGACCTTCGCTTTTGTAATACAACCCTACTATAATTGTAATTGTATAGTGTTCTGGTATAATATTATCCAGGATAATTTTTATGGTGTGTATGTTCAGTAGTGACGTTCCGCTCTGGGAATCGTCGATTTGGTAAAGTTCCTGGTCTTTGTTATTGGTAATTGGGATGTTATTACCATCAATTAAATAAAGTGTATTTTGCTGTGTAGCAAATTGAAATAAAATATAAATTTAAAATTTATATTTATAAAAAAAAAATAATTTCGGAACAAATATTTTCGAGGTATTTATGTGCTTAATAATAGGAATAAATTGAGGTTGTGGATCGTAATTATAATTATAATAGTAAGGTGTTTAATTTGGTAATAAATTTCTGTTCGGTAAATTTGTTAAAAAGATAATCCAATTAACTTCAAGTTAGGCGAAAACGGCTCTCTTCTTCTTACTCTTGAAATGTTGTAGTTTCGCATATACTGCCTTTAAAGATTATCTATTTTTCTTGGTTAATTAATGATTATGTCCTTTTATAAGAGAAATCAACTCCAATTTACCAAAAAACAGACAAATACGTTTATTAAATACAATAATAAGGTTGGTCGATTAATTAATCGAAGTTACAAGCCATATCGAGTTCTTGCTCAGGTCGGTCGATATTAGAAGTTTTACAATTGTATTATTTAAACAGGTTCTTTGAACGGTTATTTATATAAAAAGCCAGAGAAGGTCAGGGACATGAAAGTATAACACTTACAATTCAAAAAAAAAGTCTTAAATTTAAACAATATACTGGTAATTATTAATAATAAAAGTTTATATATAATTTTGTTCAAACCAGAAAGCAGCCTAGTCGTCTCTAATTGAGGTGACGGAATGGGATCAGAATGGCCGCCTGACGCATGCGCGTTGAAGGCTTCTAATGTAAACAACGTACTTGTTGAGATAATATGTCCCTTCTTTGGTTAAATGTTCTTCACTACGGTATATGATCTTCTGGGGTATAGTTTATTGTCACTGTTGTTAGATGGAAACGTTCACTTGGTGTAAAAATGTTGTTAAATAAGTATATCAACTGGTGTTTATGTGTCAGTTAACCTCGAATTTTCACTTGGTGTTTGATGCGATTTCAGTGTTATTTCAATGTAATTGGTTATATGTGATTTCGTTTATAGGTGTTATGTAGTTCGTGGGTCAACTTCACCACTTCACTTTCATTAAAATAGTTAAAAATTTAATTTACATAAAATGATTCAGAACTCCGTTGTAGCATAACGTCCATTAAAGGTTGGTTCAAACAAATATTCACGAGAAGTGCTCTCTTCGAGGTATAATAATGAACTGTCTGTATTTCCATCATCTCATGAAAATCTTAGCCTATATAATATAGTTCAGACATTGTTAAAAATTGCCATAACTTCCGACACGTTTTAAAATAGTACACTATGTTCATAAAATAAATTCGTTATTAGTTAACTGTTTGCAATATAAAATACATATTCGTTTTCACTATTCTATTCTACTTATTTTGATAGTAATTAATTTAGTATTACGAAGTTTTATCTGAAATTATATTTCTTATAATTTTTTGGGAGGTAGGCCTAAAATTATACTTCCCTGTCTTCTATGTAAATAATAGCCATTTTAACTAATATAATTATTATTCTATGAAATCTGAAATTTGTATAATTATCAATTCTCACTTATTTTATTGCAATTTAGTATACTAATGATGGTTTTTTAATATAATTCAGTTGTATATGATTCCCCTTCTGATAAAGTTAGTGAACCTATTTCAGTTTCAAATGGTATTTCATTAGACAATCAAATAATTTTACTCATATAATGACCATATCTTTAGAAAGCCTTATTTACGTAGTATTTAATATGTTGGGTGTATCTTGCCTAAATATTGTCAGTTTGCCTGGTTTATAAGATTAGGTTTATTAATTATTCTGCATTTTAACTTTATTATATTGCCTAGATTTGAATTGTGGCTATTTGCAGAATGTTTTACTAATGTAATTATTTTATTTCCTTCTCTGACTTCTGACTCTGATATATTTGATTACAAATTAGTTCTCTGATCTGGCATAACAGTAATTATAGATTATACAATTAAAATATAACACCCAGATATATAAAACTGGTGTTCTTAATAACATTGTTTTGGTATATCACCAAATAACATAATAAAAAGTATTTCTACAACATTGGAATGATATCTAATTTTAGATAATGCATTCCTAAATTAACATGAACAATAAAATAACAATTATAATACTAATATTTCTTATGACTAACCCTTATTTATCTAAATGTTATATGTAATAGGAACCTAACATCCTGGTTCCATATATAATTGTTAACACCTTCTATAAACTTCTTCATAAACAGTTTGTTCTGTAGTTCCCCATTTATAAAATTTATACCCCCTCTTAAAGTATACCCCTAGCTACCTAAGTTATATTCCATTCTATGGAATGTTCATATCGCTTTAGTAGCTTTTATTTAGTAATATTACTACTTCATTATCAAAGTAGGCACTGTTCACAAAACTTAAAGTTTGTTACTATGTACTGCAACTCATGTACCCTTTTAAAGTTTATTATTTATAATTTGATCACTTACACTTTTCCATGGTGAATTATTACTATATTTACTAGTCTTTTTCTAGTTTTTAATATGAAATATTCAACCATGGGGGAACTGTGAAGATTTGTTTATGCACATTACACAATAACTTTTTGAATGCACTAATATTTACTACAGCTAACACTTTTAGTTTTTTGTCAGTTTTACAGTGATATGGTTTTTTAATGTGTTATACTTTCTTTTTTGGGCATTCATTGATTTTGGGGTTTTTTGGGGGTTCTTTCCCTATGGGGTTTTTGTTTTATATGGGTCGTCTTAATTATTCTTCTTTCTTCTTGAGTTTGGTTATTCTTCCTTCTTCTGTAGTTTTGGAATATCCTTCCTTCTTCTTTCTTCTGTAGTTCTTATTTTTATTATTCTTCTTTCTTCTTTGAGTTTGGTTCTTCTTTATTCTTCCTTCTTCCTTCTTCAGTAGTAGTAGTTTTAATTAGTCTTCTTTCTTCTTTAGTTCTAATTATTCTTCTTTCTTCTGTCTTCAGTAGTAGTAGTTTTAATTATTCTTCTTTCTTCTGTCTTCAGTAGCTTTGTTTGTTCTTCTTTCTTCAGTAATAGTAGTTTTAATTCTTCTTCTTTCTTCTGTCTTCTGTATCTTTGATTGTTCTTCTTTCTTCAGTAATAGTAGTTTTAATTATTCTTCTTTCTTCTGTCTTCTGTATCTTTGATTGTTCTTCTTTCTTCAGTAATAGTAGTTTTAATTAGTCTTCTTTCTTCTTTAGTTCTAATTATTCTTCTTTCTTCTGTCTTCAGTAGTAGTAATTTTAATTATTCTTCCTTCTTCTGTCTTCTGTATCTTTGATGGTTCTTCTTTCTTCAGTAATAGTAGTTTTAATTATTCTTCTTTCTTCTGTCTTCTGTATCTTTGATTGTTTTTCTTTCTTCCTTCTTCTGTAGTAGTAGTTATAATTAGTCTTCTTTCTTCTTTAGTTTTAATTATTCTTCTTTCTTCTGTCTTCAGTAGTGGTAGTTTTGACTATTCTTCCTTCTTCTGTCTTCTGTATCTTTGATTGTTCTTCTTTCTTCATTCTTCAGTAGTAGTAGTTTTAATTAGTCTTCTTTCTTCTTTAGTTCCAATTATTCTTCTTTCTTCTGTCTTCAGTAGTGGTAGTTTTGACTATTCTTCCTTCTTCTGTAGTAGTAGTTATAATTAGTCTTCTTTCTTCTTTAGTTTTAATTATTCTTCTGTCTTCAGTAGTGGTAGTTTTGACTATTCTTCCTTCTTCTGTCTTCTGTATCTTTGATTGTTCTTCTTTCTTCATTCTTCAGTAGTAGTAGTTTTAATTAGTCTTCTTTCTTCTTTAGTTCCAATTATTCTTCTTTCTTCTGTCTTCAGTAGTAGTAATTTTAATTATTCTTCCTTCTTCTGTCTTCTGTATCTTTGATGGTTCTTCTTTCTTCAGTAATAGTAGTTTTAATTATTCTTCTTTCTTCTGTCTTCTGTATCTTTGATTGTTTTTCTTTCTTCCTTCTTCTGTAGTAGTAGTTATAATTAGTCTTCTTTCTTCTTTAGTTTTAATTATTCTTCTTTCTTCTGTCTTCAATAGTGGTAGTTTTGACTATTCTTCCTTCTTCTGTCTTCTGTATCTTTGATTGTTCTTCTTTCTTCATTCTTCAGTAGTAGTAGTTTTAATTAGTCTTCTTTCTTCTTTAGTTCCAATTATTCTTCTTTCTTCTGTCTTCAGTAGTGGTAGTTTTGACTATTCTTCCTTCTTCTGTATCTTTGATTGTTCTTCTTTCTTCAGTAATAGTAGTTTTAATTATTCTTCTTTCTTCTGTCTTCTGTATCTTTGATTGTTCTTCTTTCTTCAGTAATAGTAGTTTTAATTATTCTTCTTTCTTCTGTCTTCTGTATCTTTGATTGTTCTTCTTTCTTCAGTAATAGTAGTTTTAATTATTCTTCTTTCTTCTGTCTTCTGTATCTTTGTTTTTTCTGGTCTGGTTTCTTTGACGGGGTATATTAATTGCCTGCTTCTATCTTACCTGGGTAATTTTGTTATTATTATTTTTAGTATTCTGGGTTTTTAAATTTGTATTATATTATATTATTTGCAGAAATTTTCTTTATTCAACCTTTCTTGTGAATATATTATTAAACAGTGCATTTTAATTAATTCTCATCTGGATATTCCATATATTAGAGCTTTATTAATGATCATTGAGTAATGCATTTGTGTGGATTATCTGTCACGCTACAGATTGCTCTCTTCCAGAAGTGATTAGTTCAGATCATACTTAGTTTGTCTGAAGTAATTGCTTATGACATTATATTATAAATTATATTTTCTTACTTCCTTCACATTTCTAAAATTTTTTCTCCTATATTTTTGAGCTTATTTATATTTCATTATTAACTGGATTCTTACTGATAGTAATAGTCATCTGAGGTTCGTTATTTTATATTTTTCCATTTTCTTCTTAACCCGTTTCTTTATCCTTGGGATATTTATTCCCTAAAATTCCCTAACACGTTAGCTGGGGCAGTGTCCAGAGGGGCTCTGTAGGCATCTCACTCTGCTGGCCATACTACGTCATTTATTGATTACAGAGGTAAATCATCTCTGACCAATACATAATAATACTGCTGGACTTATCTCAGACAGTCATTAATAAAATTATATAAGAATAGTCCACCTTATGACTATATAAAAAAAAATTAAATATCTTTGGATATTTCACTTCGTATACGAACAGATCTATTTATATATCTATCTTAGTGAATCTCTATCTCAGTTATTTTTCTCAATGGTTAGCTCTGCTGGCATTTTATTTCTCCTTGTGATTGGAAGCTGGTATAATATAATCATCACTTATTATTCAGTGTAAAGTTTTTAATTCTCTGTCATTTTTTGACTGTTATCACAATCTCCTTCTGGTCATTGGTAGCATATATTTTGTATTATATTTTTGTTCCTTTCTTAATTCTTGTGAATCGTTCCACTAGTATTATGTTTTTTCAATTACTCTTTTAATTGTCTTTCTAATAACTGACATTTATTGTATGATCATCTTTTTCATATGGATTTATTTATATATAGTTTTTCCTTTCTTTTTCAAAATTTTATTTTGCTCTTGCTTTTTATCCAAATGCACTCTTTATTATTAATGTCATATGTTTAATATCTCTGTTTATTTGACATAAAATTCTCATTAATTTCACTTCACAATAAGTTTATTCATTTAAATGGTATCAGTGGTTTGTATTGCCATTTCTTTATTCTGGAAAGTTTTTCAGAATTGGTCCCATATATAATTGTTTGTAATGTTATCCAAATTCTTTTTCTCCTTGTTCATTTCTAAAAGTTGTTTTTAAAATAAGGTAGTAAATTGTTTTTACTTGGGTTTTTGAATTTTGATGATTTAATTCAAAATTCATTTTCTCTTTGATTCATAAATTGTTTCCTAAATGGTAGGCAGTAAGTAGTCATTACTTCATTTTTGAATTTAGTGGTTTAATTCAAAATTCATTTTCTTTTGTCCATAAATTGTTTTCTAAATAATAGGTAGTAAGTAGTCATTACTTCATTTTTGAATTTTTACTTTTAAATTCTTTCTTCCATACATTCGATTATTCATAATATTTTTTCATAAATATGGTTAACATATCATATTATTACCCTAAATATGGTATTAGCTCTCTTCTTTTCTTTATTTCAAGTGTACTTCTTATAATTATTTTTCTTTTAAATACCCAGGTTGAAGATTTTTATTAGGTTGGACAATTGCTCATAATTTCTTTTTCTTTAACATAGGTTTTTGGCCGTCGTCGGTTATCATAACATCCGTCTTTCTTTGTGGAGGTATATGGTATTAGACTTAACCGTAGTCTGTCACTTCAGTTACTCTCATTGTCCGGATGACCATAGTTTTCATCATCGTTCCGGTACTAGTGACATCTCTGGCCTTTGTCTTGTATTTCATTTTTCTAGCTGCTATTCCTTTGTTTGCTGCTAAGCTTATTCGGCTCCCTCTATCATAGTGTTTTATATACCAGTACGTCTCTGGTCCATCAATGATCAATGATACCATTGACAATCTACCATATATCTCCATCCCTGTTGTATTCCATTTACCTCTGATCACTTCCCCGTGGTAAACTACTGTCTGCTGGTAAACCATTTCTGAGATTACCATCAATCTATTTCCATAATTTCTGGAACTCACGATTTCTTCATTGTTGGTAATAGGGATATTATCATTATCAAATAAACCATGGTTCATCATTTCCATTTCTTCCCTTGTTTTCATTAATTTCTTTGGATGCCTTCTTTTCATTCCCTTTTGTTTCACTTCCATATCCGTAGTATTTTCTTTCTTCCCGTTCGTTTTCTTTTCAGGTAACACTATCCCTGGCTCCATTGTTTTATTGTTTGGTATTTCCTTTCGTTCTGGTTTGCTGTTGCCCAGTGTCTTATCCAATTCTTCATCCAAGGATGTGACGTTTTTATCTATTTCACTCAAACCTTCCTTCAAGATTTGTCTGTATTCTTTTCTATCCCTTCTTTCCTCTTCCCTGTCTTCTTTCATTTCCTTATGCCATCGTCGGTTATCCTCCCTTATTTCTTCTCTTAACCGTTGGTAGTCCTCTCTTAACTCTTCCCTTAATTGTTGATGATCACTTTCGATTTTCTTATTGGTTTCTTCCATCTTTTCTTCCAAATTCTTCTTATTTTCTTCCATTTTCTTTTCCACCTTTTTACTGGTTTCCTCAATTCTCTTATTGGTCCTTTCTATTTTACGGCCCAATTCTTCTTTTGTTTCTTGGTTGTCCTTCTTCAATTCTTCCCTTAAAGATTGGTTATCATTCTTCAACTCTTCTTTTGTTGCTTGGTGGTCCTTCTTCAATTCTTCTATGTTTTTATTTATCTCATTCAAATCTTCCTTGGTGGAATCCATTTTCTTACTGGTCTCTCCTATGTCCTTCCTTAAGTTTTCTTCCATCTTCTTGCTGTTTTCTTCCATCTTCTTGCTGTTTTCTTCCATCTTCTCCATCATTATCCTGAACATCTCCTGCATGTTACTATCCTCTTCTCGTGGTGGATTCTCGGGTTGTCCTATTCGTTCCTCCCGGACATTGATTTCCCCTGTTTGTGTGTGCGCTTCGGGTTGTTCCTCTAGTGGTGCTGGTTTTTTACGTTCCACCCGTTCTAATATCCTTTCCACGTCCTCCACTGGGGTCGCCTCCTTATTCTCCATATCGAGTTCTTTCTCGGCCTCCGCCGCTCTCTTCTTTGATGTGGCACGACGCATTATTTTCCCTGATTCCCTGGCTGGGTAACCGCTGCCAAGCTGAATTAGGAGTTGGGTAAGTAATTACAGTAATTTCAACCCCTAATTACAGCCCTTCAGTTGGACGCCATTTTTGTAATAATACGATAAATATTAAATATAAAAATAAATAAAAGGTTGATGTATGTAGATTGTGCTCTCCTGTAAGTCCCACTGGTTGTGCTAGCTGATTTTGTAATAAAACGATATTGCAAAATATAGCTTAATTTATAATATGTGTAGTACGTAGCTAATATCTTCTTGTCTTCTAAGCTCCCACTGTTGACCTTCGCTTTTGTAATACAACCCTACTATAATTGTAATTGTATAGTGTTCTGGTATAATATTATCCAGGATAATTTTTATGGTGTGTATGTTCAGTAGTGACGTTCCGCTCTGGGAATCGTCGATTTGGTAAAGTTCCTGGTCTTTGTTATTGGTAATTGGGATGTTATTACCATCAATTAAATAAAGTGTATTTTGCTGTGTAGCAAATTGAAATAAAATATAAATTTAAAATTTATATTTATAAAAAAAAAATAATTTCGGAACAAATATTTTCGAGGTATTTATGTGCTTAATAATAGGAATAAATTGAGGTTGTGGATCGTAATTATAATTATAATAGTAAGGTGTTTAATTTGGTAATAAATTTCTGTTCGGTAAATTTGTTAAAAAGATAATCCAATTAACTTCAAGTTAGGCGAAAACGGCTCTCTTCTTCTTACTCTTGAAATGTTGTAGTTTCGCATATACTGCCTTTAAAGATTATCTATTTTTCTTGGTTAATTAATGATTATGTCCTTTTATAAGAGAAATCAACTCCAATTTACCAAAAAACAGACAAATACGTTTATTAAATACAATAATAAGGTTGGTCGATTAATTAATCGAAGTTACAAGCCATATCGAGTTCTTGCTCAGGTCGGTCGATATTAGAAGTTTTACAATTGTATTATTTAAACAGGTTCTTTGAACGGTTATTTATATAAAAAGCCAGAGAAGGTCAGGGACATGAAAGTATAACACTTACAATTCAAAAAAAAAGTCTTAAATTTAAACAATATACTGGTAATTATTAATAATAAAAGTTTATATATAATTTTGTTCAAACCAGAAAGCAGCCTAGTCGTCTCTAATTGAGGTGACGGAATGGGATCAGAATGGCCGCCTGACGCATGCGCGTTGAAGGCTTCTAATGTAAACAACGTACTTGTTGAGATAATATGTCCCTTCTTTGGTTAAATGTTCTTCACTACGGTATATGATCTTCTGGGGTATAGTTTATTGTCACTGTTGTTAGATGGAAACGTTCACTTGGTGTAAAAATGTTGTTAAATAAGTATATCAACTGGTGTTTATGTGTCAGTTAACCTCGAATTTTCACTTGGTGTTTGATGCGATTTCAGTGTTATTTCAATGTAATTGGTTATATGTGATTTCGTTTATAGGTGTTATGTAGTTCGTGGGTCAACTTCACCACTTCACTTTCATTAAAATAGTTAAAAATTTAATTTACATAAAATGATTCAGAACTCCGTTGTAGCATAACGTCCATTAAAGGTTGGTTCAAACAAATATTCACGAGAAGTGCTCTCTTCGAGGTATAATAATGAACTGTCTGTATTTCCATCATCTCATGAAAATCTTAGCCTATATAATATAGTTCAGACATTGTTAAAAATTGCCATAACTTCCGACACGTTTTAAAATAGTACACTATGTTCATAAAATAAATTCGTTATTAGTTAACTGTTTGCAATATAAAATACATATTCGTTTTCACTATTCTATTCTACTTATTTTGATAGTAATTAATTTAGTATTACGAAGTTTTATCTGAAATTATATTTCTTATAATTTTTTGGGAGGTAGGCCTAAAATTATACTTCCCTGTCTTCTATGTAAATAATAGCCATTTTAACTAATATAATTATTATTCTATGAAATCTGAAATTTGTATAATTATCAATTCTCACTTATTTTATTGCAATTTAGTATACTAATGATGGTTTTTTAATATAATTCAGTTGTATATGATTCCCCTTCTGATAAAGTTAGTGAACCTATTTCAGTTTCAAATGGTATTTCATTAGACAATCAAATAATTTTACTCATATAATGACCATATCTTTAGAAAGCCTTATTTACATAGTATTTAATATGTTGGGTGTATCTTGCCTAAATATTGTCAGTTTGCCTGGTTTATAAGATTAGGTTTATTAATTATTCTGCATTTTAACTTTATTATATTGCCTAGATTTGAATTGTGGCTATTTGCAGAATGTTTTACTAATGTAATTATTTTATTTCCTTCTCTGACTTCTGACTCTGATATATTTGATTACAAATTAGTTCTCTGATCTGGCATAACAGTAATTATAGATTATACAATTAAAATATAACACCCAGATATATAAAACTGGTGTTCTTAATAACATTGTTTTGGTATATCACCAAATAACATAATAAAAAGTATTTCTACAACATTGGAATGATATCTAATTTTAGATAATGCATTCCTAAATTAACATGAACAATAAAATAACAATTATAATACTAATATTTCTTATGACTAACCCTTATTTATCTAAATGTTATATGTAATAGGAACCTAACATCCTGGTTCCATATATAATTGTTAACACCTTCTATAAACTTCTTCATAAACAGTTTGTTCTGTAGTTCCCCATTTATAAAATTTATACCCCCTCTTAAAGTATACCCCTAGCTACCTAAGTTATATTCCATTCTATGGAATGTTCATATCGCTTTAGTAGCTTTTATTTAGTAATATTACTACTTCATTATCAAAGTAGGCACTGTTCACAAAACTTAAAGTTTGTTACTATGTACTGCAACTCATGTACCCTTTTAAAGTTTATTATTTATAATTTGATCACTTACACTTTTCCATGGTGAATTATTACTATATTTACTAGTCTTTTTCTAGTTTTTAATATGAAATATTCAACCATGGGGGAACTGTGAAGATTTGTTTATGCACATTACACAATAACTTTTTGAATGCACTAATATTTACTACAGCTAACACTTTTAGTTTTTTGTCAGTTTTACAGTGATATGGTTTTTTAATGTGTTATACTTTCTTTTTTGGGCATTCATTGATTTTGGGGTTTTTTGGGGGTTCTTTCCCTATGGGGTTTTTGTTTTATATGGGTCGTCTTAATTATTCTTCTTTCTTCTTGAGTTTGGTTATTCTTCCTTCTTCTGTAGTTTTGGAATATCCTTCCTTCTTCTTTCTTCTGTAGTTCTTATTTTTATTATTCTTCTTTCTTCTTTGAGTTTGGTTCTTCTTTATTCTTCCTTCTTCCTTCTTCAGTAGTAGTAGTTTTAATTAGTCTTCTTTCTTCTTTAGTTCTAATTATTCTTCTTTCTTCTGTCTTCAGTAGTAGTAGTTTTAATTATTCTTCCTTCTTCTGTCTTCAGTAGCTTTGTTTGTTCTTCTTTCTTCAGTAATAGTAGTTTTAATTATTCTTCTTTCTTCTGTCTTCTGTATCTTTGATTGTTCTTCTTTCTTCAGTAATAGTTGTTTTAATTATTCTTCTTTCTTCTGTCTTCTGTATCTTTGATTGTTCTTCTTTCTTCAGTAATAGTAGTTTTAATTAGTCTTCTTTCTTCTTTAGTTCTAATTATTCTTCTTTCTTCTGTCTTCAGTAGTAGTAATTTTAATTATTCTTCCTTCTTCTGTCTTCTGTATCTTTGATGGTTCCTCTTTCTTCAGTAATAGTAGTTTTAATTATTCTTCTTTCTTCTGTCTTCTGTATCTTTGATTGTTTTTCTTTCTTCCTTCTTCTGTAGTAGTAGTTATAATTAGTCTTCTTTCTTCTTTAGTTTTAATTATTCTTCTTTCTTCTGTCTTCAGTAGTGGTAGTTTTGACTATTCTTCCTTCTTCTGTCTTCTGTATCTTTGATTGTTCTTCTTTCTTCATTCTTCAGTAGTAGTAGTTTTAATTAGTCTTCTTTCTTCTTTAGTTCCAATTATTCTTCTTTCTTCTGTCTTCAGTAGTGGTAGTTTTGACTATTCTTCCTTCTTCTGTAGTAGTAGTTATAATTAGTCTTCTTTCTTCTTTAGTTTTAATTATTCTTCTTTCTTCTGTCTTCAGTAGTGGTAGTTTTGACTATTCTTCCTTCTTCTGTCTTCTGTATCTTTGATTGTTCTTCTTTCTTCATTCTTCAGTAGTAGTAGTTTTAATTAGTCTTCTTTCTTCTTTAGTTCCAATTATTCTTCTTTCTTCTGTCTTCAGTAGTAGTAATTTTAATTATTCTTCCTTCTTCTGTCTTCTGTATCTTTGATGGTTCTTCTTTCTTCAGTAATAGTAGTTTTAATTATTCTTCTTTCTTCTGTCTTCTGTATCTTTGATTGTTTTTCTTTCTTCCTTCTTCTGTAGTAGTAGTTATAATTAGTCTTCTTTCTTCTTTAGTTTTAATTATTCTTCTTTCTTCTGTCTTCAGTAGTGGTAGTTTTGACTATTCTTCCTTCTTCTGTCTTCTGTATCTTTGATTGTTCTTCTTTCTTCATTCTTCAGTAGTAGTAGTTTTAATTAGTCTTCTTTCTTCTTTAGTTCCAATTATTCTTCTTTCTTCTGTCTTCAGTAGTGGTAGTTTTGACTATTCTTCCTTCTTCTGTATCTTTGATTGTTCTTCTTTCTTCAGTAATAGTAGTTTTAATTATTCTTCTTTCTTCTGTCTTCTGTATCTTTGATTGTTCTTCTTTCTTCAGTAATAGTAGTTTTAATTATTCTTCTTTCTTCTGTCTTCTGTATCTTTGATTGTTCTTCTTTCTTCAGTAATAGTAGTTTTAATTATTCTTCTTTCTTCTGTCTTCTGTATCTTTGTTTTTTCTGGTCTGGTTTCTTTGACGGGGTATATTAATTGCCTGCTTCTATCTTACCTGGGTAATTTTGTTATTATTATTTTTAGTCTTCTGGGTTTTTAAATTTGTATTATATTATATTATTTGCAGAAATTTTCTTTATTCAACCTTTCTTGTGAATATATTATTAAACAGTGCATTTTAATTAATTCTCATCTGGATATTCCATATATTAGAGCTTTATTAATGATCATTGAGTAATGCATTTGTGTGGATTATCTGTCACGCTACAATATATATATATATATATATATATATATATATATTACTTTAATATTTATAACTAAATTTACCTCAAGATATACTTTTTTCCTTTAGGAACATGTTTCGGGAGTTCTTGTTCTCCCATCTTCAGCCTTCGCCATCTTGTTTCTCTTATTAGAAACAAGATGGCGAAGGCTGAAGATGGGAGAACAAGAACTCCCGAAACATGTTCCTAAAGGAAAAAAGTATATCTTGAGGTAAATTTAGTTATAAATATTAAAGTATTATATACATCAAGAAACGGACTGTAGCAGAAAATGATTGAAATATATATATATATAACTTTCACTGTGAACACTTACTTTTTGGTTTTGTTTCCCAGACGTTTCGACGCGGTGTTCGTCTTCCTCAATGGGATTTGAATACTGAATGTCTGTACAAAGTAACGGTTGCGGGTTGTAGGTGTGTGTGGTGGGGGTTGCTGGTGGGAGGGAAATGGCGCTGGGATTCAAGTGTGTGTTTGAATCAGTGTATCGAAAAGTATGTGTGATCTATAATGTAATTATTGTTCATTTTAATATGTTGTTTGGTTGTAGTGTGTGATATCTGTATATTTCAAATTGTTCTGCTGTGTTAAATTTTCTACTTTTAGGTAAGTAGTGTAGTATTTCCATGTTGTGCTCTATGTTTGTGTAACTGTGGTTTTCATTTTGTAAATGTGTGGCAAATGTGGAATGTATGTAGTTTGCGGTGACGGCTTTTAAATGTTCTCTAGATATTCTGAACATTTAAAAGCCCATTGAAGAAGACGAACATCACGTCGAAACGTCTGGGAAACAAAACCAAAAAGTAAGTGTTCACAGTGAAAGTTTAATATATATATAATATTAAAAAAGTGAATGAAGAGAATGTACAAACAAGATAAGTATATGTAGTTGTATGGAACTATGGAAGTATGTTATTCCAAAGGAAGTGCAAAAAAAGACGCAGGCGTAAAATACTATATTTACATAACTTATAGGAGGATCCCTGAAGGTACACATAAATGATTATTATCAGTTAAAATAAATAAAATTTAGGCCTACCTTAGCGACTACTACTGTCTATTTTTAACGTGATCTTAAGTTTCCGGGACCGTTTCAAAGCCTTGAGCACTTCCTTTACCAACACCATGACTTCTGTTACGTTAATGAAGGCACCCATATTTGATATATTTACCGGGAAATAAGAAGCAATCATCAGAGTTCGGGGAAGTAACTTTAAAAGTCAAAGATAGAGGAATTAGTTTCATAAACGGACAAAGGAATGCAACAGGATATAATTAAAAAATTACCACAAGCTTTCAGTGTACGAATGCATATAGAGAAAACTGCATATAGTTATTTAATATACTACATATGCAGATTATGTCACTTTTATAAGAAAAACATAAAACATAGAGGAATTTTTAGTATCAATTATATATGTAAGATGTGTTTATCTTTGCAGTGTAAAGATTTTAACGCACAAAAAGCAAGACAAATGTATCAGTTCAATATACGAGATGTTGATTTATTTAGTTTAAAGTTAAATACAGTAACTAAAGAGATTATAAAGTCAAACAAATACTTTATTTGACAAAAAACTATCTGCTTAAAGCCTCCCAACTGATAACATTGTGTATGTGCGCTTGTGTGTTGGTTGTCATAATGTAACTGTATTTTTCCTCTATATTTTTTTGTCTTCTTTCAAATTACGCTCTGATGTCTTCTTCTGGAATACCTTATAAAATAAAGATATTCGTTTATGTCCGTATAAATGCGGTAATCGTACAGGCAACTGGACTTTACTGGAGCGGAATAAACTTGCTTTACATAATTACGGAGAGTTTCAACTAATTCTAATACTGAACAAAGCACCAACAGCTTATGTCAATAATCAATCAACCAGTTTTGAAACTGACACTGACACCAGAACATTGCACCAAGTCAGTCTACGTAACCAAGTGACCAATGCTTATATTTTTATTTTCTTTGTCTACTTTTATATAATGCTTTTTATATTAATTTCCATACGGGGTTGTTTTGTACTTTTGATTTTATACTGCCATGATATAGTGTATTTTGAAATTTTTAACACAATATGGACTTCCTAAACTCAAAATGTTTGTTACTAAAATTACTAAATCTCTATTCACTATTACTTTTTTCCTCAAAACCACCAGCTCCCGCAAGCATTCCTATCTCTTATTATGTGTCGCTGAATAGCCTAATATTACATTTTCCGTTTCCAAAGTAAATTGATATATTCTTTTACTGTATCATCATCTTTGTTTTTTGCTGTAACCTTGTTACAATCATTATTACAATTACAAATATGTTATAATAATTGTAAACCTTTTTATGCTATTTTCTTAATTCATAATAAAATTCCAAAAATTGTGTGTCTATATCTTACGTATCCCACATTTGCATTTTCAGACTGAGTATCTGTCTATAGTATATTCAACGGGCTACACGTCTCTGTACCTTTTAACAAAACTTCAGGTAATGCCAAGAATTGCACTTGTGCTTTTTCTTAACGATTTTAGGCTTTAGCGGCTTGTTTCTATTCCACAGTCTACATTTTTCTTAGGTCTATCAACTTTTCTTCTGCCTCTAGGGTTGAAATCTTTCGCCATCTTCGGTATTCTACTTTCTTCCATTCTATTGATGTGTTGAATCCATTTTTTTCTGCATACGTTAATCTTTTCATTAACTGCAAAAATATCTAAAGCACTTCTTATCTCTTCATTTCTTAAATGATCTCGTCTATTACACCTTTTAACTGATCTGAGAAATTTCATTTCTGCTGTTTGTATCTTCTGTTCATCCTTTTTCTTTATGACCCAAGTTTCAGAACCACACAGTAGTGTACATATTTCCATTGTTTTATAAAATTTTATTTGGGTTTCTTTTCTACATTTTTTCTCAACGTTCTCCAAATCGTTTCACACATTCTTGTGAAACTCGTCACTTTATTTTCTATATCTCTGTCTTGATCATAAGTAACGTCACGTCCAATATAGCTGAAATGTCTTACTTGTTCTATGCATGTGTTGTCTATGCATATTTTGGTCCGAACCGGTTCATCTCCTATAAAGGCTGTTACTTTTGTCTTTGATTCAGATGTGTTACAGTAATATTCTTTTCCTATTTTATGTAAGATGTATATTGCCCGCTGGAAATCGTCTTTTGAAGTGGCTAATATAGTCTGGTCATCCGCGAACAGAATAGTTTTTACAGTCTTATTTTGATAGATTTTAACACCGTCAGGTGAGTGTTTTTTCCATTTTTTGAAGAGATCATTTAGATAAAGATTAAAAATTAATGGTGACAGACAACAACCTTGTTTTACGTCTTGGTTTGTTTCAATCGGGATAGATTCTTCTCCGTCGCCTATGATTTCTTTAACTTTATAATCACGTAAATTACTATATTTAACTTAAAGCTAAATAAAAAGCAGCATCTCGTAACCCGTAGCCCGTTTGAAACCGCTGTATCTATCAGTTAGCTCAACTCGTTAGATTTCGTGTTGTCCTGGCAACTGGACTTCACTGTAGCGGAATAAACTTGCTTTACATAATTACGGATAGTTTCAATTAATTCTGAAACTGAACAAAACATTAATAATCTGCCTACGTGTGCACTACTATGTCAAACGCACACTGTGTCGCTGTGCAGTACACGCTACACACAAATCTGCACAGAGTTGAACTGTAGCTACATTTCTGTGCTACACTTCGTCAGTTAGTACGATTACTGAACTGTGACCAACGTGTAATCAACTGTGTAATCTAACTGTGATCTCATGTGCTCAACAGTGCTCGATAATATGTCTACTGGGGAGTTACATTTGACTCCATGACGTTTATTTCCTAAACCACTTTTGATTTTTACTTGAAAGATATTTTATAAAATAGGACTGCTACAAGTATCCTTACATTTTTAAAATTATGTGTTAAAAAAATATTATTTTGTTAAAGTTTGTGTAAACTTACGAAATGTTTGTTAAAGTTCTTTGATACTTGTTCGTTTATGAAAAGTTCAGTTTTAATGTGTTTCGTTACACGGCTGGTGTCAATGTTCTTAAAATTCCTTCCCAGGCTGTTTGGGCGTGGTCAAATTTTTTCTGCAAAAACCAGACGCTTTGGCAGTGCCATCGACTGCCATCATCAATGAAAATTGAGTACGTTAACGTGAGGTGGTATACGTTAGTACACTTCCGAAACGTCTGGTTTTGCAGAAAACATTGGACCACGGCCAAACAGCCCGGGAAAGGATTTTAACAACAGTCAAGTTTTAGTTTAATGTAACGTTTAAAGTATAACCAACCCTGTATGTTTAGGGACTGATAACTAGGTTGGTTAGAACGTTTTAAACTCAGAACACTATTGCCAAGGCTAGAAAATAACAGACCTGATTCGGTACAAAGCTTCAAATTTAAGCTTCATTAGTTAACAAAATGTATTTAATAATACATACAAACTTAAATGTTCTATAAGCATATAACTTCACTTATATCAAACGCTGCACAATTTAGTTTCAATAAAGTTGCAAATTACTAAGTCTTAAAATATACAAACATAAAGGTATTTTTATAAAGGATGCAACAGTTAATAATCTTCTTCGTCTTCTCCACGTTAAGATATAGGATTACAGACTGTTCGGCCTTTATTGAACCCATCTCTTCTTTGGTCTGATTATATCTCTTCTTCCTCGAGGTCTATATCTTATTACTTGTTTATGTAGTTCATATCTCCCATTCTCTCGATATGGTGTCTCCATTATATTTGTCCGTCCCTCATTCTGCTGGCCATAGACTATACATTTAACTCGGTCTCATATCTTTATTTCGTATTTGATCTCCAAGGGTGCAACCTTTGGTATTTTCTCAGGAACTTCATTTCACTTGTTTGTATTCTTTGCTCATCATTTCTCGTTATCGTCTAAGATTGACTTCCATAAGTTAAAACAGGTGTTGCCATTACTTACAGAATTTTATCTTCTATTAATTACAATTACAGTAATTAGTAATTACTTTAAAGTTATTAATTACATTATAAATTGAGTAATACTAAAGCCCTGATTTATTATACATTTACAAAAATAAGAAATTCTTATCAATTTTTTTAAGACTTACAGAAATATTTGCTTTTCTATATCAGTAACATGTAACAACAAAATTACTTAATTTATAGACATAAAAGTATTTTAGTGTACATAAGAAACGACGCGAATCGTTCAAAAACATGGAAAAGAGTAACGCTCATTTATGTGAGAAGCCATCGCTACAATGAGCAAATCCTCATGGACCAATGGAAATATCAGACACTATATGCTAGATAAACACAACTGAAAAAATACGAATTTTAGAAATTTATATACAAAGTATGTTTTGCATTAGTTTGAACAAAAGTTATGTTCTTCTTTTACATTTATGCATTTGTTTAACAACACCAGCATCCATATTCTTATAAAATATTAAATACTTGAAATACCTATTCAGATTGCTTACGTAAAAGATCGAATTCTTCAAATCAAACTACTTTACTGACAAAACGAGACGGGAAATTGTTTAGTCAATAAACGTAGAGAATCTTGTAAAGTTTTAACGTCATCAACACAAAGATAAGATGGCCGTAAATAAGCTAAACCAGTTTTCAGTATCACCACATTAGTTTCAGTTTACATCTCAGTAGTGGCTGAGCAGTTACAACGATTAACAGAACGTTTTAAGTTCTGAGAGAAATATAGCGTTAGCAGAAATATAAAAGAATCCAACTCGCTTCAAAAATTCGTAATTGGGAAGCACAAATACCAGTAATCGATTAGATATCCATATGGTAAATTTTGTATGTTTAGTGCTCACTATTCTAATTCACAGGACCAAATCATTCAGTAAAGTATTGACTTTATTACTCTCTTGCCTGTCTCGTATAAACTACGAGTTTATATCCGAAAACTTCCATGAAAATTTCAAGAAAGTAATATAGACCTACAAATCACTGAGTGTAGAAAAATCCTTCAGCTATTATCCATTTTCATTAATATGGTTCTTGTCATACAATCAGGTTACTTTACAGTGGCCGCTTCATAGCTGCGCGAAAAGTGAGAATAGTGGGGAGACTATGTGTGCTCAGTTGTAACACTACATTTCAAAAACATCCGTTTTTTTACTGTTGCTACAACCGGCTTTATGGGTGCCCTTAACAATTTAATTGTTACAACTCGGGTTTTACACATTGTTGACATTTCCGAATTTCATTCAACTAAATACTATTTGTAATTTTACTTAGTATTACTCGAAATTGTATCAAATATGTATTTGTAATACCAGAACAATGTTAATCGTTACATAATGTAAATAATAAATAATCACTAGTATTGGCCGCTTGTCTGTCGTGAATTGTTTTTTTTTCCTGAGATATTAAATTCTTTTTGCCCTTATTTCTTGACGTCCATTTAATACATTTTTATTATTTCTAATATTCTTCCAAGGTTTACACTAGACTTAAGAAGTTGACGAAGTTCGGAGAGTAGGATATGTTTTTTTTTTTGTTTTGAAAATAATAATTAAATGAAATACAAGACTATACGGTAAATGCTTCTCGTTAAAAGTTTTTGAAAACGCGTCAACACTTACGCACTCAGTGAGATGTGCCTGTACACTGGCAAAAAACAGGACTCTGCGCATATCACTTTCACCAAGGTTGTCGGCCACCATAAAATATACAAGTAATAAGTAGTAACAGAATAGTGGGTGGGTTGTTCACCAGTTATATAGTTTAGACATATCATTATCACCCAATTCACTGATCCGGTAAATCTGTTTTTCCCCTTATTCAGATTTTAGTGTCTCTAAATACTCCTTTCTCTGAAGCATAAGTCTCTGAAGACAACACACAAGTTTTCTGCCTCTATTATAAAGCGTACCGATACCATTCTTTTGCTGATAGGCCTCCACATCTGATAGACCATCCCAAACTTCCACATTCTGTCAAATCACACTGAACCTCTACCTCAAGCTCTTCTTGACAAGGGTACTCTACCGTAAATCATATCAAAGTTTTTTTTTCGTATGAGCTACTGTGGACTACGTTCGGATCGACCGATTCCTGTCTTATACTACTCTCTCTTCCTCCTCTCCCACATTTCCTTCATTTTTGATCGATATATCCTCCTCCTTTCGTCAATCCAGATGGAACCTGTCCTCTTCTCAGGATTTTCCTGAAAATTATGGGAATTTTTAATTTGTTTTTAGTGGCTAGCATTTTTAAGTGTCTTCTTGAGTAATCTGGAGTTCTTCTATATCTTTTTCTGCATATCATAGTTTGATAATACTTTGTTTTTAATTTCTCTTTTGATTCTGTGATTGTTTTTACATTTGTATTACTCCGTTTAAGATTGTTATCCAATTCTATTTTATTTTTGCTTACTTCCATAACATTTGCAGTCAAAATTTTGAGTGTTGGCAGTTAGTGCCATTGTCTTATGTTTAAAATACTCTCATGTTAAGGGATCTATTAAAACCAGTCCAATCCCAACTTTTTTTAAACTTGCCAGAACAAAATTACCCGGCTTCGCCTCCAGCGCTGCGCGAGGTAAAAACAGTGATGGGGCTGCCACTTTATAGCATCTGGATGACCTCTGGGTGAGTTTCATTCAGAGACTAACCTCCTAGGTTTTCTTGCTTTTGCCGCCTTTGGAAAATTTTATTTTTCATCTTTGAGACCGTTGACCACTTTTCAACTGTGACCCTAAGCACGGGTCATGTAACTGGGTTCTACTATCGCGGTAAGTAAAAACGGTTGTAATTAATAATGTAATTTCATAATCCTTGTGTTTTGAATGATGATACCTAAGATAAAACACAATAATTATTGATTGCTTCCTAGCAACTAAATAAAACTAGTTGCTACACACAAAGAATAATTAAGGAGGGAGCAGATACCTCTTACGCTCTCATATTCTCTAAGAATGACAAACACAAGAAATATTACTGTATTTTATTTTACCAGATAAAAATTTATATATTAAAGATTGTATAATATTAAATATTATAGATTATAAAGAACAGATTAGAGGCTAAAGATGATTCCGGTGAGTAAAGTTTCATCTTATTCAGTCTGTCAGTCTGTGTGTGTGTGTGTGTGTGTGTGTGTGTGTGTGTGTGTGTGTGTGTGTGTGTGTGTGTGTGTGTGTGTGTGTGTGTGTGTGTGTGTGTGTGTGTGTGTGTGTGAATCGCTTTAAGTAGGAAAGGAAGTTATAATGAAAACGAAACGTTTGACTATTTTTAGAGAAAACTTCAAAATTATGAATGAACAAAAATTATAAAATTTATTCTCAAACACTTAGACTGGGTCCAATATATTATATAATAGGAATCATTATTTCAGTGATAAATCTGTATGTCAAGGCTACTACCTTCTCTCAAATATAATGAGACTGTGAGAAAAATATAGGCAACACAGTAAGTAGAAAGGCGATACGTCTGTACTCGATACGCCACGCAGCGTCATCAATAATAAACACCGTCTCAGGAGATATCATCAACCAGCTGCTAACAATCTTTGCTAAGAAATCAAGTATGCTTTCCTAAGTTGTTAAAAATCACTTTAGTTTAGCAATTTGAAGCCGCATATTTAGTAACACTGTTTACTTTGTAAGTATTTTTGTATTATTCCTAATTTAATAAAACATACTAAATTCATGAGACCTTTATACTTTTCTCCAGCAACTGGTTTAAATTCCATTTTATTTACTCCTACTATCACTAGATATTATCCTAATCACAATTTTGTTAGTGTGAAATACTGAGAAAGAGAGATAAAATAATAAGACTGGCCCTAGATTCTGACAGAAGGGAGGAGAGAGGGAGAGTGAGAAGGAGAAAGAGAGAGAGAGAGAGAGAGAGAGAGAGAGACTAAAAAATAAGGAAAATGACGGGACGAAGATAGAGAGATACACAAACGGTTATAATATTGTGAACACAAATGTGCTATATAACCTGACGATGGTCTGTGACCGAAATCGATCGCTTTAAGAATATAAATAATAACATTATATGGTACCTTTAGGCTATATAAAAAGAATCAAAAAAATAAAAAATTGTATCAATAAAAAAAATGACAGATCAGGCTGACATTTCGCGTATGTTGCAGGAATTAATGAAAAAAATAATGAACTTTAAGCTGAAATGCAAAAACGCGATGCCGAAAATAAAAAGCGTGACAAACAACTTAAAGATGTATTGCAAAAAAATAATAATGAACTTAAAGCTGAATTTAAAAATGTCATCCAAGCAGAAAACACCAAAATTTATAAATCGTTAACAGAACACACGGAGCTATGTAAAACCCAAATCAAAAACACAAGAACTGAGCTGTTATCGTGCATTGATCAATTACATGACCATGTGGACACCCGATTTACAGAACAACATAATATCATTAAAAGTTGTCAAGACCGCATACAATCTAATACACAACTAATAAACCACCAGAAGACAGAGTTAGAACGGAAAATAGATGAAAGAATTAATCAAGTTAAAAGAGATGTAGTAGGTCGTGTAAACCCCACCGTATGTTTCTACAAACACACTGAAGACACTAGTAACCAACCTAAATTTTGGGGTGATGGAATGCGATCCAATTTATACGAGATTGTGAACGTGGGATGGACTCAGTGGGTGACCAATTAAATGACTCGGATAAAATTGAATGGGTTATGCGTCAACTGAACGGTTCTGCAGCATTATGGTAATCTATAGTTCGCGATAATATTAAGACGTATGACGAATTTATTAAATGCTTTGAGAATCAGTATTGGAACGAACATGTACAACGCAAAATCCGAGATAGGCTCGAGTTTGGCAGATTTACTTTCGGGAAACACACGTGAGCAAAATGTAATAAAAGAAATCGCTAGAGTTAAACATCTTAGTCCGGAACTATCAGAGGCAGAATTAGTCCATAAATTAAGATATAATTTTGATGTAAATATCCGTACAGCCATATTAATAGGAGGGATAAATACACTTGGAGCATTATTAAACATGTTGACACAATGGGAGGATGTAATGCCTTCACCAAAAGTTGAGTACACATCTGACACTCCTAATTCATCATATAAACCGGATACAGCGTTTAATAAAGATAAAACCTCGGGGGGTGATAAAAACAAATTTACAGTGAAACCTAAGAGAATCTAATCCATTAATAAAGTTAAAAGTATAGAGAATAATAATAAACACTCACCTACAGTATCAGAAGCTGTCGATGATGATTAAAAAAAAACGTGTAAAGTGTCACGTGGGAGCGGCGTGCCTAAAAAAGCAGCCAAAAGCACTAATCCATAAACATCACTTTAGCACTAGCACGGATCTGGGTAAAGATAATAAGGTCACTATCAGTTGTAACACTAAGTATAATAATAAAGTAGTTAATTGTGCGGATACTTGTTTCAAAGTTAGTGGTATATATCCATGTGATTTGCGGGAAGCATTGTTAGAAAGCGACAAGGATCACTCTGAAAATTTTGAACGTAACGCTGCATGTCCTACACTTAATGCATACATAAATAACGTAAAAACACACATTTTAATTTATACAAGAGCAGAAATATCCGCGATTAGTGAAAATTTTATTAAAAGAAATAATAAATATTGTAACATAACAAAATTATCACAATAAACATTTGAATTAATGTTACATAAATAAAAGAAAAAGTTCCATAGTGAGTGAGAAGAATAAATTGTTTAAGGATTACACTAGAAACTGTATAATTAAGTCTATAAAATGTTAATAAAAATGGAAGATAATAAAGAAAACCATTAATTAAAATAACCTACTATGAAAAAACCAGTTAAACCAGCAGTATACCCAGTAGATTGGGGAAGCAGTACAAAAAGGGAAGGACCATAAAAAAAGGAAATAATCTGTCATGAAACCATTTTAATAAGGAAACTGCTAATGTGATATTTGAAGAAGGGACAAAACATATCAAGATTCCAACAAAGAGACCAGAAACAGGAAGAGATATGCCAAAACAAAATGTTAATCATATAATAAATACCATGAGACAAAATTGAAACCGATATAGGTAAACCCCAAACAAGTTACAAGATACAATACTATAAAAACAAATTGTATATTAGTTGTAAGTGTAACATGTCAAAAAATATGTCAAAAGAGTCTACCATAGAGTAGAACTCACTAAAAAGACTACCAGAGTGTAGAATACAATAAAGTGAAGTGAGATAACAAAATTAAGGAACTACAGAGTGTACAGTGAGAAACATAGTTAAAAAATCTATGAAAAAATCTTCAATGAGGTTTAAGTATTATAAAAAGACTACCATGAGTGTAGAATAATAATAATAAAACCATTGAAATGAAAGACGGTCTAAGGACTGACAACATTACTAGTAATAAGAGTTTTAAATTAGATATAAGAAGGACTATTACATATAAAATGTTTTCTTTAATTATAACTAAATAAATGGTGAGGATAAAAATACCAAAGGACAGTTCATAACTGAAGGTATGCCTAATATTAAGATGTTTATTATTTATTATTAATTAAATAATATTTTAGATGTAAGGTGTAAATAGATACACGAGGTTTTTTATCACAGTTAAAGTGTTTTCATAAGAATAATACATACACAAGACAGTTAGTGACTGACAGTGTTACTAGTAATAGGAGTTTTTTATGTTTTCTAATTAAATTATGTCTAGGATAAGCTATGTTGTTATCATTTGATGATACAGGAAAAAATAATAGGAATAAGATGTTTTTGTTAAAATTAGGTGATATATGGAAAATAGTTGATAATAAGATGTTTTTGTTAAAATTAGGCATAAGATGTTCATGTTATGGTTCAATGATGTTATTAGTATAAAGAAAGTTTAGTAGATACAAGATATTCTATTGTAATTAAAATCATGTCATTTAATTTTCCATTGTGTAAGTCAGAGAGGCAAGTAGGGCATAAAAATGTAATAGTTTTATTCAAATCAGTAAACCATTTATAATGTACAAACAGACCCACCAAGACACTATGTTTGTAAACACAGAATGGCCTATAAACCAAAAAAACTATCTATCAAAGAATTAATCTATGTAATAGGAATAGAATTCAATACATACAATACAGAAATTGAAAATATAATTAATACAGATACAGTTAATAGCAAATAGAATGACAAAAGAAAGAAAACTAACTTCTTTTGGAAACAGTCAAAAATAGGCTTATGATAGTAATCAAATCAGACTAAACAGCAAATTAATCAATATTGAAATGTTTTAATGACCAAATTATTAACAACAAAGTAATTACGGAGTTATTAGGTGTATTTCAGGGAAATATTATACCGAAAAAACAAATAAAAACCTTTAAAACACTGAATTTGTACAAAATATGAGACATATAATAATTATCTAAAATTGTAATTTTTGGGCTTAAATGAGTTTGAAACAAACCCAGCTATATATCAAAAGATGTAAAATTAAATAATCAATATTACTGAATAGTTAGATTCATGTAAAATTAAGAAATATTGGAAATACAGTAAAAAATAAGAAAACTTGTTATGTATAGTTAGATAGTGAAACAAGTCTTAGACAGATATTTTATAATTAAACAATATGAAGAGGAAAAAGACATACCACAAATTGCCTTAAAACGACGACGTTGCGTCGTTTAGTCTATTGTTAATCGCAAAGCTGAACAGTTGAAAAATGTATTAGTGGAGTTTTGAAAACCAAATAATTTATATTAAAACCAAGTGTGGTTATGTGGCGTGTAACGGAGATGAACTAACAAGTGAAATAATATTATCTATCTATGTCTAACACTTCACAAGTTTCCAAAAACACAGAATAACACCATAAAACTTAACGCCAGAAATCGACAGCCATTTGAACAAATTTTGGAACGAATTCACAAAGAACCAACACACATATTTGAACATCACACTACACAAGAGATCCATCCAGAATTCGACATCGCAGACGACGAGGGGACATTCAACACAATATTTTGGACCAACACCACTTCGCAGGAAAAGGGAACATCGTTTTATTTCTGTGGGAGAAGATCTTCAATTCCAACGGCGTCATAGCAGTTAAAACGAGCAGACGGCGGCCATTGCTGAATTTCTATAAAGACGACCGGCCAGTGCTGCCTGGAGCAGAGTGACGTCATTTCTTCGACTTGGTTCGAAATTTAAATAATTTCTTTCTAATTGACAATTGTAATAATAATTCTGTTCTATTTCAGATATTAACATTTAGTTTAAGAATACCTGTTAAATGTATCTTGTTCCTTGCCCTCTGACCATTTCGACTCGTTAAAAGAACCATAAATTTAAACTTGTAAAAAATATATTTGTTAATCTTTCTCACTGCCGACTGTGGCGAATATTAGCCAGTGCCTGGGACATGCGCAGTTTGACTGGCGCATAATTTTGAATGAATAAACGCAAATCAGTATTCAGTTACCAGCATTGTTTTTATTTCTACCATTAATGTTATTATTATTTTTTATTAAGCAAAAACATAATTCACATTGAGAGAATAGATATAGGAGGAAATTACAAACTCAAATAATTAATTAATTATTAATTAATTAAATTAAATCATTCAGTCAAATTCGATACAAGCACAAGAAAAAAATATTTGCAAAATTTTTAAAGTTTGATGTATTTATTATTTATCAATCAAACACACCTAGTTATAACATATTTTTATCATCAATATCTTTATATTTTGTTTATTATTACACTTGTAATTATATTACAATTTGACTAGCCTAACAGTGAAACTTCAAGGAGTCAGACTGATCCAGTGATAAACAAAATAACAATACGTATCAACACATATTTCAATTATTTAATTTTTATTATATTAATAATATACATTATATTACAAATTGGCTTGCCCAACTAGTGGGGCTAAAGGAAGAGCACAATACCTTTGTTAGCACCAAAGATACACACACAATATCTTTCTATATATTAAAACAAGCATATTAAAACGTATTAAAACAAGCATTCATCAATTATATTTTTATTTGTAATATTTTCTTTATATTACAAATTGGCGTTTCCAACGTGGAGCTTATTAAAACGTTCATCAATTATATATATCATACCAATCAATTCTAAGTTTTATTTTTATTATATTTGTAATATTTTCATTATATTACAAATTGGCGTCCAACTTAAGGGGCTTTAAATAGGAGGTAATAGTGTTGTAAAATAAGGACGATTGTCCAATTTCCTATTTTTAGCTTGGCAACGATCAACAGGTCAGAAGAGGGAGCGAGATGCACAGGAGAGCTACATCAAGAAAAAGGGCTATGGAGGCCGAGCAGGAGATAAACATGGAGGATAAAGAAGCGACACCAGTGGAAGATGTGGAGTTAATGTTACCGCCAGCAGAACCAAATAAGCCTGCACCACAGAAGGAACAGCCGGAGAAATCCACCGCAAAGGAAGATACAAAATTTGATCAAATGATGGAGATGTTACTCAGAGAATTTAAAACAACGAAGGAAGAATTAAAGGAAGAGTTGAGTAATAAAATCGGAGATACCAACAAGAAAATCGAAGAAAATAGTAAGGAAATGAAGAACGATAACCTACGATTGAAGGAGGAATTAAGAGAAAGCAGCAAGAAGATGGAGGAGAATAGTAGGAAGATGGAGGAGGAAATGAAGAATGATAACCAACGATTGAAGGAAGAGTTGGGCAATAAAATTGGAGATACTAGCAGGAAGATGGAGGAGAAGATGGAAGCAAACAGTAAAAAGATAGAAGAGAAGATGGAAGAAAATATTCAAAAAATTGAGGAGAAAATGGAGGAAATAAAGACTGACAATAAACAGTCGAAAGAGGAATTAACCCAGATAAGCCAAAAACTGGAAGAAACCAACAGGAGGATGGAAGAAACAAATCTAAAAATGGAAAGCAATAGTCAGCAATTGAGAGAAGAATGGAAGGAGACGAACCAAGAAAACATGAACCGGTTAGACGGAAGAATGGAAATATTGAAGGAAGAATTGAGCCAGAAAATAGCTGAGAACAACGAGACAATCAGCAAGAAAGTAGAAGAGGAAATAACGGTAATCGAACAAAGGGTTACCAGAGCTGACGAAAAATGGAGTCAAACCGAACAAGAAGTACGGAGTATCAGGACAGAAATAAATACGAAGGTTAACACCATTGAAGAAACGACTAGGAAGACATTGGAGGAAAAACTAAAGGAAACACGGAAGACTGGGAGCGAGTGCAGGACCGATTCACAGAAAAATGTGACGGCATAGAAGCTGCTGTGACCAGTATCAACAGTCAGGTACGACAGAACCAGACCGATATAGACCTATTCCATAGTCGACCGACAACCATTACCAGTTGTCCCAACAGTGAAAATCGTGAAGGGATTAACTTCAGGTTTTATAAAAATAAACCCATGGAATTCCTAGCAAGAATCGAGGAATACTTCGCCAAACACAGAGGTAATCGCTGGAGGGAGAACAAAGAGGTGCTGGACGAATCATTCAAGGAAACAGCAGACAATTGGTGGATGGCAATAAGAGACGAGGTGACCGACTATCAACAATTCAGAAGGCTATTCAAAGCCAAATATTGGTCGGAATCAACGCAAAATATCGCCAGAGACGGGATATGCCATGGGAAGTACAACCCATATGGAAACCAAACTTTAACGGCGTACTTTTTAGGAAAGGTGTGCGTGGCCAAACATCTAGAGCCCCGAATACCGGAAGAATGCCTGGTCAGCAAACTCTCATACCACTACGAGGAGGATATTATCAGAGCCAGACGAAATAGTCAAATAAAAACGGTGCAAGCCATGACCGAGCTTTTAGAGATGTACGAGCACGAAGACTATTACCGTCAAAGTCGCAGGAGGTATGAAAAGCCGGAACCAAGGAATAACAACAATAATTTGAATAATAATAATAATCGGCAGAATGTGGGTAATAATAACAATTATAATTCCGCAAATCGGAATAATGCCGAGTACAATTATAACCCTAGAAATAACAATAATTTGCCGAGGCTTAACCATAATAATAATAATAGTAATATTCCTCGTATGAATAATAATAATAACAACAACCACAACAATAATAATAATAATAATAATAGCCGTCCCCAAAATAACAACGGTTATTACAATAATAATAGTAACTATGTTCAAAATGGTCAGAGGAACCCCAACCTTTCTAATAATAATAATTATCATGGTAATTATAACCGAAATTACCCAAGTGGAGGTAACCACAATTACAGGGCATATCGACCTAATGTTAATTACATCCGAGCAGAAGGCAGTGGACACAGAAGATACCAGCCTCAACGGAGGAGCCGATACTACGAGTACGAGACTTTCCAAGGGAGCCAGGGAAGTAATAGGTACAGAGAGTACGAGCCCAGACGTAGTTCCAGCCTGGATAATCAGCGAAGACTACCTGTAACAGAAGCCCAACCAGACGATCGAGCAGAACCAAACGAAACAGCCTCAGGACTTCAAGCTGACGCTTCCAACGGCCTGACCCGTAATGAAGCGGAACATTTAAACGAACGAAGGCAGTAATAAACCCCAATAACCCTTTACTGCTCCAATCTGCTGGGTTTAATCAAGTAGGTATGAATGTGAAGAAAAACAGAAAAAATTTTATCATAATATACAGCAATTATTTAAAGGATATCCGTAAGGACCTATTAGAAGAAAGTGAGCTTAATATTAAAAATAATGATAATGAAATAATATAGCCTACATAATCGCAGAAATTGAAGGTATTTCTGTTCCTATAATGATAGACACTGGAGCCAATGTCTCCATAATAAATCGAAATGAGTTGGACCGGATACAGCAGGAATGCCACAAAAACTTACCGGTACTACCTATTAATAACATTGTACTTGTAGGAGCTACCGGCCGACAGAACAAGACCATAAGAAAGCAGGTATCCCTCAATGTCAAAAGTCAGGGCATTAGTGTGGATATGATATTTCTTGTTGCAGCCGGATTACCTTTCAACATCATGATAGGATGCGACATATTACGCCGAAACTCAGCAATTATCGACTTGTGCCGAGGAAGGGTATCACTCTTCGCTGAAGGTTCAACCTGGATAGCCAATTTAACTGATAACAAGACTTTAGACTCCAAACGACTTCTCGACCACCAAAATAAGGTGAATTACTTATCCAACCACCCAACAAACAACAAGCCAGTACATCAAGATTCGGAGGAAGACCTATGGAAACAAAAGATCCAAGAGATACGTAACTTCCAGTGCCACAATACTAACGAGCAACTAACGGAAGACCAGCGGAATCAATTGGTAGAAATATATGAGAAATATCGAGCTGTATTTTCTGACGAACCTGGAAAGATCCGGAACTACCAATGTTCCATACGATTCAGAGAACCGGTAGAATTCAACCGAAAGTCATACCCAATAGCACAATCTTTGAAAGAAGCCGTAGGATCAGAGATCCAGAATATGATCCGTAGAGATATCATCGAGAGCAGTCAATCGCCATACACTAGCCCAATTGTGGCCATACAAAAGAAAAATGGGAAGGTAAGACTTTGCCTTGACGCTCGGGAGATAAATAAGATGATAATAAACGATCGTACCTCACCTGGCGAAATTGATGAAATTTTGAAGAGGTTCCATGGAACACGATTCATTACCACTTGGGATACGGTATGCGGCTATTGGCAAGTGGAGTTGCACCCAGCAAGCCGGCAATATATGGCGTTCATCTTCGAAGGGCGCAATTATCAGTTTAAGAGGTTGCGCTTCGGGTTGGTTAATTCAGTAGCTGTTTTTGTCGCCTGTATGGATCATATACTAGGACCAGAAGCGCTCCAATTCACAACTGTCTATGTTGATGATCTCCTAATAACATCAACCAGCTGGGAGGAACACTGTTATCGTGTGGAGTATGTTTTGAAGAAGCTTGCTGAGAATAATGTCACCCTTAAACTGGACAAGTCCAAGCTTATAGCTAAAGAAGTGCAATTCCTGGGTTTCCAGCTAAACAGTCAAGGAATAACACCATCAACAGAAAAGGTAGACGCCATACAACGATTCCCTACACCAAAAAACAGGAGGCAACTACAATCATTTTTGGGCCTATGTAACTATTATAGGAAGTTCCAGAATAATTATTCCGAACTAACAGCCCAGTTTCAGTACCAGTTATCGTCCAAGAATAAATGGCGATGGGGTCAAGAACAAGACGAGACCTTCAAATCAATTAAAGAGAAATTCTTAGATGCAGTAATGCTCAACCATCCAGATTTTAACCGACCCTTCTTTCTAAACTGTGACGCTAGTAACATTAGCTTGGGTTCAACACTGTACCAAGAAGATGAAAGTGGAAACCATCTAGTGAGCTTTGCTAGCAGAACCCTTAACCAGTGTGAGAAGAACTATAATGTGACGGAAAAAGAGCTGCTAAGTGTAGTCTTTGCCTGCGGGAAGTTTCGGACGTATATCCTCGGATATCCGGTGACCGTCCGAACAGATCACAAGTCAATATCATTTCTAAGAAGATGCAAATTAAGCCATGGTAGATTGACCAGATGGGTACTCGCCCTGCAGGAATACGATATACAGTGGGAGTATGTTCCTGGAAGTAAAAATGTAGTAGCCGACGTATTGTCAAGAGTGAATCTGGAAGAACAAACATTCGAAGGCGAAAAGGAGAGCATTTTGAAAATCTATAACATTATTAAGGACAGATCTGATTTAGAGAAGATAGTGCAGGACATCAGCAAACACCAGCAGTCCGATCCGAAGTTAAACTCTATTAAACTTCGTCTCTCCAACCAAGATGACACAATAAACAAATTTTATTGTATACATAATGGGATTTTATTCATCAAGACATCCCTTGACGAAGACGTTTGGAAGATCATGATCCCTACTACAATTGAAAAGGATATCATCCTGGACTATCACCTACGATACGGTCACATGGGAGCCATGAAGGTGATCAAGGCAATAGAAGAGAATTGTCACATAAAAAGTATCAATAGAAAAACTAGAAACTACCTTAAAACCTGTATGATATGTCAATTGGTGAAAACCAACAATGAAAGAAAGGAAGGTATGATGATACCAATTACCTCACAAGCCAAACTGGAAAAGGTCTTTCTGGACATATGTGGTCCATTTCCCCGCAGTGGCGGACGCCATCGATACAAGTATATTGTTATTATGATGGATCATTTTACAAAATTTACAAAACTATACCCTGTGAACAGAGCCACCACTCTGAAGACTCTAGAAATAATAACAAATCATTACATTCCAGAGGTAGGAAGCCCGATATCCATAATCACCGACCATGGAACGCAATTTAAGGGTTGGCGGTGGAGAAACACTCTGAATACATTGGGCATTAAGACATACAAGACGTCTGTCTACCACCCCAGCAGCAATCCAGCGGAGAGGGTACTGCGAGAGGTCGGAAGAATATTACGGACTTATTGCTATAATCAACAAAAGAAGTGGCAAGAATATTTATTAGCGACTGAAGAATTCCTTAATTTGTCATATCACACCGCTATTGGTACCACGCCATACACGGCAATGTATGAAAGACCACCTCCGAGAGAAATACAAGACATAATAGAGTTCCCCAGGAGTCAAGAATACAAGTTCAATCGAATCAGATTCTACAATAAATTGGCTGAAGACCAGGAAAGGCGCAAGAACAAATATCAAAAGGCTGTTAAGAAAATAATAAGATATGAAGTCGGAGAAAAGGTACTGCTAAAAAACAGGGAATTACCCAGTACTTTGGAAGGCATTACCAAAAAGTTATTACTGCTGTATACCGGCCCATACCTGATTATTAAAAACAATAATAATAATACATATGTACTAAAGGATATCATTTCGAATAAAGTAAAAGGAACTTATAATCAGTTGTCTATTAAAAAATATTTGGAGGACTCATAATTGTGAGTTAAAACTAGAATGAAGAAATTGTGAATTTTGATAGATAAATAAAATTACCAAATTCCAAAAATCAGTAAGCACAACTTACACCAAGTATCTGAAAGACTATTATGAACGAAATAAGAATTTTGCTAAGAAGAAAATTACCAAATTCCAAAAATGAGTAAGCACAACTTACACCAAATATTCGAACAATTGTGAATGATGCAAAAGGAATTTTGATAAAAATAATTACAAAATTCAAAAATTAGTAAGAACAACTTACACTAGATATCTGAAAGAATATTGTGATGAAATAAGAATTTTGATAAGTAGAAAATTACAAAATGCAAAAATTAGTAAGTACAACTTACAACAAAACATTTGAAGGATTATTGTGAATAAATAAAAAGAATTTTGAACATAATAAGCTTCAAAATTCAAAAGCAATAGTAGATACAAGCTACACAAATATTCAAAGACTATTATGCAAGTAAAAAGAATTTGGATGCAGATAATAATTGTCCAAATTCAAAATAATTAGTAAGTACCACTTACACAAACATTCAAAGACTATTATGAATGCAAAAAGAATTTTGAGGAATAATAATTTCAAAATTCAAAACGACAATAAGTACAACTTATACCAAAATATTTGAAAAACAACTATGAACAAGAAAGAATGTAGTTGAATAAAAATGTCTAAAATTAAAAGACAGTAAACTCACATCATTACTCATACAAATGATGGGAAATAACTCTGAAATATGAAAAAAGATTTTGTAAGAAAGAGATACAAAATTCTAAGAGAGAAAGGAAACCAGAATGTCATATGACTTAATCGAACAAATTAACCAAACTCACAAAGAAAATAATTTAATAAAAATGGAACAATGAAGAAGGACCAGCTCACTAAAGACCAAATAGTGAGACCAAAAAACAAAAAACCTGATACTAATAATGATAATGCTGTTACAACAACCACTGTTATAGT
This sequence comes from Magicicada septendecula, assembly GCA_034769895.1. Taxonomy (NCBI): domain Eukaryota; kingdom Metazoa; phylum Arthropoda; class Insecta; order Hemiptera; family Cicadidae; genus Magicicada; species Magicicada septendecula. The sequence goes on from CM068373.1 coordinate 409,409,183, forward strand.
GAAAGTGATAAAGAATTAATTCATGTTATACCATGAGCAATAAAAGTAACTCAATGGATACCAGATGGTAGAAAGAGTAAATATAAATACTACTTACTATGTAAACATGATGGAATGTATATTATAACACATACCTAAACCACCTAATATGGAATAAGCTTTAAGAGAGAAGAAGAGTCAAGTGTATAAAAGTATTAATTAATATAACGTATTATGAAGTGAAGAATCTAAAGATGTTTATTTTAGTCAAAAATGACTACTTTTACTGTTTATTTATTTTTATGACTGGATGTAGAAAATGCCATCAGTCTTATGTGTTGAGCAGAGATGATAATACCTCTGGACTCAATTGAAGTATTGGACAGCAGGGATTGAAGCCAAAAGTGCCACTCTGAACTGTTCCAATTAATTTGTTAGGGAATGTTAGGGAGTAAACATACTGGTGAGGAAGCACCAAATAAGAAGGAATATAAAATGATAATGTTATACACAAGATTGAAGACCACTTATCAATGAAAAAAAAAGAAACTAATGAAAGAGATACACATCAGCTGAGAGGAAGCAATGGTGGAAAAAGAAGGTATATAAAGTGAAAACATGTAATCACGGAGAAAATGTAAATACAAAAGAATTAGTAGTAATTATTTCATCCATACAGAGTATGATCTGAACTAATCACTTTTACAGGAGAGCATATGTAACATAACAAAATTATCACAATAAACATTTGAATTAATGTTACATAAATAAAAGAAAAAGTTCCATAGTGAGTGAGAAGAATAAATTGTTTAAGGATTACACTAGAAACTGTATAATTAAGTCTATAAAATGTTAATAAAAATGGAAGATAATAAATAAAACCATTAATTAAAATAACCTACTATGAAAAAACCAGTTAAACCAGCAGTATACCCAGTAGATTGGGGAAGCAGTACAAAAAGGGAAGGACCATAAAAAAAGGAAATAATCTGTCATGAAACCATTTTAATAAGGAAACTGCTAATGTGATATTTGAAGAAGGGACAAAACATATCAAGATTCCAACAAAGAGACCAGAAACAGGAAGAGATATGCCAAAACAAAATGTTAATCATATAATAAATACCATGAGACAAAATTGAAACCGATATAGGTAAACCCCAAACAAGTTACAAGATACAATACTATAAAAACAAATTGTATATTAGTTGTAAGTGTAACATGTCAAAAAATATGTCAAAAGAGTCTACCATAGAGTAGAACTCACTAAAAAGACTACCAGAGTGTAGAATACAATAAAGTGAAGTGAGATAACAAAATTAAGGAACTACAGAGTGTACAGTGAGAAACATAGTTAAAAAGTCTATGAAAAAATCTTCAATGAGGTTTAAGTATTATAAAAAGACTACCATGAGTGTAGAATAATAATAATAAAACCATTGAAATGAAAGACGGTCTAAGGACTGACAACATTACTAGTAATAAGAGTTTTAAATTAGATATAAGAAGGACTATTACATATAAAATGTTTTCTTTAATTATAACTAAATAAATGGTGAGGATAAAAATACCAAAGGACAGTTCATAACTGAAGGTATGCCTAATATTAAGATGTTTATTATTTATTATTAATTAAATAATATTTTAGATGTAAGGTGTAAATAGATACACGAGGTTTTTTATCACAGTTAAAGTGTTTTCATAAGAATAATACATACACAAGACAGTTAGTGACTGGCAGTGTTACTAGTAATAGGAGTTTTTTATGTTTTCTAATTAAATTATGTCTAGGATAAGCTATGTTGTTATCATTTGATGATACAGGAAAAAATAATAGGAATAAGATGTTTTTGTTAAAATTAGGTGATATATGGAAAATAGTTGATAATAAGATGTTTTTGTTAAAATTAGGCATAAGATGTTCATGTTATGGTTCAATGATGTTATTAGTATAAAGAAAGTTTAGTAGATACAAGATATTCTATTGTAATTAAAATCATGTCATTTAATTTTCCATTGTGTAAGTCAGAGAGGCAAGTAGGGCATAAAAATGTAATAGTTTTATTCAAATCAGTAAACCATTTATAATGTACAAACAGACCCACCAAGACACTATGTTTGTAAACACAGAATGGCCTATAAACCAAAAAAACTATCTATCAAAGAATTAATCTATGTAATAGGAATAGAATTCAATACATACAATACAGAAATTGAAAATATAATTAATACAGATACAGTTAATAGCAAATAGAATGACAAAAGAAAGAAAACTAACTTCTTTTGGAAACAGTCAAAAATAGGCTTATGATAGTAATCAAATCAGACTAAACAGCAAATTAATCAATATTGAAATGTTTTAATGACCAAATTATTAACAACAAAGTAATTACGGAGTTATTAGGTGTATTCCAGGGAAATATTATACCGAAAAAACAAATAAAAACCTTTAAAACACTGAATTTGTACAAAATATGAGACATATAATAATTATCTAAAATTGTAATTTTTGGGCTTAAATGAGTTTGAAACAAACCCAGCTATATATCAAAAGATGTAAAATTAAATAATAAATATTACTGAATAGTTAGATTCATGTAAAATTAAGAAATATTGGAAATACAGTAAAAAATAAGAAAACTTGTTATGTATAGTTAGATAGTGAAACAAGTCTTAGACAGATATTTTATAATTAAACAATATGAAGAGGAAAAAGACATACCACAAATTGCCTTAAAACGACGACGTTGCGTCGTTTAGTCTATTGTTAATCGCAAAGCTGAACAGTTGAAAAATGTATTAGTGGAGTTTTGAAAACCAAATAATTTATATTAAAACCAAGTGTGGTTATGTGGCGTGTAACGGAGATGAACTAACAAGTGAAATAATATTATCTATCTATGTCTAACACTTCACAAGTTTCCAAAAACACAGAATAACACCATAAAACTTAACGCCAGAAATCGACAGCCATTTGAACAAATTTTGGAACGAATTCACAAAGAACCAACACACATATTTGAACATCACACTACACAAGAGATCCATCCAGAATTCGACATCGCAGACGACGAGGGGACATTCAACACAATATTTTGGACCAACACCACTTCGCAGGAAAAGGGAACATCGTTTTATTTCTGTGGGAGAAGATCTTCAATTCCAACGGCGTCATAGCAGTTAAAACGAGCAGACGGCGGCCATTGCTGAATTTCTATAAAGACGACCGGCCAGTGCTGCCTGGAGCAGAGTGACGTCATTTCTTCGACTTGGTTCGAAATTTAAATAATTTCTTTCTAATTGACAATTGTAATAATAATTCTGTTCTATTTCAGATATTAACATTTAGTTTAAGAATACCTGTTAAATGTATCTTGTTCCTTGCCCTCTGACCATTTCGACTCGTTAAAAGAACCATAAATTTAAACTTGTAAAAAATATATTTGTTAATCTTTCTCACTGCCGACTGTGGCGAATATTAGCCAGTGCCTGGGACATGCGCAGTTTGACTGGCGCATAATTTTGAATGAATAAACGCAAATCAGTATTCAGTTACCAGCATTGTTTTTATTTCTACCATTAATGTTATTATTATTTTTTATTAAGCAAAAACATAATTCACATTGAGAGAATAGATATAGGAGGAAATTACAAACTCAAATAATTAATTAATTATTAATTAATTAAATTAAATCATTCAGTCAAATTCGATACAAGCACAAGAAAAAAATATTTGCAAAATTTTTAAAGTTTGATGTATTTATTATTTATCAATCAAACACACCTAGTTATAACATATTTTTATCATCAATATCTTTATATTTTGTTTATTATTACACTTGTAATTATATTACAATTTGACTAGCCTAACAGTGAAACTTTAAGGAGTCAGACTGATCCAGTGATAAACAAAATAACAATACGTATCAACACATATTTCAATTATTTAATTTTTATTATATTAATAATATACATTATATTACAAATTGGCTTGCCCAACTAGTGGGGCTAAAGGAAGAGCACAATACCTTTGTTAGCACCAAAGATACACACACAATATCTTTCTATATATTAAAACAAGCATATTAAAACGTATTAAAACAAGCATTCATCAATTATATTTTTATTTGTAATATTTTAATTATATTACAATATTTTAAAAACACTGCAATATTACCCACGAATAAGTTACAGATTCAGACGGCGGATAAAAATAAAACAGTTGCCACTGTTAACTATGTATTACGTTAAAATACGGTGAACTGGAAGTGAATATCCCGGTAATAATAATAAATTAATTAATTTGTAATGTAGAGCTTGGGGTAGACGTTTTAACGAAATTTCAGGCCCAGATCGGTTTGACTAACGGTATCATGCGTTGGACTATAAACGGACGTACATATCAGTTGCTCCTTAATGATAAGAAAGTAAACAAAGGCGATCGACCTACTTATACTCCGATTGAGATGCAACGGCACAACATAGCGATTAAAACTGAGTGTACCAAGGATATTAAGGATGATTTAAATCCGCAGCAAGCTAAAGAATTAAATAACTTGTTGAAGAAACATTCACACGTATTTTACGAGCGGCTTAAAGTCACAAATGTGTATACGCACAATATTGCGGTGACTGAGGAATCTAAATTCCTACGTCGTACTTACCCCATCCCTAAGGCGTACCAACAGCAAGTTGATGCTGAGATACAGCAAATGTTAAAGAATAAGAGCATTGAACGGTCTGAAAGCGATTTCCTCAACCCTCTTGTTGTCGTTAAAAAGAAAACGGGGGATATCCGGCTATGCCTTAATATGAGAAATTTAAACAACATCACTAAGAAAATATATGACTGTGCTCCAAATGCTGATAGCTTATTTATTAAGTATCAAGGTGTTCAATACATGACGCAGCTTGACCTGACCAGCAGTTTCTGGCAGATTCCTTTGGATGATGATAGTCGGAAATATACTGCATTACTCTATAAAAACAAAAGCTACCAATTTAAAGTCGTACCATTCGGACTAGGCTAGCTAAAGTCGTGACAAGGCTAGCTGCAATTGTTAAATGTTTAGAGCTAGCACTTGACCCCGAGGTAGAGGAATTTGTCAGCATTTTTGTGGATGACATCCTAGTCGTGTCTAATTCTGTTAAGGAACACTTGGAACACCTCGACATTGTGTTGAATAAGCTCCGGAATGCTAACCTAGTTTTGAGGCAATCTAAATGTGAATTTATTAAATCTGAAATAAATTCTTGGGCATGTCATAAATACGGATCCGTATTAGCACGGATCCAGAGAAAGTAGAAAGTATTGTTAAGTTCCCGACACCTAAAGGGGTTAAAGATGTTAGAGCTTTTCTCGGGTTAACTGGATACTATTGTCGTTTCTCGCCGAATTATTCTAAAACAATAACACCTTTATTAGAATTACTTAAAAAGGGGCATAAGTGGAAGTGGGAAGATAAACATCAAATTACATTTGAGAATTTTAAGGACCTATTCAAAAATAATTTACACTTGTTTCAACCGAATGATGAAAGAACTTATGTTTTGCAAACCGATGCTAGTGATACCGCTATCGGTGATGTGTTATATCAGCGTGACACTATGGGAGAACATGTTGTCATCTCGTATATAAACCGTACACTTAAGGGCGCCGAGAAAAACTATTTTACATCGGGAAAGGAAATATTGGCAGTTATCTATGCTTTGAATAAATTCCGGTACTATCTATACGGCACACACTACGAGATTCATACAGATAATCAAGCATTATCATTTCTTCTAAAATGTAGACTAACCAACGCCCGGATGACTCGCTGGATAAAGACGATTCAGGAATACGACTTTACCATAAGACATATTAAAGCTAGTAATAACAAAATAGCGGATACACTGAGTAGGTGCGCTCCTGAATTTGTTGAAGAGCATGAGTCTGATCCTAATAACGTGAGAATATTAGCTCTGCAATACGAGATAACGCCAGAGTTACGTCAGCAGTTAGCTAATGTCCATTTAAAACAAAACACCGACCCTATCATCAGGAAAATAAAAACAAGTATACTGTGTAAAGAAAACCCGCGGTACTTTTGTAGTAACGATATCTTATATAAGTTGATGGATGAAAAATGGAAAATTTTTTCTTCCTATTAGTAACGTTAGAGCAAATAACATGGGCATGCCATGAAAGCTTGGTACACGCTGGTCCATATCGGTGTTACTTAGCGCTCAAGGAGGACTTTGTGTGTAACAATATGGTGCGGAGAATTCGAAATATTTTGAAGACATGCCATGAGTGTCAAACTGCAAAATCTACAAATATGCACACCTATATTGAGCAGCAAGGAATTGTCACTCAAGGGAAAGGTGAGTTACTGTGTGTCGATTTCTTAGGTCCACTTCCGCGAGGTGTTCGCAGATTGAGGCACCTGATTGTATGCATCGACGCCTTCACCAAAAATGTCAGACTATACCCTGTAACCCGACCAACAACCGAAGCGTTGTTAGCGGCTATTCTCAAGAAATATATCCCAGAAAATGGAACCGTTAAGAGTATACTTAGTGACCAAGGAAAGCAGTTCCAGAATGTGCTGTGGTCTACTACCCTCGAAAGGAATGGTATCCAACCTATCCTTACGGCTATTCGGCGACCGCAGGGTAACCTTGCCGAAAGAGTAAACAAGGAGCTGGAACGACTGTTTCGGACTTACTGTCATGACTCACAAAACGTGTGCCCAAATTATATACGGTTCTTCGAGCAGTCACTTGATGAGAACTATAACACCACTACGGGCTTTACACCTAAAGAGCTGCAGTCAGGTAAGCAATCTACCGGATTTTGGGAGAGGTATATAAAAAAACTGGAGACGCAGAACCTACCGCTACCGTTGCACATAAAACAGAACATCGCCAAAACACTGATAGAGCAAACAGCTGATCAACGGGCACGTGTGTGCAATGACACTCATAAAACTCTGAAGTTTCAGGAAGGAGAAATGGTCCTTCTTGAGGCAAATCCTGTAGGCCGATCTGAAGCTAAGTTCAGCTAAGCTAAAGAACTTATCTTTAGATTGTTTAACGGTCCATATAAATTGAGAGAACGGGTTGGCAGGAATACTTTCATTGTTGTGGATGAAAACCAAAACAAAGTTATAGGAAAACATCATGGTGTATCATTGAGGAAATATTACCCTCGTGAGCTACCGAATTCATAAGTAAGACCATGAGAATAATAATAATAATGACAGAATGCACATGCAATAGTTATACCTTAGATACGCAACTCACTTATGGAAAACCATAATGTATGATTGGCTGGGTGATAATATGGAAACCACTGTACATATTTGCCACATTGCATAGTATGAATATAAGATATGAAGTGAAGGATTAATTATATTTTAGTTTATTGAAATTTATTGTATTGGTTATGTTATGTTTTGGGTTATATCATTTGTTTGAGATGTTGAACTGAGAGGATGTTTTAAGTTTGTAAAAAAAAAATAGAATTTTCAAGGAAAATAAATTTTTTTTATTAACCTGGAGGCTTATGCAATGTGACAGACATTCACACCATATATGAATGCATGAAGCATAATTATGACCAGCCGTATTAGGTGTCCGGGACTATTGGGGTGTGATTGACATAAAAAGTATTGTTTATAAATTAAGAATAATACTATAAATTAGTTATAAGACAATATAAAGACTATGAAACTGTAGCATGGTGCTTGAGCGAAGTGTTGTGTTGTGCGCATATCAGAAGGAGGTGTGAACAGTGTTGAAATTAGCCAATTGGTAAACACGCAACAAGTTGTGCATGTCGACGTGCGTATGAGTTACAATTTATTGCAATTACGAAATATTAAAAGGTAAATTTAATTGATTCATATGTAAGTGAAAACTTATGTTCTAGAAGAATCGGGAAAAGGGAGGTCCAGTCCTAAGCACGTGGCATTTCCAGAATATTCCTACATTTAACATGTTTTGTATAGGAAATACGTCTATGCGCAGGACGACCGTGACGTCACCTTATAACAATGCGGTTTCAGTTTAGGAAGAGAGGGGAGTCTTCATGTAGCACTCGTCGAGAGCCGTTGCAGAGAGAGTCCCTCGCATAGTCCAACACACATTCCAGGCAGTCCTTGGGGCCCGTAGACGTCGAGGAAGCAGCGAGTTTCGGCAGGGAGGTTAAGCCCGGAGTACGAGATTTTTTGCTACAGTTGCTGAACTTCGATTGCTGACCGAGGCGGCTGAGGTGGACACCAAGACTCGGAGCGGTTCCTGGATGCGGCGGCTGGAGCGTAGGACGACGGATCGCTGGAGACCGGAAACGATATATTCGACGGGGACAACCAGGAAGACGTCAATTCAGGAAAGCAATTTTAAGAGCTAAATTTGTTTTAAAATAATAAAAAAAAACTTTCAAAGAAAAATTTTGAACTTTTCAATACAAGTATCTTTGTATTAAATAAAAAAAAAAAAACATTTTAACGCAATCATCATGTTGGAAAAAGGTCAATAAATGTATTAAATCATTAATTGAGCATCATTTCTGCAAGTTTGGTCAGCTAACTACCTGTAACCTTGTTACCTTGTTAAATATATAATGTGCTTGTAGTATTATACTTTTAACTTTGAATGGTTGTAAAACACTTGCTCTACGAAATATGATATTCTGTTCTATAGTTAAAAAAACGCAGTCTGTAATAAAAACTCAGGGAAAACCTAAAATCGGCATTTTTTATCAGACATTTGAGATTTAACACTTTCTTCATGATGTTATCATGTACAAATCATTCAACTAAAACATTTATTTATATACGAAATTCATCAATTAATTATAATTTTGTAAAAAACAAATCGTATTCGTGAAAGAAGAGGCATAAAGAAGAAACTGGAAAAAGGTGCTTATCTTTGGCTGCTTTGAATTCTTTAATATTTTTATAGATTTTATTACATATAATACCACACTGAAGTTTTTTGTTCTTTGTCCTACAGTAATCGGTTCAATTGTTTTAATGATGGTCGATAGAATTAAACAAAAAGAACAGAAAATAACGCTTATTTCCTCAATTTTATATGTTTATATATTTTTATACACATTATGACACTTATACTATCAAAATGAATCATTTTAGGTATTATAAAAACCAGGTGATACTTTTGAAAACCTTTAAGAAGAAGCATATACTCAACTGTTGTTAAAAATACATAACTCACCGTGACGGCAATTAGCCAGAATAATTATACGTATGAAGAAAGGCGCAGTAAAACTGTGTATCTGGGACATCTCATAAAGAGATTTTAGTTATTGCTGTCCATACTACAGGGAAAAGTACTTGGGGGAAAAAGAGGAGTTGGGCGACCGAGAATATCATGGTAATGAATGCTTGATGCCTTTACTTGGTGAAAATCCATTTTGTAAGTTATAGTAGAAGATACAACAATAAAATAGTTTTAGTGATTTTCACTCGTCAATTTATTAAAATTATAAATCCATATATTTAATTTGGATCTATAATTTGACGATAATATACATCCAATGGATTTATAATTTTAATAAATTGACGAGTGAAAATCACTAAAACTATTTTATTGTTTTATCTTTTACTATAACTTAGAATATCATGGCTGAGAAATTTAAGGACCTGGTTTGGCATGAATACAACTGACTTATTCCGTGTAGCAGTACAGAAAGTTAAAATAGTTTGTATGATATACAACATCCGAAACGGATAGGAACTATCAGAAGAAGAAGAAAGCTGTGTAATTTTCAGTTAATGTGAATTATTCAAATAATGTACAGAGAAGCCGTTAGAAGTAAGTGTTTAGTATTTCTAAATTGCAATTTATATGGTGAATTGTATTCACTCTCTGAATATTAATAAAAAATATAGACTAATAATTTATTCTTCTATTAAGAAAAGATTTATTTCAAAGTATGAACAAAAAAAGAAAATTTATTTTCAATGTCAGTTATCAAAAATGTAACAAACCTATTTGTAGTTGCATTAATTTTGAAAAAATAATTGCTAATCAGTTGTTTAGTAGTCTTTGAGTTTTAAGTCACGTAATTAAAGCACAGCTTGTTTACTGTCTACTAGTTAACGATTAGGATTTGGTGTAATTATTTAGTAAAATTAATTGGCAACGCATATTATGCCAACACACAACAACTGCCACGTATTAGAACACAACGCTTTGTCATATGATTGGGTGACAAAAGTTCCAATCCAAAAGTTCCAAAACAAAAGTTCCAATTTTTATTTTTCCAATTGCACAAAGTTCCATTAGTATAAAGTTTTAAAAGTACAAACTTTCCAAATAAATTAAAAAATATAAATAATAGTCTATAGCTTTCAGGTAATCTATGATTGTATCATTTTCAACGTATTCTTGATGTCGCTGAACAATGTTGAAAATTCTTTCTTCAAAATTTCGTCGACGAGCTGACGTTGGATTTTTTATTTTTTGTCCTAGATTGAGTTGTCGTATCATGATTTCTGTGTCACCTTGTTCATGTTATAGCTCGTTCTAAAAATTATATAAGCTTGGATGGTACTATCCCACCACTACCTGAAAGCGATTATGCCACACTTCATATGAATTATTGGTTCATGCCATTCTTTGAAGAACAGCATCATATTGATTCCACAGTTCTGGGGCTTAACGTACAGGAATCGCTCTCCTTCTACCTCTGGCTGGTCCACCATGTACATATGTCACTTCGAAATATTCGGCTACTGGAAGAAATTCTCTGGAAACTCATCAATGAAAATATCGAAAGTTTCGCGTACTTTCTCAGTTGGGATAAAAGCCAAAGCACACATCATTTGAGTTACTTCTTTAATGGTCCTGTCATTCTCATCGTTATATTGTTCCTGCAAACCTTCGGATTGTACTCGACGAAAAACGCTTTGACACAGATGGAATAAACACGCGCGAACATTTCCAATGTGAGTTTGAGCCGCATTAATGATGACCAATTCGAAATCGGACATTACAGTTTGTGGCAAAGAAACTTGGATTCCAAATTGGCGTGCTGCAAACATAGTAAAAAACCTGAAATACTTTTGAGTATGCTATTTCTGCTTTGGTTTCCAGAAGAGCGTATACGAAAGGAAGTGCTATTGTTCGTTCTACTCTTTGATGTACTTACAAAAGAAAACCCATAATAACGAATAATTGGAAAAAGATTGACGGAACCGTCTTGAAGGTTCTATCCACAAACCTTATACGAGAAGTCGTCAGCAGCACTCTTAAATTTTCTCGAGTAGAAAACACTAGTATTCTGCCACATGTTAAATCATAATCCTCATCTTCGAAAGAATCGTACAGTAAAAAGTTATCACCAAGAACTGTTTTTCGATATTTATCCGGTAACGCTCGTAATTCCTGTATACGTCGTGGATTAGTAGGAATATCTTTCAAACGTTCACGCTGAACCTGTTTTTTATTGTTTTCTCATCAGGAAGTTCTGGAAGGACACTAGACGGTGCACCTTGTAATCGTCGTAAGATTTGTGAAGGAGGTTCCTCCGGATATTCAGGAGCTTCCCTTTTCATACCTGACAGTAATTGTAAAGCTTGTACTTCTTCCCGATTTGGAGCATGCGTATGTGCAGTAGCCTCACCACCATTACGAACAATAATTTTGTGTCCATTACTTTCCGTTGAAACTCGATCAGGGAACTCATTTTTCCTTCTACAACGCCAATAGTCAGTTTCCTTATTCGATGAATGCTTGTAATACAGGAAACCACAGGAATGTAAAATAAACTGTCTTGCCCTTTTGAATGAGTTCGGCCATATCGGATCAAAATTCAGTTTTTAATGAAGTTACAATAAATTTTGAAGCTCTGAATTTTGGAGTTTAAGTAGGTTATGAAAAAATGTATAATAACACTAACCTTCTGTTACTCGGAAACAAAATAGTAATGAAAAACAAATTTTAAAATTGGAACTTAACTTTTTGGAACTTTTGTCTTGGCACTTTTGGATAGGAACTTATGTTCTATTTCCCGCCATATCCCATTAATAGTGTTCTGAACAACACCTGCGTCTCCTATCAAGTAAGGTATTGTATCATATAGGTTAGTCACTCGTTCTTTACACATTAATTAAATTAAGAGAGAACACGATCAATCTGCATGTTATTTAGTATTTGTATGGTAGTGTGTTCGCGTAAAGAGAAAAGAGTGTGCGAGAGTAACAAGGGCGCCTGAAAATAAAGGGCTGCAAGAGAATACCTTCAGGGAATCGGGGAAGTTACTGGTACAGACATGTTTGAGAGACGTAACAAGGCTGCAGGGGGGCTTTTAATTCTTCTTAAGTTTATTACAGTATTTTACTTATTATAATTTTCTTAAGTACGATATTACGTACAGTTTTTCATGTGGAAAATTTAACGTGTTTCTTGTAATAATTCTGTGTGCGAGTATACAAACATAATTTTAGGGCATTACTTTAATACAGAATTCAGGAACTGTAGGAACTCCTACTCCTAGGGTTGTAGAAAGAACATGATAATGGTTGCGAAACCGAAAGGCCTCGTTCGAGGAAAAAGTGTATATAGCTGGGAAGCAACAAAATGTGACAAAGTTGTTATGAAGACTGCTAACATAGAGAAAATAACTGATCCTAATTAACGGCTATGTCATGAATAATCCGAAAGTGTTAGTCGTGCGTATCCGTTTTTTGTAGGACTGATATTGTGTTTAGTGTGCAACATTCGCGCACACAGTATTTTATTTTTAGGATTAATCCGAAGGTGGGAGTGGCTATGAAGTTATACACGTAACATAAACAACAGAAAAATACCGTTTTAAGATCATCGTGTGGATAATTTAAAAATATATATATTTATTATCAACAATTACTTGTTTGGCACCTACTTTACAGATATACAGGGTGTATTATGAGTACAAAAACCGAGTAACTTTTTTTAGAATGGCGGGTCGTGAAAAGCTGTTACCAAAAAGTCGCCGTCCAGGGAAAAAAACTATGCGGATAACGCGCCCAGTCTTATATGTTTCCGTGCCTAGCATAAATCGAGACGGGCGGCAGAGACTACAGGAAAGTGCATCATGTTAGGCCCGCCTATGCTTTGTAACATTACATGATGATTAGATCTCCAAGGATTGTATCTAAATGCTGACATCCAGAAATGCCGGGCGTTGCCGTTTCTGGTCAGCAGCTTGCACAAAAGTGCAGTGAAGCCTAGTAGCGGGCGCGAAAGGGAACCAAGGTTTCCGTCTCCCTGGTGGAGTAGCTACACGAAGTGTAGTGAACGAAGAGTAGGCCGTGTTTCGGGAACCAGGGCTCTCTTCCCTGGCAAGCAGCATAAAGGCGACCCGTTCTTTGGGAAGCTGGCGGGTGAACCGAAACATCCGCTACGGGCGTGCACGCAAGACCTGCGTGACACATGGCGACCCCTGCAGATGGCCGGAGAGGGGCCCCGGGGCCTCATGGTTCGTTATCACCGCCGATTGCGGGTGGGCTCCTTTGGGACCAAGACCCCACCTAAACATGCACTGCTTTCAAGCGCAGGGGGTACCCCGACTTCGGTGGCATCGGCACTATTGGTTGGGAAATGTGCGTGTCTCCCACGCGAATGGAGTGGGTTAGCCCTTGTCCCAGTAGCGTACAGTAAACGGGAGCCGGGATGGCCAGTCCGTGGGTCAGTAGCTGTATTGAGCCTCTCACGCCAGTCCGTGATGTCCTCATAAAGCACAGTTGAAAGCTAGTAGTTTCGGACTCGAGCACTCGATCTCCCCTTACAAGGACTGGCGTTCGTTGAGTCGGTGGAGTTCTGCGTTGGTTCAAGTGAGAGGAGGAGGTACGGCATCCTGCCTCCACTCCGCCTGGGGAATAGTGTTCCCCTGTATGTGCGCGCGCGCGCGCGCGCGTGTGTGTGTGGTTTAAAACCTGTTGATCTGTTTTATCAGCACTTGTAAAATCGGCTTACTTTTGCACGAAGAAATGAAGAGAGTCTGAGCCGTAAATAATTTCTAAATACTCGTCAATTTATTAAAATTATAAATCCATATATTTAATTTGGATCTATAATTTGACGATAATATACATCCAATGGATTTATAATTTTAATAAATTGACGAGTGAAAATCACTAAAACTATTTTATTGTTTTATCTTTTACTATAACTTAGAATATCATGGCTGAGAAATTTAAGGACCTGGTTTGGCATGAATACAACTGACTTATTCCGTGTAGCAGTACAGAAAGTTAAAATAGTTTGTATGATATACAACATCCGAAACGGATAGGAACTATCAGAAGAAGAAGAAAGCTGTGTAATTTTCAGTTAATGTGAATTATTCAAATAATGTACAGAGAAGCCGTTAGAAGTAAGTGTTTAGTATTTCTAAATTGCAATTTATATGGTGAATTGTATTCACTCTCTGAATATTAATAAAAAATATAGACTAATAATTTATTCTTCTATTAAGAAAAGATTTATTTCAAAGTATGAACAAAAAAAGAAAATTTATTTTCAATGTCAGTTATCAAAAATGTAACAAACCTATTTGTAGTTGCATTAATTTTGAAAAAATAATTGCTAATCAGTTGTTTAGTAGTCTTTGAGTTTTAAGTCACGTAATTAAAGCACAGCTTGTTTACTGTCTACTAGTTAACGATTAGGATTTGGTGTAATTATTTAGTAAAATTAATTGGCAACGCATATTATGCCAACACACAACAACTGCCACGTATTAGAACACAACGCTTTGTCATATGATTGGGTGACAAAAGTTCCAATCCAAAAGTTCCAAAACAAAAGTTCCAATTTTTATTTTTCCAATTGCACAAAGTTCCATTAGTATAAAGTTTTAAAAGTACAAACTTTCCAAATAAATTAAAAAATATAAATAATAGTCTATAGCTTTCAGGTAATCTATGATTGTATCATTTTCAACGTATTCTTGATGTCGCTGAACAATGTTGAAAATTCTTTCTTCAAAATTTCGTCGACGAGCTGACGTTGGATTTTTTATTTTTTGTCCTAGATTGAGTTGTCGTATCATGATTTCTGTGTCACCTTGTTCATGTTATAGCTCGTTCTAAAAATTATATAAGCTTGGATGGTACTATCCCACCACTACCTGAAAGCGATTATGCCACACTTCATATGAATTATTGGTTCATGCCATTCTTTGAAGAACAGCATCATATTGATTCCACAGTTCTGGGGCTTAACGTACAGGAATCGCTCTCCTTCTACCTCTGGCTGGTCCACCATGTACATATGTCACTTCGAAATATTCGGCTACTGGAAGAAATTCTCTGGAAACTCATCAATGAAAATATCGAAAGTTTCGCGTACTTTCTCAGTTGGGATAAAAGCCAAAGCACACATCATTTGAGTTACTTCTTTAATGGTCCTGTCATTCTCATCGTTATATTGTTCCTGCAAACCTTCGGATTGTACTCGACGAAAAACGCTTTGACACAGATGGAATAAACACGCGCGAACATTTCCAATGTGAGTTTGAGCCGCATTAATGATGACCAATTCGAAATCGGACATTACAGTTTGTGGCAAAGAAACTTGGATTCCAAATTGGCGTGCTGCAAACATAGTAAAAAACCTGAAATACTTTTGAGTATGCTATTTCTGCTTTGGTTTCCAGAAGAGCGTATACGAAAGGAAGTGCTATTGTTCGTTCTACTCTTTGATGTACTTACAAAAGAAAACCCATAATAACGAATAATTGGAAAAAGATTGACGGAACCGTCTTGAAGGTTCTATCCACAAACCTTATACGAGAAGTCGTCAGCAGCACTCTTAAATTTTCTCGAGTAGAAAACACTAGTATTCTGCCACATGTTAAATCATAATCCTCATCTTCGAAAGAATCGTACAGTAAAAAGTTATCACCAAGAACTGTTTTTCGATATTTATCCGGTAACGCTCGTAATTCCTGTATACGTCGTGGATTAGTAGGAATATCTTTCAAACGTTCACGCTGAACCTGTTTTTTATTGTTTTCTCATCAGGAAGTTCTGGAAGGACACTAGACGGTGCACCTTGTAATCGTCGTAAGATTTGTGAAGGAGGTTCCTCCGGATATTCAGGAGCTTCCCTTTTCATACCTGACAGTAATTGTAAAGCTTGTACTTCTTCCCGATTTGGAGCATGCGTATGTGCAGTAGCCTCACCACCATTACGAACAATAATTTTGTGTCCATTACTTTCCGTTGAAACTCGATCAGGGAACTCATTTTTCCTTCTACAACGCCAATAGTCAGTTTCCTTATTCGATGAATGCTTGTAATACAGGAAACCACAGGAATGTAAAATAAACTGTCTTGCCCTTTTGAATGAGTTCGGCCATATCGGATCAAAATTCAGTTTTTAATGAAGTTACAATAAATTTTGAAGCTCTGAATTTTGGAGTTTAAGTAGGTTATGAAAAAATGTATAATAACACTAACCTTCTGTTACTCGGAAACAAAATAGTAATGAAAAACAAATTTTAAAATTGGAACTTAACTTTTTGGAACTTTTGTCTTGGCACTTTTGGATAGGAACTTATGTTCTATTTCCCGCCATATCCCATTAATAGTGTTCTGAACAACACCTGCGTCTCCTATCAAGTAAGGTATTGTATCATATAGGTTAGTCACTCGTTCTTTACACATTAATTAAATTAAGAGAGAACACGATCAATCTGCATGTTATTTAGTATTTGTATGGTAGTGTGTTCGCGTAAAGAGAAAAGAGTGTGCGAGAGTAACAAGGGCGCCTGAAAATAAAGGGCTGCAAGAGAATACCTTCAGGGAATCGGGGAAGTTACTGGTACAGACATGTTTGAGAGACGTAACAAGGCTGCAGGGGGGCTTTTAATTCTTCTTAAGTTTATTACAGTATTTTACTTATTATAATTTTCTTAAGTACGATATTACGTACAGTTTTTCATGTGGAAAATTTAACGTGTTTCTTGTAATAATTCTGTGTGCGAGTATACAAACATAATTTTAGGGCATTACTTTAATACAGAATTCAGGAACTGTAGGAACTCCTACTCCTAGGGTTGTAGAAAGAACATGATAATGGTTGCGAAACCGAAAGGCCTCGTTCGAGGAAAAAGTGTATATAGCTGGGAAGCAACAAAATGTGACAAAGTTGTTATGAAGACTGCTAACATAGAGAAAATAACTGATCCTAATTAACGGCTATGTCATGAATAATCCGAAAGTGTTAGTCGTGCGTATCCGTTTTTTGTAGGACTGATATTGTGTTTAGTGTGCAACATTCGCGCACACAGTATTTTATTTTTAGGATTAATCCGAAGGTGGGAGTGGCTATGAAGTTATACACGTAACATAAACAACAGAAAAATACCGTTTTAAGATCATCGTGTGGATAATTTAAAAATATATATATTTATTATCAACAATTACTTGTTTGGCACCTACTTTACAGATATACAGGGTGTATTATGAGTACAAAAACCGAGTAACTTTTTTTAGAATGGCGGGTCGTGAAAAGCTGTTACCAAAAAGTCGCCGTCCAGGGAAAAAAACTATGCGGATAACGCGCCCAGTCTTATATGTTTCCGTGCCTAGCATAAATCGAGACGGGCGGCAGAGACTACAGGAAAGTGCATCATGTTAGGCCCGCCTATGCTTTGTAACATTACATGATGATTAGATCTCCAAGGATTGTATCTAAATGCTGACATCCAGAAATGCCGGGCGTTGCCGTTTCTGGTCAGCAGCTTGCACAAAAGTGCAGTGAAGCCTAGTAGCGGGCGCGAAAGGGAACCAAGGTTTCCGTCTCCCTGGTGGAGTAGCTACACGAAGTGTAGTGAACGAAGAGTAGGCCGTGTTTCGGGAACCAGGGCTCTCTTCCCTGGCAAGCAGCATAAAGGCGACCCGTTCTTTGGGAAGCTGGCGGGTGAACCGAAACATCCGCTACGGGCGTGCACGCAAGACCTGCGTGACACATGGCGACCCCTGCAGATGGCCGGAGAGGGGCCCCGGGGCCTCATGGTTCGTTATCACCGCCGATTGCGGGTGGGCTCCTTTGGGACCAAGACCCCACCTAGACATGCACTGCTTTCAAGCGCAGGGGGTACCCCGACTTCGGTGGCATCGGCACTATTGGTTGGGAAATGTGCGTGTCTCCCACGCGAATGGAGTGGGTTAGCCCTTGTCCCAGTAGCGTACAGTAAACGGGAGCCGGGATGGCCAGTCCGTGGGTCAGTAGCTGTATTGAGCCTCTCACGCCAGTCCGTGATGTCCTCATAAAGCACAGTTGAAAGCTAGTAGTTTCGGACTCGAGCACTCGATCTCCCCTTACAAGGACTGGCGTTCGTTGAGTCGGTGGAGTTCTGCGTTGGTTCAAGTGAGAGGAGGAGGTACGGCATCCTGCCTCCACTCCGCCTGGGGAATAGTGTTCCCCTGTATGTGCGCGCGCGCGCGCGCGCGTGTGTGTGTGGTTTAAAACCTGTTGATCTGTTTTATCAGCACTTGTAAAATCGGCTTACTTTTGCACGAAGAAATGAAGAGAGTCTGAGCCGTAAATTCGTATCAAAAGACAATTTGTCGACATAAAACTGTTAATATTAAGTTCTTAAGATGTATTTAAGATATCCGCAACAATAAGAAATAATAAGTTGCTTTAGGATTTGTCAAAAGTATGGTGTGTTTCATCATCAAAGGCAGCACGAGTTCTACAGATGCTTATGCCAGTTGAAATGATGAATGGAAAATTCTTTCAATGGACAACGTGTGCAGCAACTTGATTTCATTTAGCGAGTCTAAGTTATTGGTGTGTTGCGAGATTGCCTATTAAAAACAAAAGTATAGTTATGACCTGTACGAAACAGTAAATTTGTTGAACAGCTTCGAGGTAAATAAGGATTTTACATTTTGTGAACGCCGTGGAGCAATTTGAGATAACTGACTAGAGCTAGAATTAGGAAGTCAAGGAGTAGAAATAACAAAAAAAAGGTGTTGAGAAAAATTAATGTAATTTTCTACTGCTGTCGATAACATATTTTCCTTATCTCTGAGTAACGTACGCTTAGAAATGTTGGCTGAGTAGGAAGGAGGTTCATCCAGTACAATTGTGCACCAACTATTTTTGGGGTTGTATATTCTGTTTGTGGAGGCTGAACAATTAAGTACTCGTCAAAGTAAATTCAGTGGGCGAAATGGCTAAATTATGTGTCAAGCGGAAGCGAGTCGGTGGTTTTCTTCAGTAGAAAATGACATTGGCGGGGCTTGATGAGATGATTTTCTGTTAAACTATATCGTTTAGACAACAACTGAAAGCAAAATTTTATTTTGAGCTGGCAACTGAAGGATGTGATGTCATAAGAGAGGGTTCACCAACTTCTTCCAGTCGGATTAGCTTGGGAGAAGAGTAATATGAAACAACATAATCCAGTTACGTTTATTTTTAAAGTGACTAGGTATGACCCTGTGTGCCCTGGGTCATATTAACGAGTTAAATACCACGTAAATAAGAAGTGTTAAAACATACGTAGTCAAGACCTCTCTCTCTCTCTCTCTCTCTCTCTCTCTCTCTCTCTCTCTCTCTCTCTCTCTCTCTCTCTCTCTCTCTCTCTCTCTCTCTCTCTCTCTCTCTCTCTCTCTCTCTCTCTCTCCATCTACCTATCTAACCATCTAACTCTTCCTTGAATAAATTGTGGTAATAAATAAATATGGAGAATTATATTTTTCATTGTGGAACATGCTGCTAAATCAAGTTTATAATTCTTACAACATTCATACTACTTAATTAAATAAATTGAACACAAATAATATAAACAATTTTTGTTTATTTGAAAACAAATCTGAAATTTCACAACGTATCAATAAAAGTGTTTTGTTTTGGTTTTTCCTAAAACGTAGTGTCTATAACACCTGTTGGTCTAACATTTCTTCTGTTTTCTGTGCCCTCGCTTTGCATGGCGGTTGCCTCTGCGAATGCGTCTGCCTCTGCCTCGACGTGAGTGGCAACGCCTCCCTTTGCTTCTAGAGTGACCTCTTCTCGAGTGTCTTCTATGGCAGTGTCTACGGGAGCGAATGTGGGAATGACTTCTACCTCTCGATCTGGAACATTTGTAATAAAAATTATTTCAATTAACACAATAATAAGTGAAAAACATAAAAGAATACATATTAAATGTTTTTTAATCAATAAACATTACCTTCTATGAAATCGGTGACTGGACATAGATCTACTTCTGCATCTGGTTCCCCTACTCCTAGATCTACTTCGAGAATGACACCCCTTGCTTCTGTGTGAAGATCTTCTATGTGAAGACCTTCTATGTGAGGACCTCCTTCCATATCGTGATCTTGGACAACGAGATTTCCTTCTTGACGATCTGTGATGCCTACTTCTAGTAGTACATCTTGATCTTCTAGATCTGGTCCTTTTTCGAGATACTCTAGTCCTCCGTCTACCTTGTGTTTTGCATCTAGATCTTCGGGATCTGGTCCCTGGATCTGGTGAGTCCCTAGAGCGTTTAATTCTCAACTTTATAGTTATTTTTCTTCTAGGGGGGCATCTGCTCTTACTTACCGACCTCCCACTGGACAGTTTATTGATGCGTTTAAGATCTCCTGGATCTATGCCAGCTATATTCAGTTTGTACTTGCCGTCCTTCGTTTCTTTGAGATACTGGCTATTTAAAGCAGTTTTTACAGCTTTTCTCACGTTTGTGAAGGCCACTGGTTTACCGTTTAACGAGCTTCGGACGTAAGATGTAATGTCCTTTATAGTCGTTCCTTTCGGTTCCTTGAGGCTTTTAACGGCCAGACAGACCGCTGCGACCAACCTGTGTGCTGGTATCATTGTGAATTTAGAAGATAGGTTTGGCCAGTATAGAAAGTAAACTGCAATGTATGAAATTAAATTTTGAAATGATTTCGTTACTATGGATTGGTTTTATTTTATTATGCCAACAATGTTTACCAATAATTCATAATAATGTAATGTTGGCATTGCTCCTTGTAGTATAAATTTGATATAAGTAAATGTCGTGGTGATGAAATGATTAATTGCAGAACCATTCTAAATGAAGATGAAACCAATTATTCAAGACAAAACTTCACTGCACATGGTTTGTGTTGCTGTTTCTACACAAAATACAAACAGAGACCAATTTATGAGTTCATACTACTACAAGAAAAAGAATTATATTTATATAAAATTATATTATATTTTTTCATGTTCTTTACCTTATGATCTGAGTTTAAATCGGATATTACATATCGATGTCTAATCTGTCTATGTAGGAAGGCTCCAGTATTGCTAGACTTCGTTACATAGCAGACATATCTTAATTTACGGGAGTTGGCCTGGATTTCTTTCATACTTGTTAATAAACTATTTCCAGTAATAATGTTCATGATTTTTAGTAAACAAATTAACGCATTTAACGACATAAACGCCATAATATTTAGATTAAGTTAAACTAAGACATATTATAATAATGTGGATTGTTATGTTTGTGTTTTTTGTATTTATTTTTGTTACTGTCTTCAGAACAATTACGAATATGATAGTTTCCAGTGTAGGAAAGTTATTACTTTGGAATAGAAACAAACAAACTTTAAAAAGCATTCTTTCCACTGGCAGACTTAGTAATAAAAAGTACATAGCCTATTACCCACCATACAAATTGTGTTGTGTTGTTTTTCGAGGAAAAAATTGCGAGCCGAAACGCTGGCCGTAGCGGGGTTGTTTTACACGGGACGCAGCGATCGCACCGTTTGCTTTGCCTGCGGTGGAGGCCTACACATGTGGGAAGCCGAGGACGATGAGTGGACGCAACACGCTCGCCATCTGCTAGAATGCCATTACCTATTGTTGACGAAGGGGAAAGATTTCGTCGATTCCGTAAGGAACGCGGAGAATCATAAACCCAAGCGTGAAGAAGAAGCAGACGTAAAAGAAGCAGAAGAAGAAGAAGACGTACGGAGACGTCCGAAAAACAAGACTAAGAACAGCAAATCCAGTTTAAGATATGTTACGCGGAATCCATCGAGGTAGTGCTTCTACTGTGTCGTCATTTCTTCGCCTGCACGTTGTGTACTACGTGTGCAAAAGTGCCCGTTATGTAGGACCGAGATTCGTGCGTATGTCAGAGCGTTTTTATAAAATTATTTATTCGTCAATTTAGTATCACATTATTGTTAAAAACGGTGCATCATATCTATTTCACAATATAGTTAAGAGATGTCGCGTCATATCATCGTAAAACAGTATGGTGCAATACATGTTGACAGGATGTTGTGCAATAGTTACACGCAATAGTAGAACGGGAGGGGGTGGGGATCGTCCATCGTCCGTCTACATAGACGGGAGCTCGTTCGCTATACCGTTCACTCTTGTGTCGACAGACGCAAGAAACGCATTGCAACCAGCAGACTTACTAAACAAGCAAGATGGATTCGTTTATACAGAAATTTGGGAGCGTCACCGTTTACGAATACGTACGATGTCAAGACTTACAAACGGGGAAGAAGTATCCTTCGACGCGGTACGGACCTTCTCTGCGGCCGTTATAACGAAGGGAAAGGACGGCACGGGATTACTAAAGGTCTACTTGCCAAAGAGATACACGAAACTGTTTACGGACGAGGAACTGCAAGGCGTATAACCGGACGCGCTCTACTTACAGTACAACGGACGAAAAGATCGTGTAGCTGACATTACTATTTCAAGATTGTAAAATATTGTTTGTCTGTATTTTTGTAACACTTTTTTATTTGTATTTTTGACAATAAATGTATTGACCAACATTATAAGCGTTATTTTTTTTCCCTCTTGGTCCCTTTCCCCCTTCCAGTTACACCACCACCACCACCACCACCACCACCAACCCTTTAATACAAGCAACACGGCGTTGACAGGGGTCAGTGTTTCGTTCGCCGTTGGTAGAGCAACATCTCTCCGAGGACCGACCGAGCCACACCTACACCAACATACACGCAGACACAGCACAACATGGAGAGAAAGAGAGAAAGAGAAAGGGGAAAGAGAGAGAGAGAGTGAGAGAGAGAGAGAGAGAGAGAGAGAGAGAGAGAGAGAGAGAGAGAGAGAGAGAGAGAGAGAGAGAGAGAGAGAGAGAGAGAGAGAGAGAGAGAGAGAGAGAGAGAATACTGATTCACGAAGACGACTCACGATCTATTCTGACCAGAATATGACATCACGCTCACCCGACATTACTGACGTCATCATCAGCTGTTTCAAGACAGTGACAGGATTAAAGGCGAAGGTAACACACCTCGACGCCAGAGGAGAGTAAAGTTTAGCGATAACCTAATCTGTACCGTACTACTGTGAATCACGTTTCGGCGAACTCGAAAGAAGACACAAGTATAGAACAACAACAAAAACAACAACAACAACAACAACAATAACAACAACAACAACAAAATGTGGAAACGGTTTGCAAGACGGTCGCGATGGAGCTGCACAGACCGGTCAGAAGGAATTTCGCGAGACGTGCGGTGGAACTGAAGGGACAGTACGACCTCTACCAAACCGATTTGGTGGAGATGATACCGCACGCTAAGGTGAACAAAGGCTACAAGTAGCTTATGACCGTTATAAACGCGTACAGCAAGTTCGCGTACGCCGTCCCGTTGAAAACTAAGAAGGGAGCGGAAGTGGCGCGGGCACTCGAACCGATACTCAAAACCAACAGAATGAAATATCTGCAAACGGACAACGGTAAAGAATATTACAACAGCGCTGTACAGTCTTTGAACCGACTGACTGACAGTTCTGTTTCTATTTCTGCTTCTCTCTCTATTTAGACAAATTTTTCGACAAAGCCTATATCTAAATAGCCCAGAGGTCCACCCTTATACCTGAACGAGGTTGAACACACAAACACACGCGCACACATTCCGGCTTCTTGTACAGAACCGTTTACATATATACAGAATCTAAATAATACATGTTTATCCATGTGTCGCACATTATAAGAAACCGGGTTTTTGTGTACGCAAGTGCGTGTACTATCGTTGAATTAGATAAAACATCCGTTTCTTCTACTGAAGCTGACAACTTTGGTACTCGATAGTTTCGGAGCAGTCATCATGGTTTCAAATAATTTAAAAAACTGCAGAATATATGCTAGCTGTCTTGAATTTAACGTAGGCCAACAACCACAGTAAAACGTGTCGATAAACTTGATTAAAATTACTTAAAACTGTATCTCACCGGTGATGCTTACAAATAGGAGCAATCCTAATGGATTGCAGCTCTGTCACAGTTGTTTTCAACATTAGCTAATTAAAAACTACCTTACTGTTTTACTAGAGGTTGCTTCAGTACAACACTCTATTGTTCCCACTTTATATCATCGGGTCCAAAAATACTAGTACTTGATTATACACGTATATTATTGACTTTACACTACCATTAAGTGGAGTGGAAAGAATGATTAATCTATAAAAATGTCTAACACGTACTCGTTAGACACGGAACGAGGTTCCATCTACGTTCTACTCAAAGTTCTTTACGTCGCGAAGAATGGATTCGCACCTTACGGATTTTTTCGAGTTGGACGTAGTAATCAACGACAACGCGCTCCGTTTTTGATCTTCAGATACGACATCAGGCGTCTGCGTAGACTCGTCAGGAAACGTTGATCCGAACACAGAGGAGAGCCCGAGCCTGAGCACAAGCCCGAGTCCGCGCTCGTTTCACCTCCTTGGTCGCTTGGAAGGGATGAGACGACATAACGTTGTTTTAATTATACGTAATTGACACAACAATACCTTTGCATCTAGTTATAAGATTCACTACAATAATTTATGTCAGTGTATTTCACGATACCCGACTGGTTACAGGAAATTCTTGTTACAACTGTTGCATCATATCACCATGAAATCGTATGGTGCAATTCAATTGTTAGAAGTGTTGCTTGTATGCACGTTATTTTTCTCCCTCTCACGACCAAGGACTTAGGACTAAATTAAGTCCTAAATCAAGTTGGGGGAAAGTTTAAGAAGTCAGATGTGAGTCCTAGGGCTGAAGAACAAGAGGGCTAGCCCGAAGTAGAATTAATTACAAATTAGAATTAATAACAAAATGTTCGTTTGACTTTTACGAATTTTGAAGTTACTTACGGTTAGCTAATATTACCGTTCCTGGAATGGAAATTAATTAATTCCTTTTTAAAAATGCTTATTGTGTGGTGAAGCAGTACATAGATGTATACAATACAATTTAGATTTAACAATAATAAAATGATAATCGAACTATGTTCAATTATGTTTTACACTTTACTCCCTGATTAATAATCTTTATTGATTATTTTTATTTTCACATTCGATCTTATTTCACTGATCGTAAAACTTTCACCGTCGCACTTCTGGTTTAATAATACTGTTATTATAGGAATGTACTGGTTATCGTTGTTTAATTAAACGGTATTACTGTTTCCTATATACTTTATTTAAGTTTCTTCGCTGCTATTATAAAATAATTATTTCTTTTTGGTTAAAATTTTGATATGGAGTAACGTGGATCCTCATTCTGAATCGGTTCGAGATAAAATTAAAAATTGTGTCCCATCTGCTTCGAGCGCGTTTCTTATATAGTGCCCCTAGGTTCTGAGCAGCCATGACAGTTAATTTTTGCATCTAATTTTCTGATTGATGCAAAATTACGTCATTATGCGGTAATTCTAAAAATAACTTTTACATAATCGCTTTTGGCGTGTGTTCATCATTGTTGTTAGTATTACCTCTTGATTTCCAAAATTCACAGATTTTGTCTTATTTACATAAGTTTCTCTTTTATTCTAATCACAAAGTTTAATCTATTATTAGCATCGTATTTCCTGCTGGTTATTTTGAGACTAATAGCGGCCAGTTTTGATACATTTTTAATTAATAAAATACATCCTTATGATGGTCTATGTTAAGGCTTTACAATGAGCGTCTTCTGCTACAATTTGCAGTTTCTTTTGCTGTGTACCTTTTAGTAGTTAATGAACAATTATTTTTAACAATATTGAATAAATTATAATACTTAATTTAACAAACTATTCTCAAAATGCTGTATTCAGCTGAACATTGATCATTCTTATAATATATTTACATTATTACCATTAAATGGCCTGGTTATTATACCTTTAAACATTCAAAATTAAACTTACTTCATCTAATCATTCTTATTTAACTATTTGGTGATATTACACCTTTTAATTCATTTTTATTTATTATATTTTCTATACTCAGTATAGTATTGTCTCCCTATTACATCTGATTCTCAGTTTCATAATCTTATTTATTATTAATATTTACTTATCTAATGTTTTCATATTTTTTACTATAATTACAACAGTTCCTTCTGTATGCATTGTGCATAGTGTGTTATGAGTCATATTATTTATTAGGTCTTAATTTCTTTATTAAATATAGATATTTTGCCATTTGTCATGATTTTCTTATAAATCATGTGCTTGTTATTCGACAATAATATTATTAATTGGCATATTGGCCCTTGTCATTATTATGATCTTTCACTACATTATTTATCACACATTGAGTTACTTTAATTCATTTTAGGTAACTCCCTTAATTTTCACAATTCATAATTAAGTTTTGTTCACCTTACATTCTAATACATGTTTTTACAAAATTAACAGGTTTATATTTTTCTCAGTACATAAAGTTCTTTACATAACTTGTTTCATTAGACATCATTTATCCTTAGAACATATTCAATTTATACTTTTAGTATTTTTTCTTTAATCATCAATTATTATGTCTTAGCATTCCTCTCTTTCAAGGTTGAGTTATCACATTGTTGATTATACTTGGTTAATCTCATTCTATTTGTTCAATTATCATATCTTATCAATTAATTCATTTACTGTTTATTATTATCAACATGATACTTCAATTTATTTCTTATGATAGCTATTCTTTTTCAATTGCTCAGCTAATTTTCTTAACACCAAACGTTTTTCTCTTTCTGCATGTGCTAGACGTGCAATGGGCAAAACGTTTGGTGATGATATAATAAAAGATTGTTAAGTCGTAAGATCGATTTGTTTGTAACTACAAAACAACGGCAAAACAAAAGGTATTCTATGTTTTCTTGAGAGCAATAAACATGGGTTCCACACCTTGAAAAATAAAAATGGCACTTCCTAAACATTGGGATACTATAAGTGTGTAGTTACTCTTTAAATTTCCGTTGTTCATAGATTTTAATTTTCGACAGAAATTAATACCAAGTTACTGAAATTACAAATTTGTTTTATAGTAATGTTAATCAGTTCATTGGCGTAAATTAAATATATAAATATGTATTTTTTCAATTCCTTCTGCCATATGTGTATTGTAATAGTCACCCCAATAATGAGAGCCAAAAAGGATCTTCTTAAAGCAGCGAACTATTGTCCACTATCGTTGACGTGCTGTTAACGAAAGTTTTAGAGAGAGTGGTTAACAAACCGACTTACCCTTTGTCCCGGAAAAGACGGACTACTGACCGCACATGAGTCTACTTCTGATCAACTGATATACGTATCTAGAGAACGGAGGTTCGAAACAGTTTCATCAAATGAAACACATGGTTGCAGTATTCTTTGAGTTGAAGAAAGCGTTCGACAAAAAGAGGAGATAACATCATGCAACAACTACATGATTAACCGTTTTGGGGTAACCTGCTTAAAATTTCTACCTTTCTCAGGAGGCGAACTTTCCGTGTTTGGATGAAGCAAGCACTATGGGCCCCTCGCGAGATGGATCTCCAGTGAGCGACACGCTTTTTACTGTAGCCTTCAATTGGATCTTTGAAGGTGTAGAACGTTAGTTGGCATGTGCTTACACGTTGACGATTTTCCGCTGTTCTACTTGGCCATAGCAACGGCAATGATTAAACGTAAAATGCAATGCGTTATGGATACGTTGGTTGAAAATGTTAACAGCATAGAATATTTTTTCTCGGTAACAACGCCGTTTAGTTTTGTCGAAAGTGAGGAAGGCACCGGAACTCGATGTTAAATATAAACGGTGTTTGGCTGCACTATAAACAGTAATCAAAATTTGGGCTTAACTTCTGACAGACACTTGACGTAGAATGCGCGTGTTCAAGACTTGACTACAACGTGCAAATACCGTTAGAAGTATCTCCTATATGACCTAGAAAATTTTGTATCTGTACGCATTCACCGAGTTTTTGTTTTGGAAATTCCAGGCATTGTGTATCCATTATTGCAACAGATAGTGTTGTTTTGCATGCGTTGGACGACCTTTATTCATATTTTACTTTGTTTTTAAATATTCAAGGCAATGAAGAGGCTGACACTACAGCGACATCCTACAAGTCGATGCAGTTACCACACAACATGACGGCCCAAACGTAGCTGCCACAACTATTATTATTGACGTGTACCGTGGACGTCGGAGTAAACTTTCTGCCGTGAAGCAAAGCGCCGTAAACGTGTAAGTAGCCGATGATCTCAGTCGTCGTGAACAAATTTCTATCACTAGAGTATCAACTGAGGATCTAACTTGACGCATTCTTACTTCCTACAAGGGCAAGATCAACCTTCAGCGCTTGTGGTGGACTACTTACATTGAAACATATAATTGAAGTCTATAGTGTTCTTGCCGAACATAGGCAGAAACACGGAGTCAAGGGTGATCTGAAAGAAGACATCGCGTATAAAAAGTTAACGATAGTGGGAACTCCATCCTTTCGAAAAGCGGAAAGCTGCAGTATCTGTCTAAGTGAGTACAAGTTTGCACTTTTATTGAGTAACTAGAATGGAGATGAGAACCACCAAACCTATAATCAAGCCATACTCCATATGGTCGACGTCATAATCGCCATAGCTGCCAAGCTCTCAAAACGTTAAACAATCTTATTCATTTTTCAACTTATTGATTTCGTTTTTTACTTGATTTTGCTGTCTGTCAGTGTATTTGGTAAGCACTTTGTTTCCAGTGCTTCCATCATAATATATTTGCAATTGACGTTTCGATTCCTAGAATCTGAGTTCGTACTCAGGAGCTATAAGTGGCAATTGAAAGTTGAATATAATGATTATAATATAATTACATCATAATTTAAAAAAGGTGTAATTATTTTTGATTATATAAATCCGTTTGCTATTGTTACGACGGGGGACGGTTGAAAGGATCTCGTTGTTAATAGTAGAAACCAACTAATTGAACACATAGAAGTCAATAGCCATAAAAGTTATTAACACTTTAATAAACAAAGACAACAATAAACTGTATGTGTGTGTTGTTGCTGTAAATTGTTGGTATACATCACGTCTTCAAGGTTTATGTTTTACCCAAACATGCTAACCTAAAAAACAATAAACGTCACCTGATTCACAATGTCGCATTAAATAACGCACGTCAGTAATTACAAATGTTTGAACACAATAATTCATTGCAATCATTTCTACTAAATGCCAGTCTTAAAATGACTGGCTTGCCGCTTCTACATCCTGTCTGTATATTCGCCTGGGGTTGAAAGCTTAATCTATCACGCCTTTTAGATAGTCGTCTGGGGTTGAAAGCTAAATCTACCACGCCTTTTAGATAGTCGAAAGGAAATAATCGCATATTTTCGGCCATCAAGAAAATTTTGGAAACTTTGATACTATGTCACTACAGACCTTTTTGTACATCCATATGATGAAACGCCATGCAGGTCGCCTATTCCAAACTATGATAATATAGCTTAACACGAATAATAAATATTTATTGTCATTTCGGCCACATATAAAGTACCGTTAGGTGTTTAAAATACGGATTATATTGAAAGTAAAATAAACTGATCTACAAGTAACACAGATGCATCCCACGATTAGACGTTAGAGAAAAATTATCACGATTAGAGGAAAAGAATGTAGAGCCAATATACGTTCTTTGCCTATAGATGTATAGATGTCAGATTTATTAGATGTACAATCCTTGTTGATTTGAAATGCAAAACGTGACCGCTTACGTTCCTCATACTACACACGCCGATGCAGAAGCACTTAACGTTTGTGATCAATTAATGATGTGACAAAAACAAACGACTTGATAAAGATCATTCTTTGTTAGTCATATTCTCTAATTGGCTTTCAACTCTTACTGAAACGGACGTGTTTAAAGCAGTTTAACCTGCAGATATCAATGGACCGGAATATTGTTTAGTGCCTTACAGACGGCAGATAAATTATTGTATTCGGTGTTATAAAGGAAAATTAATTGAACACATCAATGATCCGTTAGTATCGTGTAAACGTTAAACATGATTAACGACAAGTGTCAAAATTTGTTTTCATTACAGAATTTAGTCACGAAGCAAATCATTTCATATGGATTTGAAAATAGACACTACTAGCACCGAGTTTTAGACAATCAAATGAATTGCGGAAATAAAAACCCATGGGCACACGAATGCCACTCTTTCTCTCTCTCCCTCTCTCTCGCTTCCTCGTCCACTCTGGCTTTCCCCCCTGTCTCTACTCTTTCTATCTATTCCTTGTACAAACATTGGGTACCGTCTTCGCCAGTTCATTTAGACTTATACGTGTTTCGCCTTTATTTACCTGACCTCCGACCAAAAGCCTTCTGCTTTTTGCTTTGTATTTGGAGTATATATATCGTTACACATTCTATTTGCTCTTTCCACATTTTCCTGTGCTCTTATATTTTTTTGTATCTCTGTGTTGGCCGATGTCTTTGTGTGAGCGGATATGTAGTTCGAAGACATGAAGTTCTAGGTACTTCCGATTCTCTCAGAACTACTGTACACTTTCCTTTTTTCGGATAGAATTTCTTTAAATTTAATTCTTTGTAGATTTAATTTATCGAAAATAATTAATATCAAATCAGTAAAATAACAAATTTGTTTTATAGTAATGTTAATCACTTTATTGACGTGAAGTACGTAAATATATTGAAACAATACATATATTTGCATATTTACCCAGGGCGGTATGTTTTGTAAATAATTAGTGTAAAAAGAATAAGGCGAACAGTTTTAAACAATTTTAGGCTGAATAGTGCAGGCGATAGCCTGTCAAAAGTGTACACCTGCCCCGACAGTGTAAATACAGCGCGTGTGTGTGTGTGTGTGCCAGCACCAACATGCATAGTTGTACGAAGGGGAGATACGTTAGAATTCTTGGTTTTGTCATTAAGTCAGGTATTGACAGGATTAAAATTAATTAATTAATACGTTTTTTCCTGTTACCAAAAACATATCACAATTCTAAGAACACCATTAGATTAAGGATATTCAAACGCGTATGGTGATGTAAAATTATTGCAGAAAAGTGCAATAATAAAGACGTTATATAAATTAATGTTAATTACTAACATAATTAACGACCGAGTTACATGTAAATGATGAATGAAAAATTACGAAAACGTAAAGTGGTAAAATTACCACTCGCGTAACGAATTAGTTTACATGAACGCGAAAGCGGACTCAAAAGTGATCAGTAAAAAAATAGACGTTTCACACGAATTGACAAAATTTAACATGTTAAAAACAATATCTGACATGTCAGTTTGTTCTCTACTATAAACACCTCCGGCATATTTGGGGGAAGTCAGACTCAAGATATCTTTACACGCCGTCACTATGTAACTCTGCCGATTGACGTGAATTCATCATACGTTTTAATCATCAAATCATCATCATCATCATCATCATCATCATCACCTTCATCTGCAGTATACTACGATTGAGGACAAGCACCGGATCATCATCCACAACAGGTCATAGAGTACCGGGAACGCATCAGCCTCATCATCATCGTCATTGTCGTCATTCAGGACGCACACATACGCAACGATAACTCCGACAATACGCAGTTGACAAATTAACAATTATACAATTATATTTTTGTGCGAAGAACTCATAAAGAACTACCTATGCAATAGTAAAGACTTAAGGATATAAATGCAAATAATGTAAACATTTTAAGTGAAAGACGTAATAGTAAATTGTTGTTAAAGTTAATAATTTTCTTCTGTTTATTGGGTGTGTCATTAGAAATCATAAATATTCCTAATGTAAATGTTATTTTCTTTTTACCTAGTAATAGCCACAATTAAATGTTATGTTAGTAAAGTTAATATTATTTTTAAATGAGTTGCTATTTTTAAAATGAGTCAAAGTGAGACACCCATGCAATATAAAGTAATTGTATAATTTGTTCATCCTATATGTTTAGACATTTGAGATTATATGTTATTAAAGTGTGCTGAATAGCAAACGTGTGTTATGTTCTACACAGTGTAAACTTATCAAAGATAATATTTTTGAATTTTATATTTTCAATTTTAAATAATCAAGTAATTTGTTGCAATAATGAATAAACGGTTGATTGATATTATAATAATAATTATTACTAATAATACTTATTATTATTATTATTATTATTATTATTATTATTATTATTATTATTATTATTATTATTATTATTATTATTAATTATTTCATGTTAACAACCTCTCACTTCTCTTATTAAAAAAAACGTTTATTGTGCAACC
This sequence comes from Magicicada septendecula, assembly GCA_034769895.1. Lineage (NCBI taxonomy): Eukaryota > Metazoa > Arthropoda > Insecta > Hemiptera > Cicadidae > Magicicada > Magicicada septendecula. Next base: position 409,441,690 of record CM068373.1, read on the forward strand.
ACATATACTTAACGCAACGAACACAAAAGTCCTACAACCTGGCCTGTGTTTAACACTTTATAGTTGCGTTGGGTAAATGGACAAAAGTGTATTCATTTATTTTATAATACTTGTAACGTTGTAAAATAAATATGAACTCTTTTATTCCTAATAATAAATTCCTAATATTCACGAAGAGAAAGGCTCCTGGCCCCGATCGGATCGGCGCCGCTGCGTTGCAAAATCTCCCGCCTTCGGCAGTTGACGTTCTTCTTGAGCTGTTCAACTCCTGTCTCCGGCTGAGGTACTTCCCCCGCCTGTGGAAAACTGCTAATGTCATCATGATCCAGAAATCTAAAAAGCCGCCCACGCTACCTGGAAGCTACCGCCGAAATCACTATTGCCAGTAATCTCGAAGGTATTCGAGCGTCTTCTCCTGGCCCGTATTCGGCCCGTGGTGGATGGTTTCATCCGCGAGGAGCAGTTTGGGTTTAGGCCGAGGCACTCGACTACTCTTCAGCTAGTACGGGTTGTCACCTGTCTAGTCGACGCCGCCAACAATCAGCACGCAACAGGCGCCGTCCTGTTGGATGTGAGCAAAGCCTTCGATAAAGTCTGGCACGAAGGCCTGCTCTACAAACTATCGCATTCGCCACTCCCGGCATCTATCGTCCACTTGCTCCGATCCTATCTGACGGATCGCACCTTCAGGATCAGCGTTCTCTCGGGTTCGCCCTGTCGCCGCCGGCGTCCCACAAGGATCTGTCCTCGGCCCCGTTCTGTACGTACTGTACACGAAAGATCTGCCTGTTTATCCCGGGGTCACGTCATGTCTAATTGCCGACGACGCGATGTTTCATTTTAGCTCGCTTTCGCCTTGGCGGACGAGCGTAATGTTACAACGCCAGTTGGCTATGCTTCCGGACTGGCTAAGGAAATGGCGGGTAGCAATCAATACGGAGAAATCCGAGGCGATCTGCTTTACTCATAAGTCCATTTCCCGATGCCAATCCCTCTCCTTAGAGGGGAGACCCATTAACTGGACTGAGACGGTGAAGTACCTAGGTGTTCGGCTTGATCGGCACCTAAACTTCAACGACCACGTGACCGCAACCCTCAACATGGCTCCGCCTGGCTGTCCGTACAAAACTAACATTGTATCTACTGTTCCTCCGGACAGTACTCACTTATGCGGCGCCCGCTAGGTGGTCTCTCCTGTCGGTCACCAACAGGCATAGGCTGACTACATTTCAGAACTGGACCCTACGCTCCCTCACGGGGTCCCCGTGGTATGTGCGAAATTCCGCCATTCACCGGGGCCTCCGTGTTCCCATCTTAGAGGTCTTCGTCTGGTCCTTGGCAACGAATTTGTTCGCCAAGGCAGGCGAGTCCCCTTATCCGCACCTCCAAAGGCTGAATAGCGTGGAGAATGCACCGCCCCCTCGCCGCGTCAGGCGCCCTAGGGGGTTGTTAGACGATCCCCCCTAAGTTCATCACATGAACCCCCCAGAAACGAACACCCCAACCTTCTGGAGACTGAACTGATCACGATCATTCACTAACTGCGCCTGCCGAAACTGTAGTCAATCACGCTGCGGCAGATTGGAATGGATTGATTTATTGCCAGCATCGGCTTTGCCGATTCGGCAGGGCTTTGATCCGGGACACGGGCTCCCGCGAGGTTGTGCAAATGCCTTCCTTGCGAAAGCCGACTGCCCCGGTGATGAGTCCCTTCGACTCGGTCGCCGCCTTCGGGCGGTCGAGCCTCTTGTACTCGCCAGCGTGCCTCTAAGTTTCCGTGGGCTATGTCCTCGGAGACCAAGAAGCCGCGACCAGGCGTTGCAATTGGCTGAAGCCATGACCACTAAGATCCCCGTCAGCACCTGCTTTGCTGATTCGACAGGGTAATGACCTGAGACGCGGGCTCTCGCGAGGTTGTGCAAGTGCCTTCCTTGCGGAAGCTGGCTGTCTCGGAGTCATTCCTTACCGTTTCGGCCGACGTCCTAGGGCGCTCGAGCTTCTTGTCCACGCCAGTGCGTCACTACGTTCCCTAAGGCTAGCCTGAGCGGACCATGGTGTCGCGCCTCGGCGGGACAATTGGCTAAAGCAAAAACTCAAGCTTGCCTCCGTGGTGGCCATGTAATTTATCGTGGACCCGCGGACTGCACCATAACTCCCTTGTGCAGAGCAAACGACCGCGCTGACCTGTTGGCACCTGGCGTTCGTCAGGCCTAGGCCTGGACAACGCACACAAATTAGGACGCAAGACGCCCGCGCATCATCCATCCATCCATTTCATTTAAAAATCTTTGAAAACTGCACCAATAGTTGTGCCATATTTTGTAGTCGATTCCAATGGATTAGAGTTCATTGTTAAATTGAATGAATTATGCAGAGCTTCTTTAAGTGGTTCTGATTCTTCACTTTTAAAGTTGACATTAAATTCACCAGCTAATATAAACGGTAGTTTATGCCGATTATGGCCCATCCATCTAGCAACATATTCGCTATATTCTCCAAGAGCTGTCTTAATGAATGTTGTTATGTCATTAATCCCTTTATTTGGCGAAATATATATTACCACCATTACTATCTCAACACCGTTCTCTAATTTACATATAGCTGAACAGACATCTCCAATTTCTTCACTTCGAACACATACAGACGTAGTATTTGCGATGGATACATTCAGATTTGGAGTAAAAATATTTGCATTGTCGTTGACGTGATGGTAGATTGCAACTCCTGCAGTACGTTCGCCATCTCTTTTAAATTGAGCAATGCAATTAAAATTGGGAATGTCGAGTTGTTGATTGTTGTCCATCCATGTCTCAGTGAGTAACAAAACATTAGTATTTTTTGTGACGGTATCAGTTAAATCTAGTTGGTGCCTTTGCAGACTTTGGCAATTGAAAGTTAATATTGAGACACACTTTTTATTTTAAATAAAATCTAATATAATTTTCGCTTTAGTTTGCAAAGGATTTAAGGATAATCGTTGAAATTCTTGTAGCAACGATAAAGTAGATGTAGCTTGTCGGCGGCCACGGTGAAATCTGAATTTATTTCTATCATTAATTTTCGTTACGATGTATAAATTTTCTATGTTAGTAACTGGAGATAGGGCAACGTATACGAGTTGTTGTTAATGTGTCTTATCATATTCATAAACAACGTGAGAAAAAGTCCCACCTTGCGATTCGTGTATTGCCATAGCACAAGCCGCGATTAGAGGAAAATGTCTTCTCTTGGCAGTAACTTTTTGTTTGTAGTTAAAGGGATATTTGAAGTTCGTAGTTCAATCGGTACGGCAAGATGACTCAATTTATTTATCATTCGCTGTCGAGCAAATTTTGCGGCCACGAGAGCGGGAATCCCCGAACGCGCGTGACGATTCTCTCGTAACGATTTTTTTCTGCTCACTCCTCTCCGTGCGGACCCCCGACATAAAAAGCTTCGCTTTAATAAAGCTTCTTGCAGTGTATTTATTTAAAGATATTACGTACAAGACCTGCAGGAAACTCAACGAGTTACTTACAAAGAATAATAATACACATGAATATTGTGTAACATTCTTAAACAAGTATATATCATTATTATAATAAAATAAGTAACACCTAATTATAATAAATCTGCATACCAGATTGAATCTATTTATTACATACAATTAAAAAACATACTAATCGATCAATTGTTCAACTGATAAACTTAACTTAACACCATTTGGTTTGCATTGTGTACCTGTATACACTGAGATAATCCATAATGTAATAGGATTTTCTAGAACACATTACAAGACGTTTTTAAGACTCTTATGCTATTTAAATTTTATCTAATTAATTTTACTAATGTAAATTTATGAAAAGAACGATAAATAAATTTTATGTGCAATTATTTTATCATTAATAATTGCATTGTCAATATCCGAATTAACCATTCGCACTAACTTTTGTAATTTTACATACAGATCCCAAACTATTACATTGAAAACCACACACACACACACACACACACATACAGTATCATTTACATAATTTTTACAACCTGGTCAAGAAATGATTGATTCATAATAATCTTGTAGTTGTAATAAATAAATATTTATAATTACTTATACTTAATAGCTTCCTCATCTCATACTGGGTAGTCCAGGGCCTGCATTCAATTTCGAGTCTTGTGCTGCATTGATTTTACCAGCGCACTAAATAACATTGATTTCTATTTCAGAATAATACTTTTGACTATTGAATATTTTCTACTTGTGTAGGGGCGATTTTGTTATTAAACTTTCATGAAGGGACGTTTCATATGCTTCATACAAACTTTATAAGGAAATTATAGAAAGCAAAAAATTATTTCCAAAAATCAACATATAAATCCTTTCCTCTTGTAATAAATTTGATGTTGGTTTATTATTAACAGGCAATATTTTCTCTCGTAAAATAGTCTAGAATCACTGAATTTTTAAAGTTCTATGATATCTTTCGTGTCGCACATTTTTGCAATTCTTTTAGTTGTCTTCATGTTATTTCTCATAAGTACATTACTTTTTTAACGTAAGTTTTTGTAACCATTAATTTTGCTTTGATTATGGGTTTTCTTGCCAAACCACTTGAAATCTTATATTTAAACGCTATGCTATGTATGTATGCTATGTTTCCTTATACAATCGTTTGCTCATACATTCACATATTAATCAGAAGAGTATTACCACCGGTAACGGTAGTACAAAATAAGATTTCAGTTTAATTTTTTTGAGTGTATTATTTTTATTATTGCACTTACATTGAACTGTTTTTGTTAGTTAATTAACAAAGGTCTATAATGTATTTGAACTTTATGAACAATGTATTCTTGTTTTCTGTATGACGCTACTGCTTTGTAATTACGTGTAATTATCATCCTTCAAAAATGTTTAGTATCATGGTAATTACGTGCTGTATATTGCTCGCTGTAAATAATTTTATAATTCGTCTTTTAACAACATACATCTAATACAATGACTAACAATGGCATGAAACTGTGAAACGTTTATTGGGTAGCTTACATCGTTTACTATTAAGAAGACTTCTGGGACTTCTATTGTCCACATACATGTACTAGTCTAGGACACAGCATTATAGAAATAATGTCGCGCTTTGCATTTGCTATAATTTTGTATTATGTTTAACAAAGGAAAAAAAACTTGCGCAAGGCCAAACATTAGATATAAATATGTGTGTGTGTGTGTATATATATATATATATATATTGTAGCGTGACAGAAAATCCACTACATCTTAAGTCATATGAAATCATAGAGTTTAATTACACCAACAAATGTTATAATAATATTGAATGACATTTAAATAAATCAAAGGAATGAACCACGATAAAATAAAAATCCTCATTACATTATATATAAAAACCACTGTTTAAAAAAAAAAACCAAAGAAAGTATCGAAGCAACTCATAGTATCATATCAGTAATTTACCCAGGGAGCTAAGAGCAGTAGACCAGTTATATAAGACCATATCAAGAAAAAAGAGACACAATTAAAGAGTAGTGAATACCAAAATACCCCAAAAACAAGAAAAGGGAAGAATAAAATTTGTGATCAGGAAGAAAACAATACCCTGATACCTGTAGAGAAGAATAAAGTCAGTATCAGTGAATAAATTAAATGTTCCAAACTAAACCTCAGTCGAGATAACACAAAGTACCTTGGTTAACCCAAGAATGAAGAAGGAAGACAAGAAAACCAGAAGAATGAAGACTAGAAGAGGGACAAGAATGAAGACTAGAAGAAGGACAAGAATGAAGACTAGAAGAAAGACAAGAAAGAAGACAGGAGGAGAGGAAGAAATAGTATGAAAGAAACACCGTTGTAAAACCTATTATTATATAAACTACTATCAACCCCAAACCCACAAAAACTATGCAAAAGAAAGTATAACATACCCAAAATCCTATAAAAATGTAATTATTTAAAAAACTAAAGTGCTGTATAGCGTTATAAGAAGTGAATCGACTAAAGCTATTGGGTAATAAAGAAAATAAACTAGTCTTAACAGTCCATGATTACTAAAGGTCTGGTCTGAGATAATAAGACTCAAAATATCAGAACCAACAGTGAAAGTGAATTTGTGTAAGTGTTTTTTAGAAATGCAATAAACTTAAAGTTGGTGAAGCTATAACTTATCAGTATGCAATATAACAACTTTAATATCTAATAATAAACAGCACAATAAAATAATAAAATGGAAGATTTCCAGTATTTTATTATTTCAATGTAAATCTTTATTTACAAGACATTTGTAAAAAATTATAATAAATAGAGTATAGGAGTTCATGTTTACTGATGTAGGGGATCACAAATAATAATGGTTTAGACCAGAAAGGACTGGGATTAATATAATATTAATAAGTGTAAAATGTTTAAATAGACTGTTTATTCACAGTCCTAAAATCAATGTGTTAGTAAAATGTATTTGTAAGAGTTATTAGAAAATAAGATTTATGTTAGGTGTTCTAAAAAGAATTATGTTTGCTAAATAATAGCCTACATACCATTAATAATGTTTAAATAGGTATGCTATGTTAACTCAAAAATAGTTAAAAGATATATGTTCAAACCATGTCTGCAATATGTTCAATTGTGCAGATTGCTAAACAATGTTCATAATTATTTATTTTAATAACCGTAGTGTTAATTAACTACTACACCACACAATAAGTTATAAGACATGTTATTTTCATATAATTGTAATTATGTAAAGTCAGAGGAGGAGTTAAGTTTAAATTTATTTGAGAAAGACAGAAATATAAAATTCTAAAATCTAGGCCATTTGGTGAATTCACAGAAACAATATAAACCAGTATAATTCACTTATAAATCCTGTAAACTAGCAAGATTTATATTAGGTAACTCAGTTCACCACTAACGGAAATGATCCTATGAGTTAAAATGATAATAAGGAAATATACCTTAAAACATTGTAAATTTTCAAAATATATAAATTAATTAATTTTCAAGAGCAATGTCAAATTTACAGATTAACACAAAAAACCAGTTCAAGGGTTTAATTTATATGTATTTAAGGAAAGGAAGAGGAATATGACTAATTAAAATTTATTATAATAGTATTACTGATACCTAAAATGGAGGAATTTTGTATAAAGACGGAAATCCAATTTTGAGCCTATATTTCCAAAAAGTGAACAAAATTTGTTAATTTCCACAAAATGTCTACAGATATGGTCTATAATACATCAATTTAAAGGGAATGAGATGATTAAACCAATAATAAGGTTCATAATTCATAAAAGTGATGAATAAAATAGATAAATTCCATATATAATGTAATATTTTATCATGTGTACAGGTAATCGAAATATGTTAACAATACTTTTTCAAAGAATAACTGGGCCAGATTTATGACCAAGTTAATTAGTCTTTTGTTGAATATCAAGCTGAATAGTTGTGTGACAAAACGTTCTTTAAATCGAGTCGAAAATGGTACTAGCGTTTAGCCATTAAAATAAGTGAAACGAGAGTTAGACGAATTAGACACTTTTTAAAACTAAAGCTATCCATACGTTCACGACAATAGTGAAAACAAACATCTAACTTCATGATACGAGTGACAGAAAACAGTAAAACCTTATATTTAAACCAATTCACTCTACAAATCATAACCATATCTTGAGAACGTTAACTCAAAGAAGTGAACACATACAAAATAAACTAACCAACACAAGTTTACACAGAACACTTCGTCAGAATACACCAAATAACTTAACAGACATATTACACCAGTGCGGGAAGATTTCAGACATTCACGAAGGTAATTCTGTCGTGATTTTGGACATGCCAATTTTGCAGTGAACTCGCCATATCTAGTAGCGGCCATTTTGAAAATTCAAGCCTGCCTTCTTTATCTTCCAGCAGTGACGTCATCGTCTGCATATTGGTTTGACAACATACATACACATTACTTATTGGAATTATTTAAATTTTATTGAATAATAATTATTGTATTTGTGTTAATTGTTAATGTTATACTTTCTCGTCACCCTTCTCTGACTATTAATTTTAATCGCTCAAAGAACCTGTCTTTTAATATATTAAATATCATAAATTTTGTTCTGTATGACACAATCGATAATTCCCGAGACAGAGTCGATAATTGCTCTCCATCGATAAAAAATCGATTATTTATTTAAATTGTCAATAAATCTATATATTTCCATTATTTCTTATCTGTTACTTATTTCACAGGTTAATTTAAGAGTATTTATTAAGGCTGAAGGACTTAACTAAGAAGAAAATATTTTATTTGAACGTGATATTGGACCAGCCAGAAAAGTCACCAATCGACTGCTAACTGGAGTTAAACTATTTAACTCCAGACTTGGTTCAAATCTTCTAGAAGTGCATCGGCGGTCAATAAATACCTGCCTGTTATTAAAATTTTTACAAGAACCTTTTAAAACAGATTTATTTCTTATACACACCTCTTGATAAACATAAACAAAATCTAATACTATTTAAAAATTCTATTTTTATAAAATTTTCTATCAACTTATTATCTTTTGTAACGACCGGCATACAGCGGTCTGGTTACAAAGTGGCGTCCAACTTAGAGGGCTTAATAATCTAAGCTTGGCAGCGATTAATTAATAGAGACCAGAAAAATGCAAAGACGAGCTACTTCAAAAAAGAGGGCGGCAGAGGCCGAAAAAGAGATTGACATGGGGGATAAGGAGGCAACACCCGTGGAGGATCCGGAAGTGTTACTAACCCAGGTGGAGTCGAAACAACCCACACCACCAGAGGAACAACCTGAAGTAACAACACAGACGGGGGAAATCAATGTCCCAGAGAAAGACAAACCATCACGAGCAGAGGATAGTAACATACAGGAAATGTTCAAGCAGATGATGGAGACAATGAGTGGAATGAGTAAAGATTTAAAGAAAGAAATCAAATCCACGAGTGAAGACTTGAATAACAAACTGGATTCCACTAACAAAAAGATGGACGAAAGTAGTAAGGAAAGGAAGGAAGATAACCATTCATTAAATGAAAAACTAGAGGATCTGAAGGAAGATAACCGATCCACAAAGGAAGAATTGGGCCGTAAGATAGAAAATACTAATAAGAGGATCGAAGAAACTAGTAGGAAGATGGAAAGGAAAATGGAAGAAAATAATAAGAATTTAGAAGAGAAGATGGAAGAAACCAGTAAGAAAATAGAAAGCGACAATCAGCAACTGAGGGAAAAGTTGGAGGAAAATAATCAGAAAATGGAGGAGAAAATGGACGAGAATAATCAAAGGTTAAGATAAGAACTGAGGGAAGTTAACCAGGAGAGTATGAATAAGGTAGACGAGAGAATAGAGTTGGCAAAAGAAGAGTTAAATAAAAAGATAACCGATACGAAGAAATCCATCGTAAAGAAGTTAGAACAGGAAGTTGTGGTTGTTAACCAGCAAATCCGAGAAGTAGACGAAAGATGTCGTCAAACAGAAAACGAAGTGCTAGAAGTCCGGGAAGTAATAACAAAGGAGATTACTCAGGTCCAAGAACAACAGAAAACAAGAATGGAGGAGACCAAGAAATTTGCCTTGGAAGAAGTAAATAAAGTGAGGATCCAAGTAACAGAAAGATGCGACGGCGTGGAAGCCGCTATGTCAAACATAACCGGACAGGTGCGTCAGAGCCAGGAGGAGATAGAGTTAATAAGGAACAGACCATCTGGATATCACAATTTCCCCATGTCAGAGAACAGAGAATGGCTCAATTTCCGGCAATACAAACGGAAGCCTATGGAGTTCTTGGCGCGTATAGAGGAATACTTAGAGAAACACCGAGGGAACCGATGGGTCCAGAACAGAGAAATCCTTGACGAGTCGTTTCGGGAGGTGAATGACCATTGGTGGATGGCCAACCGGAGCGACATCGACAATTATGAACAATTCAAGAGCCTGTTCAAGGCCAAGTACTGGTCAGAGACCACGCAAAATCTAATAAGAGATAATATATGCCACGGCCGCTACAAACCACAAGTCGGCAGTTCAATGACAGCTTATTTCCTCGGCAAGGTGTGTATGGCCAAGCACGTAGAACCAGCCATACCGGAGGAGTGCCTAATAAATAAGTTGTCTTACCATTATGATGAGGAGGTGATTCGTGCGAGGAGGGGCAGCCAGATAAAAACCATCCAGGCAATGACAGAACTCCTAGAAAATTATGAAAATGAAGACTACTACCGACAGAGTCGTAGAAGAAGTGATGGGCCCGAACCAAGGACGTACCAGAACAATAACCAGGGTACGAACCACATAAATACTGGGTACCAAGGAGGCCGGGCATATCCGCGAAATAACGGTCCTAATAATAATGGAAATAATGTGAACAATACTAATTTCAATGGTAATAATAATACGGGTCCAAATTATCAAAACCCGAATCGACCCTCTAATGGTTATCAGGGTAACCGCAATCCCTACCCTAATAACGCAAATAGTCAGAGAAGCCCCAATTATGGTAATAGTCCTTACCCTAATAATACCAATCGTACGGGTCCCAATAATGGTAATTTTAATAATAATAGGTTTCCTCGCCCTAGAGTGAACTTCATACAAGCCACAGATGGAAGACAGCGGAGATTCGATCACAATAGACGAAATAGCTACCGAGGATATGAAGAAAGGCGGAGGAGCCTAGAACGGGACCAACCAAGGTACTATCCGGCGCGTAGGAGCAATAGTTTGGACAACACTGAACGGAGGTCGAACCATGAACGACCGGAAGACCATAGGACCGATCGGCAGGTAACCACTCTGAGCATCCCAAATGAGGCATCGACTAGTATGGCTCAAAGGAACAATGATGCCGAGCCTTTAAACGGGCACAGGCAGTAATAAATCGCCAGAACCCGTTACTGCTCTTAACTACTGGGTATAATAATCATAATGAGTGCAATTTTGAGAATAATCACAATCGTATCACAATCATCGGATGCAACTACCTAAAGAACATCAGACAGGAGTTATTGGAAGAAGATATATAAAATAGAATTTAAAATCCACTAAATTCTAATAACAATGTAAGACAATTACATACAATTTATTTGAAAGAAACTATTTGGAAAAAAGAATAAAACAATAACAGAATTTGAAAAAATCCTAAAAATTCCAAAGAAAAAGTAAGTACATCTTACTAAACTATTATTAATGAAACCATTTAGAAGATATGTACAAGAAGAATTTAAAATCCCCCAAATTCTAAAAACAATGTAAGCCCATTACATACAATTTATTTGAGAAGAAACATTTTGGAAGAAGATATATAAAATAGAATTTAAAATCCACTAAATTCTAATAACAATGTAAGACAATTACATACAATTTATTTGAAAGAAACTATTTGGAAAGAAGAATATAACAATATTAGAATTTGAGAAAATCCTAAAAATTCCAAAGAAAAAGTAAGTACATCTTACTAAACTATTATTAATGAAACCATTTAGAAGATATATACAAGAAGAATTTAAAATCCCCCAAATTCTAAAAACAATGTAAGCCCATTCATCAATTTATTTGAGAAGAAACATTTTGTAAGAAGATATATAAAATAGAATTTTGAAAATCCTCAAAATTCTAAAACACTTGTAAGCCAATCTTACATAAATAATTATTTGAAGAAAAACTTTATGGCTATAATATAATAATAAAGAAGGAGAGAATTCAGATGAGAAACCATCTACATTCAAAAACTAGTAAGGACAGCTTACTAAATATTTATTTGAAGAGAAACATTTTGACAATAATACAAAGAGAATTTAGAAAAATAAAACCAGCCAAAACACAGGTAAACCCACCTTACATACAAATGATTTGAGAAAACTTTATGGAATAATATAAGAAAAGTGAATTTTTGAATTGTGTATAAATCAAGTTTCCAACCAAGAACAAGTACAACTTACCAACCAATTATTAATAAAACACTTTGGTGAGATAAACAGAAGAGATTTCATACCATATTTATGGTAAGCATAGAATATAATTACCATGGTAACAAAGGATCATAATGGGATGAATAAAGGAAACAGACTTTAGAATTAAAACAAATAATTCTGGACAGTGTGATCATGTCTAATTTCAATATGAAGAGTAAAAACCTTTCCATAAAATGATGCTAAAGGAAATAAAAAAGAAAAATTCTTTAATACGATTTGAGTGATTGAATATAATAAAGTGAAAAAACTTATTTGGAATTATGAGATAATGAAACTTTGAAGTGGTATGAGGATAAATTATGACCTCATTATGAAATTAATAAAAAACCATCATTCGAAAGTATAATAACAATGACAAGAATAATGTGAGAATAATGTCAAAGATTTATGTAATTAAACGAATTAATATAAAATGATTTATGAATTAAATGACAATTATGATAATGATAGTTCTACAAATTCTAGAAAATAGAACAAGTGGAAATTTAAGAACAAAGAAACAGTCTAAAAATGTCATAAAGATATGCTACAATAAACAATGCAGTTTATAATAAAAAAGCCAGAAGGTAATAAAGAATTTATAACCAAAAGATTTATATGATAAGAAAAGTTGAAAAATGTAATAATAGAAGAGCTTCCTACCATAATATCAAATGAAAGAAACATCCAGTTAACGAGTCAGAAGAACAACTGAGATAGGAATATTAAAATCTCTGAGAAATATAATAAGTAATAAGTGAAGTATCCCAAAGATATTTTTTTTTTTAAATAGTAACAAATGTGTACTATTCTGAATAATTTTTTTAATCTGTCTGAAGATAATTCCAGCAGGATTAATATGATTTTTGAGCAGAGATGATTTGCCTCTGTACTCAAATATGTGTGAAGTATTGGACAGCAGAGGAAAGTAGCGTACAGTGCCTCTCTGAACTGAACCAGCTCACAAAGTAGGGAACGATAGGGAGGAAATATCCCAAGGAGAAAATACTAAGAAGAAATATGAAAATGAAATAATAAATATGAAACTCAGATGACTATTACTATCAAGGAAGATCAAGTGAGAATGATATAAACTCAAATATAAATAAGAAAATTTTAAAATGGAAGGAAGTCCAAAATAGTAACAAACCTAGAATAATTATCATAAGCAATTGTTTCAGACAAAGCAAGTATAGTCTGAAAAAATTACTTCTGGAGAAGGGCATTCTGTAGCGTGACAGAAAATCCACTACATCTTAAGTCATATGAAATCATAAAGTTTAATTACACCAACAAATGTTATAATAATATTGAATGACATTTAAATAAATCAAAGGAATGAACCACGATAAAATAAAAATCCTCATTACATTATATATAAAAACCACTGTTTAAAAAAAAAAAACCAAAGGAAGTATCGAAGCAACTCGTAGTATCATATCAGTAATTTAACCAGGGAGCTAAGAGCAGTAGACCAGTTATATAAGACCATATCAAGAAAAAAGAGACTCAATTAAAGAGTAGTGAATACCAAAATACCCCAAAAACAAGAAAAGGGAAGAATAAAATTTGTGATCAGGAAGAAAACAATACCCTGATACCTGTAGAGAAGAATAAAGTCAGTATCAGTGAATAAATTAAATGTTCCAAACTAAACCTCAGTCGAGATAACACAAAGTACCTTGGTTAACCCAAGAATGAAGAAGGAAGACAAGAAAACCAGAAGAATGAAGACTAGAAGAGGGACAAGAATGAAGACTAGAAGAAAGACAAGAAAGAAGACAGGAGGAGAGGAAGAAATAGTATGAAAGAAACACCGTTGTAAAACCTATTATTATATAAACTACTATCAACCCCAAACCCACAAAAACTATGCAAAAGAAAGTATAACATACCCAAAATCCTATAAAAATGTAATTATTTAAAAAACTAAAGTGCTGTATAGCGTTATAAGAAGTGAATCGACTAAAGCTATTGGGTAATAAAGAAAATAAACTAGTCTTAACAGTCCATGATTACTAAAGGTCTGGTCTGAGATAATAAGACTCAAAATATCAGAACCAACAGTGAAAGTGAATTTGTGTAAGTGTTTTTTAGAAATGCAATAAACTTAAAGTTGGTGAAGCTATAACTTATCAGTATGCAATATAACAACTTTAATATCTAATAATAAACAGCACAATAAAATAATAAAATGGAAGATTTCCAGTATTTTATTATTTCAATGTAAATCTTTATTTACAAGACATTTGTAAAAAATTATAATAAATAGAGTATAGGAGTTCATGTTTACTGATGTAGGGGATCACAAATAATAATGGTTTAGACCAGAAAGGACTGGGATTAATATAATATTAATAAGTGTAAAATGTTTAAATAGACTGTTTATTCACAGTCCTAAAATCAATGTGTTAGTAAAATGTATTTGTAAGAGTTATTAGAAAATAAGATTTATGTTAGGTGTTCTAAAAAGAATTATGTTTGCTAAATAATAGCCTACATACCATTAATAATGTTTAAAAAGGTATGCTATGTTAACTCAAAAATAGTTAAAAGATATATGTTCAAACCATGTCTGCAATATGTTCAATTGTGCAGATTGCTAAACAATGTTCATAATTATTTATTTTAATAACCGTAGTGTTAATTAACTACTACACCACACATTAAGTTATAAGACATGTTATTTTCATATAATTGTAATTATGTAAAGTCAGAGGAGGAGTTAAGTTTAAATTTATTTGAGAAAGACAGAAATATAAAATTCTAAAATCTAGGCCATTTGGTGAATTCACAGAAACAATATAAACCAGTATAATTCACTTATAAATCCTGTAAACTAGCAAGATTTATATTAGGTAACTCAGTTCACCACTAACGGAAATGATCCTATGAGTTAAAATGATAATAAGGAAATATACCTTAAAACATTGTAAATTTTCAAAATATATAAATTAATTAATTTTCAAGAGCAATGTCAAATTTACAGATTAACACAAAAAACCAGTTCAAGGGTTTAATTTATATGTATTTAAGGAAAGGAAGAGGAATATGACTAATTAAAATTTATTATAATAGTATTACTGATACCTAAAATGGAGGAATTTTGTATAAAGACGGAAATCCAATTTTGAGCCTATATTTCCAAAAAGTGAACAAAATTTGTTAATTTCCACAAAATGTCTACAGATATGGACTATAATACATCAATTTAAAGGGAATGAGATGATTAAACCAATAATAAGGTTCATAATTCATAAAAGTGATGAATAAAATAGACAAATTCCATATATAATGTAATATTTTATCATGTGTACAGGTAATCGAAATATGTTAACAATACTTTTTCAAAGATTAACTGGGCCAGATTTATGACCAAGTTAATTAGTCTTTTGTTGAATATCAAGCTGAATAGTTGTGTGACAAAACGTTCTTTAAATCGAGTCGAAAATGGTACTAGCGTTTAGCCATTAAAATAAGTGAAACGAGAGTTAGACGAATTAGACACTTTTTAAAACTAAAGCTATCCATACGTTCACGACAACAGTGAAAACAAACATCTAACTTCATGATACGAGTGACAGAAAACAGTAAAACCTTATATTTAAACCAATTCACTCTACAAATCATAACCATATCTTGAGAACGTTAACTCAAAGAAGTGAACACATACAAAATAAACTAACCAACACAAGTTTACACAGAACACTTCGTCAGAATACACCAAATAACTTAACAGACATATTACACCAGTGCGGGAAGATTTCAGACATTCACGAAGGTAATTCTGTCGTGATTTTGGACATGCCAATTTTGCAGTGAACTCGCCATATCTAGTAGCGGCCATTTTGAAAATTCAAGCCTGCCTTCTTTATCTTCCAGCAGTGACGTCATCGTCTGCATATTGGTTTGACAACATACATACACATTACTTATTGGAATTATTTAAATTTTATTGAATAATAATTATTGTATTTGTGTTAATTGTTAATGTTATACTTTCTCGTCACCCTTCTCTGACTATTAATTTTAATCGCTCAAAGAACCTGTCTTTTAATATATTAAATATCATAAATTTTGTTCTGTATGACACAATCGATAATTCCCGAGACAGAGTCGATAATTGCTCTCCATCGATAAAAAATCGATTATTTATTTAAATTGTCAATAAATCTATATATTTCCATTATTTCTTATCTGTTACTTATTTCACAGGTTAATTTAAGAGTATTTATTAAGGCTGAAGGACTTAACTAAGAAGAAAATATTTTATTTGAACGTGATATTGGACCAGCCAGAAAAGTCACCAATCGACTGCTAACTGGAGTTAAACTATTTAACTCCAGACTTGGTTCAAATCTTCTAGAAGTGCATCGGCGGTCAATAAATACCTGCCTGTTATTAAAATTTTTACAAGAACCTTTTAAAACAGATTTATTTCTTATACACACCTCTTGATAAACATAAACAAAATCTAATACTATTTAAAAATTCTATTTTTATAAAATTTTCTATCAACTTATTATCTTTTGTAACGACCGGCATACAGCGGTCTGGTTACAAAGTGGCGTCCAACTTAGAGGGCTTAATAATCTAAGCTTGGCAGCGATTAATTAATAGAGACCAGAAAAATGCAAAGACGAGCTACTTCAAAAAAGAGGGCGGCAGAGGCCGAAAAAGAGATTGACATGGGGGATAAGGAGGCAACACCCGTGGAGGATCCGGAAGTGTTACTAACCCAGGTGGAGTCGAAACAACCCACACCACCAGAGGAACAACCTGAAGTAACAACACAGACGGGGGAAATCAATGTCCCAGAGAAAGACAAACCATCACGAGCAGAGGATAGTAACATACAGGAAATGTTCAAGCAGATGATGGAGACAATGAGTGGAATGAGTAAAGATTTAAAGAAAGAAATCAAATCCACGAGTGAAGACTTGAATAACAAACTGGATTCCACTAACAAAAAGATGGACGAAAGTAGTAAGGAAAGGAAGGAAGATAACCATTCATTAAATGAAAAACTAGAGGATCTGAAGGAAGATAACCGATCCACAAAGGAAGAATTGGGCCGTAAGATAGAAAATACTAATAAGAGGATCGAAGAAACTAGTAGGAAGATGGAAAGGAAAATGGAAGAAAATAATAAGAATTTAGAAGAGAAGATGGAAGAAACCAGTAAGAAAATAGAAAGCGACAATCAGCAACTGAGGGAAAAGTTGGAGGAAAATAATCAGAAAATGGAGGAGAAAATGGACGAGAATAATCAAAGGTTAAGATAAGAACTGAGGGAAGTTAACCAGGAGAGTATGAATAAGGTAGACGAGAGAATAGAGTTGGCAAAAGAAGAGTTAAATAAAAAGATAACCGATACGAAGAAATCCATCGTAAAGAAGTTAGAACAGGAAGTTGTGGTTGTTAACCAGCAAATCCGAGAAGTAGACGAAAGATGTCGTCAAACAGAAAACGAAGTGCTAGAAGTCCGGGAAGTAATAACAAAGGAGATTACTCAGGTCCAAGAACAACAGAAAACAAGAATGGAGGAGACCAAGAAATTTGCCTTGGAAGAAGTAAATAAAGTGAGGATCCAAGTAACAGAAAGATGCGACGGCGTGGAAGCCGCTATGTCAAACATAACCGGACAGGTGCGTCAGAGCCAGGAGGAGATAGAGTTAATAAGGAACAGACCATCTGGATATCACAATTTCCCCATGTCAGAGAACAGAGAATGGCTCAATTTCCGGCAATACAAACGGAAGCCTATGGAGTTCTTGGCGCGTATAGAGGAATACTTAGAGAAACACCGAGGGAACCGATGGGTCCAGAACAGAGAAATCCTTGACGAGTCGTTTCGGGAGGTGAATGACCATTGGTGGATGGCCAACCGGAGCGACATCGACAATTATGAACAATTCAAGAGCCTGTTCAAGGCCAAGTACTGGTCAGAGACCACGCAAAATCTAATAAGAGATAATATATGCCACGGCCGCTACAAACCACAAGTCGGCAGTTCAATGACAGCTTATTTCCTCGGCAAGGTGTGTATGGCCAAGCACGTAGAACCAGCCATACCGGAGGAGTGCCTAATAAATAAGTTGTCTTACCATTATGATGAGGAGGTGATTCGTGCGAGGAGGGGCAGCCAGATAAAAACCATCCAGGCAATGACAGAACTCCTAGAAAATTATGAAAATGAAGACTACTACCGACAGAGTCGTAGAAGAAGTGATGGGCCCGAACCAAGGACGTACCAGAACAATAACCAGGGTACGAACCACATAAATACTGGGTACCAAGGAGGCCGGGCATATCCGCGAAATAACGGTCCTAATAATAATGGAAATAATGTGAACAATACTAATTTCAATGGTAATAATAATACGGGTCCAAATTATCAAAACCCGAATCGACCCTCTAATGGTTATCAGGGTAACCGCAATCCCTACCCTAATAACGCAAATAGTCAGAGAAGCCCCAATTATGGTAATAGTCCTTACCCTAATAATACCAATCGTACGGGTCCCAATAATGGTAATTTTAATAATAATAGGTTTCCTCGCCCTAGAGTGAACTTCATACAAGCCACAGATGGAAGACAGCGGAGATTCGATCACAATAGACGAAATAGCTACCGAGGATATGAAGAAAGGCGGAGGAGCCTAGAACGGGACCAACCAAGGTACTATCCGGCGCGTAGGAGCAATAGTTTGGACAACACTGAACGGAGGTCGAACCATGAACGACCGGAAGACCATAGGACCGATCGGCAGGTAACCACTCTGAGCATCCCAAATGAGGCATCGACTAGTATGGCTCAAAGGAACAATGATGCCGAGCCTTTAAACGGGCACAGGCAGTAATAAATCGCCAGAACCCGTTACTGCTCTTAACTACTGGGTATAATAATCATAATGAGTGCAATTTTGAGAATAATCACAATCGTATCACAATCATCGGATGCAACTACCTAAAGAACATCAGACAGGAGTTATTGGAAGAAGATATATAAAATAGAATTTAAAATCCACTAAATTCTAATAACAATGTAAGACAATTACATACAATTTATTTGAAAGAAACTATTTGGAAAAAAGAATAAAACAATAACAGAATTTGAAAAAATCCTAAAAATTCCAAAGAAAAAGTAAGTACATCTTACTAAACTATTATTAATGAAACCATTTAGAAGATATGTACAAGAAGAATTTAAAATCCCCCAAATTCTAAAAACAATGTAAGCCCATTACATACAATTTATTTGAGAAGAAACATTTTGGAAGAAGATATATAAAATAGAATTTAAAATCCACTAAATTCTAATAACAATGTAAGACAATTACATACAATTTATTTGAAAGAAACTATTTGGAAAGAAGAATATAACAATATTAGAATTTGAGAAAATCCTAAAAATTCCAAAGAAAAAGTAAGTACATCTTACTAAACTATTATTAATGAAACCATTTAGAAGATATATACAAGAAGAATTTAAAATCCCCCAAATTCTAAAAACAATGTAAGCCCATTCATCAATTTATTTGAGAAGAAACATTTTGTAAGAAGATATATAAAATAGAATTTTGAAAATCCTCAAAATTCTAAAACACTTGTAAGCCAATCTTACATAAATAATTATTTGAAGAAAAACTTTATGGCTATAATATAATAATAAAGAAGGAGAGAATTCAGATGAGAAACCATCTACATTCAAAAACTAGTAAGGACAGCTTACTAAATATTTATTTGAAGAGAAACATTTTGACAATAATACAAAGAGAATTTAGAAAAATAAAACCAGCCAAAACACAGGTAAACCCACCTTACATACAAATGATTTGAGAAAACTTTATGGAATAATATAAGAAAAGTGAATTTTTGAATTGTGTATAAATCAAGTTTCCAACCAAGAACAAGTACAACTTACCAACCAATTATTAATAAAACACTTTGGTGAGATAAACAGAAGAGATTTCATACCATATTTATGGTAAGCATAGAATATAATTACCATGGTAACAAAGGATCATAATGGGATGAATAAAGGAAACAGACTTTAGAATTAAAACAAATAATTCTGGACAGTGTGATCATGTCTAATTTCAATATGAAGAGTAAAAACCTTTCCATAAAATGATGCTAAAGGAAATAAAAAAGAAAAATTCTTTAATACGATTTGAGTGATTGAATATAATAAAGTGAAAAAACTTATTTGGAATTATGAGATAATGAAACTTTGAAGTGGTATGAGGATAAATTATGACCTCATTATGAAATTAATAAAAAACCATCATTCGAAAGTATAATAACAATGACAAGAATAATGTGAGAATAATGTCAAAGATTTATGTAATTAAACGAATTAATATAAAATGATTTATGAATTAAATGACAATTATGATAATGATAGTTCTACAAATTCTAGAAAATAGAACAAGTGGAAATTTAAGAACAAAGAAACAGTCTAAAAATGTCATAAAGATATGCTACAATAAACAATGCAGTTTATAATAAAAAAGCCAGAAGGTAATAAAGAATTTATAACCAAAAGATTTATATGATAAGAAAAGTTGAAAAATGTAATAATAGAAGAGCTTCCTACCATAATATCAAATGAAAGAAACATCCAGTTAACGAGTCAGAAGAACAACTGAGATAGGAATATTAAAATCTCTGAGAAATATAATAAGTAATAAGTGAAGTATCCCAAAGATATTTTTTTTTTTAAATAGTAACAAATGTGTACTATTCTGAATAATTTTTTTAATCTGTCTGAAGATAATTCCAGCAGGATTAATATGATTTTTGAGCAGAGATGATTTGCCTCTGTACTCAAATATGTGTGAAGTATTGGACAGCAGAGGAAAGTAGCGTACAGTGCCTCTCTGAACTGAACCAGCTCACAAAGTAGGGAACGATAGGGAGGAAATATCCCAAGGAGAAAATACTAAGAAGAAATATGAAAATGAAATAATAAATATGAAACTCAGATGACTATTACTATCAAGGAAGATCAAGAGAGAATGATATAAACTCAAATATAAATAAGAAAATTTTAAAATGGAAGGAAGTCCAAAATAGTAACAAACCTAGAATAATTATCATAAGCAATTGTTTCAGACAAAGCAAGTATAGTCTGAAAAAATTACTTCTGGAGAAGGGCATTCTGTAGCGTGACAGAAAATCCACTACATCTTAAGTCATATGAAATCATAAAGTTTAATTACACCAACAAATGTTATAATAATATTGAATGACATTTAAATAAATCAAAGGAATGAACCACGATAAAATAAAAATCCTCATTACATTATATATAAAAACCACTGTTTAAAAAAAAAAAACCAAAGGAAGTATCGAAGCAACTCGTAGTATCATATCAGTAATTTAACCAGGGAGCTAAGAGCAGTAGACCAGTTATATAAGACCATATCAAGAAAAAAGAGACTCAATTAAAGAGTAGTGAATACCAAAATACCCCAAAAACAAGAAAAGGGAAGAATAAAATTTGTGATCAGGAAGAAAACAATACCCTGATACCTGTAGAGAAGAATAAAGTCAGTATCAGTGAATAAATTAAATGTTCCAAACTAAACCTCAGTCGAGATAACACAAAGTACCTTGGTTAACCCAAGAATGAAGAAGGAAGACAAGAAAACCAGAAGAATGAAGACTAGAAGAGGGACAAGAATGAAGACTAGAAGAAAGACAAGAAAGAAGACAGGAGGAGAGGAAGAAATAGTATGAAAGAAACACCGTTGTAAAACCTATTATTATATAAACTACTATCAACCCCAAACCCACAAAAACTATGCAAAAGAAAGTATAACATACCCAAAATCCTATAAAAATGTAATTATTTAAAAAACTAAAGTGCTGTATAGCGTTATAAGAAGTGAATCGACTAAAGCTATTGGGTAATAAAGAAAATAAACTAGTCTTAACAGTCCATGATTACTAAAGGTCTGGTCTGAGATAATAAGACTCAAAATATCAGAACCAACAGTGAAAGTGAATTTGTGTAAGTGTTTTTTAGAAATGCAATAAACTTAAAGTTGGTGAAGCTATAACTTATCAGTATGCAATATAACAACTTTAATATCTAATAATAAACAGCACAATAAAATAATAAAATGGAAGATTTCCAGTATTTTATTATTTCAATGTAAATCTTTATTTACAAGACATTTGTAAAAAATTATAATAAATAGAGTATAGGAGTTCATGTTTACTGATGTAGGGGATCACAAATAATAATGGTTTAGACCAGAAAGGACTGGGATTAATATAATATTAATAAGTGTAAAATGTTTAAATAGACTGTTTATTCACAGTCCTAAAATCAATGTGTTAGTAAAATGTATTTGTAAGAGTTATTAGAAAATAAGATTTATGTTAGGTGTTCTAAAAAGAATTATGTTTGCTAAATAATAGCCTACATACCATTAATAATGTTTAAATAGGTATGCTATGTTAACTCAAAAATAGTTAAAAGATATATGTTCAAACCATGTCTGCAATATGTTCAATTGTGCAGATTGCTAAACAATGTTCATAATTATTTATTTTAATAACCGTAGTGTTAATTAACTACTACACCACACATTAAGTTATAAGACATGTTATTTTCATATAATTGTAATTATGTAAAGTCAGAGGAGGAGTTAAGTTTAAATTTATTTGAGAAAGACAGAAATATAA
Source organism: Magicicada septendecula (assembly GCA_034769895.1). Lineage (NCBI taxonomy): Eukaryota > Metazoa > Arthropoda > Insecta > Hemiptera > Cicadidae > Magicicada > Magicicada septendecula. The sequence goes on from CM068373.1 coordinate 409,464,351, forward strand.
AATTCTAAAATCTAGGCCATTTGGTGAATTCACAGAAACAATATAAACCAGTATAATTCACTTATAAATCCTGTAAACTAGCAAGATTTATATTAGGTAACTCAGTTCACCACTAACGGAAATGATCCTATGAGTTAAAATGATAATAAGGAAATATACCTTAAAACATTGTAAATTTTCAAAATATATAAATTAATTAATTTTCAAGAGCAATGTCAAATTTACAGATTAACACAAAAAACCAGTTCAAGGGTTTAATTTATATGTATTTAAGGAAAGGAAGAGGAATATGACTAATTAAAATTTATTATAATAGTATTACTGATACCTAAAATGGAGGAATTTTGTATAAAGACGGAAATCCAATTTTGAGCCTATATTTCCAAAAAGTGAACAAAATTTGTTAATTTCCACAAAATGTCTACAGATATGGACTATAATACATCAATTTAAAGGGAATGAGATGATTAAACCAATAATAAGGTTCATAATTCATAAAAGTGATGAATAAAATAGATAAATTCCATATATAATGTAATATTTTATCATGTGTACAGGTAATCGAAATATGTTAACAATACTTTTTCAAAGATTAACTGGGCCAGATTTATGACCAAGTTAATTAGTCTTTTGTTGAATATCAAGCTGAATAGTTGTGTGACAAAACGTTCTTTAAATCGAGTCGAAAATGGTACTAGCGTTTAGCCATTAAAATAAGTGAAACGAGAGTTAGACGAATTAGACACTTTTTAAAACTAAAGCTATCCATACGTTCACGACAATAGTGAAAACAAACATCTAACTTCATGATACGAGTGACAGAAAACAGTAAAACCTTATATTTAAACCAATTCACTCTACAAATCATAACCATATCTTGAGAACGTTAACTCAAAGAAGTGAACACATACAAAATAAACTAACCAACACAAGTTTACACAGAACACTTCGTCAGAATACACCAAATAACTTAACAGACATATTACACCAGTGTGGGAAGATTTCAGACATTCACGAAGGTAATTCTGTCGTGATTTTGGACATGCCAATTTTGCAGTGAACTCGCCATATCTAGTAGCGGCCATTTTGAAAATTCAAGCCTGCCTTCTTTATCTTCCAGCAGTGACGTCATCGTCTGCATATTGGTTTGACAACATACATACACATTACTTATTGGAATTATTTAAATTTTATTGAATAATAATTATTGTATTTGTGTTAATTGTTAATGTTATACTTTCTCGTCACCCTTCTCTGACTATTAATTTTAATCGCTCAAAGAACCTGTCTTTTAATATATTAAATATCATAAATTTTGTTCTGTATGACACAATCGATAATTCCCGAGACAGAGTCGATAATTGCTCTCCATCGATAAAAAATCGATTATTTATTTAAATTGTCAATAAATCTATATATTTCCATTATTTCTTATCTGTTACTTATTTCACAGGTTAATTTAAGAGTATTTATTAAGGCTGAAGGACTTAACTAAGAAGAAAATATTTTATTTGAACGTGATATTGGACCAGCCAGAAAAGTCACCAATCGATTGCTAACTGGAGTTAAACTATTTAACTCCAGACTTGGTTCAAATCTTCTAGAAGTGCATCGGCGGTCAATAAATACCTGCCTGTTATTAAAATTTTTACAAGAACCTTTTAAAATAGATTTATTTCTTATACACACCTCTTGATAAACATAAACAAAATCTAATACTATTTGAAAATTCTATTTTTATAAAATTTTCTATCAACTTATTATCTTTTGTAACGACCGGCATACAGCGGTCTGGTTACAATATATATATATTGTAATAAATAAATTAAATAAGTATTGATGTGTGTTGATAATATACTTATTATGGAGTATGTGACTCCGATGTAATCAAGCCCCTCTGTTTGGACTAGCCAATTTGTAATAAAATAAATAAGATTGATGTGTGAATCTGTAAGTTGTAAGGTGTTTAATTGGTGTGTAATTGGTGTGGCTCTCGACGTCTTACTGGCCTGAAACACTTCCTTAAGTTTCCCAGCTGGTCGAGTCCCAATGGTAGCAAGACCGGTCGAGTAGCGTAAAGTTGATGAAGAAATATATATGCTTGGCTTCGCCGAACGTTTCAAAACAAAATTTATTGTTTTGAAGGAAATTTAAAAAAAAAATTATGTTTATAAAAAAAAATTATTTTAATTTTATTAATTAATTAATTAGGATCAATTAATTAATATAGGGCTGTGAAGTTTTAAACAGTGTAATGCTCTTCTGAAAATTTTTATTAAAGTTTTAGTATAATTTAAATAATCTATCACCACTCATAAGACTGTCTGTAAACCAATCGATATTTGTTTACCTTTCTATTTTTTAGGTTATCTTCACTTACGGGTGGTAAAGTCCTTGTAGATTATCAATTAGAATTATATTATTGGTAATTAGTATTATTGAAGAAATAAAGAACTATTAAGTATTGAAAAGTATTAATATTTTATTAAGTAATAGCAATATTGACTCTTATCGATTAGTATCGATTCTCAGGATATCGAAAAAAGTTACAAGTATATGATATAAAAATTATATAGGGTTCTTTAAACAGCCAGTTATTACCAAAGTCAGAGAAATCGGGCTAATATTTAAAAAGTATAACGTTACAATCAAATTAATAGTTATTAATAAACACAGACATTGAATAATAATTTGTAAATATAATAATTGTTTTCACCCAACAGCTGTTGAACTAAGAGGAGGCACTGGAATTGTCAAAGAAAGATGGCTGCCGTCAAGTCGACGAAAATGTTGCTCGTTACTGCTGCATTCCAAATAATGTATTTTGACGCAATATTTCTGTTCTCGTGTCCGCAAATGTCTTGTTATATGTTGTGTAGTGACTGGTGTAGTGATTCTGGGTTGTATTTAGTGTATCTGTATAATTATTAGTTCAAACACTTTCTCCGATTCCGTCACTAATTTGGTTTAATGTATTATACAGTTTTATGGTGTTTTTCGGAGTAGATTTATATTGTTCTGTGTTATGGAGTGTTACTTGATCGTTTCTGTTATAATATGATAGTTTCAGAAGTATTTTACAAGTCACTCGCGATTTCACAATAACTCACTATACACTCGCTTTGTATGACGATTATAGGTTAGGTTATTCACGTTTTCAAAGGTATGTCATGTTGACCGTTCAACTACCAATAATTAACTAACTGTTTCCTTCAGTTTCAATTAAACTCTTAGCCCATATAATATTATCCTTAACATTGTTCAAAAATATTTTCACATCCTGTGTACATTTTACTATTTCACTATATGAATGCCTAAACTTTGGTTATTTGTCAATTTTATTCACTAGATTTGATTTAAATTAATCTTTCAGTTCATTCTGGTTATTTTCAGATTAAATAATGCCATTTTATAGTGTTTTCTGTCCAAAAAATAGTAATTTTACTTTCAGTTTGGGTATACTCTGAAGAGTCCAAAACATCAAAATTTACTTCCTGTCATTATATAAATTCAGCCATTTCATCAGTTATATTTAATATTAATAATCCTATATTGTATTAAAAGGTTCCTATTCCCTTATTTTCTGGTAATTAATTGAATTAGTTGTATTCTGAAACATTATTCTGAAATTTATGACTCCCATGTCTAAATTTCTGAGTTTAGTCATTTTATTTTTATTTATAATTCTGAATATAATTTATTAAAATCTCTCTAAATGGTATGTGCAATTATATGGCATGATCTCAAGTTTATTTTGTCTAAACCCCTTTTGTTTATTTGCATTTAATTGAGCAATTTCTCTGTTTTGATGAAGTTTGGTTTCCATTCTTTTGGCCTATGATTTTTTAACAATTTTTCTTACAAAATAATTTACAAACAATATATGATGTGTGATACCCTCTCTGACTTTTTACAAATAGTATTATAAATTAAACATGTTTTCAAATTACACAAAAACAATTAGTATTGGTTACCATACAAACAATAGTTAACACAAAATAAAGAACATTTTTTTTTTTTAAATAAATGGTTGTCTTCAAATCAGACATTTTGCAACAAAATTCCCATTTCCAACATGGAAATATGGTTTACAACAAAGGTTTTGTACTAACTAACATCTTAATTACTCTCTACTATTTACAAGTGGTAATTATTTTTATAGTTCTGATGTTAGTTGTTTCAGACCCAAACAAATGGCCTTATATCTAAAACATTTTTAAACATTCTTGTACTATATACATTAAAACCTTATATTTATATTCTTATTTCTAACTATTATTATAAGTAGGATTCTACAGTTTTTATACAGTCTTTTATACCTTGTCTTTGGGGAATTGTACCCTGTCATTAACAAATAAATAGTATGAACCGTTCACAAAGCACTATGAAATCTGTTTTTCTTTTTTCATGTAAAACAAAAATGTTATTTTAAACAGATTCATGTCTTATGAACAACATATTGTCACCGTACACATTTTAAGTCATTGAAAAATGCATATTTCATTGCATCCAATGTTTGTGATTGCCAAGAATGAAACACAAGGTTCATTTTTTATAATACCCAAAACTATCACTGGTTCACTTTCACTTATATATTATGTTAATGCTAAATGGTCGTATAGTCTTCTCAACATAATAAATTGGTTAGCGTTTTTTCAATGGAGATTTGTTCCATGGGTACTATATTATTGTTTCATCTTAGTTCACAGGAAACTTTTACTTTATACACTCCTCTCTCTTAAATTTATATACATGTGGTTTTTATTTCGTTATACTTTTGTTTTTAGATATATATTTTGGGGATATAGGGATTTGGGTGTCTTTTATAAGAGCATGACGTCTTCTTCAGGATGCTGCCCTCTTCTTCTTTCTTCAGTCTTCTTTTCTCCTGCCTTCTGGGACTGGTATCTTCTCCATCTGTTCTTGATGCCATCAGGTTTCTTGGGATCTTCTCCATCTTCTTCTTTAATTCAGAAATACACAACCTGTATTGGTTGATCTTGGCTTATTTTAGGGTTTCTCTTTTATTTATTCTCCCTCGTTGTGGGTTTGGTCATATTGTGTACTGCTTTCTTATTTACTATTTTACCTTCCTGGGTTATACCTTGAAAACCTTTGGTTATGAGACTGGTTTTGGATGACTCATCACTAGTAACTCTTTTTATTTTAACTTGTATTTTCTTTATAATAATGATTTCTTTCCACAGTTGCTATGAATTAATCTATTTATATTAAACTTAATGCTTTCTTCCAAATTTAAATATTATAACTTCATTATTCTAATGATCAATTGCCATTCAATATTATGCTTATATCTGTCACGCTACAGATTGCTCTCCTCCAGAAGTAATTATTTCAGACATGTTTATGGATGAAATAATTTCTTATGATAATTTCATCATTTCTTATAATTCATTTTCTTCTCCATTTTTATATCGACTTTTTTATATTAGAGTTTTATTAATTTTATATATATAATTATTTGTTTTACTACTGATCCTTTTCGGATAGTTAGTGTCTTCTGAGATATATTATAATTGTAATACATTTTCTTTCTATATCAACTTCGTGTTGTATCCTTGGGATATTAATTCCCTAACATTCCCTATCACGTGGGCTGGGGCAGATCAGAGGGGCACTGTACGCTACTTCTCTGCTGGCCATACACCACTTCTATAAATTGAGTACAGGGGCATATCCATCCCTGCTCAAAAAACATAATGCTGCTGGAATTATCTTCAGTCAGTCATCGAATAAATAAATAAAAAGTAGTCTCATTTTCGACTAATAAAAATATCTTTGGATTCTCCACTTCGTAGTCTCTCAGATTATCTCACATTTTCTATCTTAATAAATCTTCATAATCATTATTATACTCATTACATATATATTTTTTCAAAACTCTTAACTTGTCTGATATATTTAATTTAATTATGGTTGAAAACCTTTCTTTTAATAATTCTGGTTACTGTTTACAGTGTAACTCTCTTTCTTCTCCATCTGAATTCTCTTTATACTTTCTTCTGGTTATTCATAGTATTAGCATGGTCTCTATATATAGTCTTTCTTATTCATTATTTGAATGGTCTTATTATATTATATTTAATTTTTTAACATTGTATCTTTACATTAGATATACAGGTTGTTATATTGATCATTTTATTTAAACATTTTGGTTGTTTCCTTTCTCTTAGAAAGTTATTAATCCACCTTCGCATTCATTAACATTAATTCATTTATATCATATTTCATGTGGTATTTCTTCTCTTTGCATTTCATATAGGTCTTATTATTACCATTGGTTCAAAATCATCTTCTCCATCTGTTTGGTATGAGTTGTTCTTCTTTGCTCTTAATTAACTGTTTTCATTATCGTTTCATAGGTAATTAGTCTCTTTGCTTCCAAATTTTTTCCTTCTCTGGCATATTACACTCTTTTTTGTTAGTCTTCTCTACTCCTTCAAATGCTATTGTGAATGTCTAGCATTTATTCTGGATTAACGTTAACTCTCTTTTCTGAATTAATCACTTTATTTTCTTCTCAATTCAATCATAATTGACACATAATTATTTTTTGGAACTTGGTTAGTTTTAATATAAAATTCAAACTATTCTTTTTATTTAATTGAAAAATATTTCTCATAAATCCTTGTAATATGTTGATCTTATCTTGTTTCAAAGTTCTGACGTTCTATCAACATTCAAATTCTGTTTAATTCATTTATTCCCAGAATTGTTTCATTCAGAATTGTTTATAGTAATGTGATCTTACTATTATTTCTGAATGTTTTGGTATTTCTCCAAATTCAAATTCTTCTTAATTATTTACCATAAAGTTTTCTCATAAACTTAGTTATAGTAAGTTAGTCTTACTTTATTCTTAAATTTTTTGTATATTAACTTCAAAATTCCTTTCTTCTTAATTCTTCCAAAATGTTTTTCTCAAAATTCAGGGGTAGTAAGCTGTGCTTGCTTAATTTTACATTTTTTAAATTAAGTTCAAAATTCTCTCTCTTTCTCTTTCTTCCATAAAGTTTTGTTCTAAATTATCAGGTTGTAGTAAGAAGTACTTACTCAATTTTAAATTTTTATAATTATATTTCAATTCAAAAGTCTTTCTTTTTCTTTCATAAAGTTTGTTCCAAAATTATTAGGTTGTAAGATGTACTTACATTATTTAAAAATTTTTTAAAATTAATTAAAAAATTCTTTTAATTCTCCAGAATGTTCTTCTCAAAATATTAGGTTGTAAGATGTACTTACATTATTTTAAAATTTTTTCAATAAAAATTCTAAATTCCTTCTTCTTATAATTCTCCAAAATGTTCTTCTCAAAATACTAGGTTGTAAGATGTACTTACATTATTTTTGAATTTTTAAAAAATATAAATTCTAACTTCTAAAACTCACAAGTCATTCTTCATAATATTTCTTCATAGAAGCTTGATTGTACACTCATTTGATTTTTCCTGAAACGATTTCCTTCAACTCATATGTATTGTTATGCTTATCATTTACCACAACATATGGGGTTATATTGTACTCTACACTGGCCCATATTATTTATACTTTTGTAAGTTGATCTTCTCTTTTTCTTTCCTTATAAATGCCTTTTCTTTTATATACCCAGGAAGATGGACAATTTTCTTTATGTCGTTCCATTGCTCATATTCTTATTGGTCATGTTCATTTTCTTACATAGTCTTCACTCATAAAACCCAGTTTTGTTTCTATGTTTATTCTCCATATCATTTCCTTTCAATGATATTTATTCCGTCTCCTTCGCCGTTGTTTTTCGCCGTAGTCGGTTATCATGATCCGTCCCTTTTCTTGATGTCGTGTGGTATTAGTGTCAACCAGGGTCCATCATCTCAGTTGCTCTTATAAAATTTACCCTAGGGCGCGACACTCGGTTATTATTACTGTTATTGTTTTTATTACTAAATTTATCATGATAATAATTTCGGTTAGGTTGGTAAGCTTTGTCATCATTATTGTTGGGATATGGATTTCTCTGACTGTATAGAATATTATTATTATGTTGATAAAAATTGTTTCTACTGTTTGGATAGGGGTTGTTATTCCTAATGCCGTTAAAATTACTGCTAAACTGGTCATTACGCGGCGGGTTGTTAGGGCCGTCGTAATTACTGGGCTGGTTCCCTCTATCATTATACTGTATACACCAATACTTCTCTGGTCCATGTTTTGTGTTACCTGACAAATATATGTGAGGATCTTCATCTGGGTTATCACTTATTATTTGTTTATCTGAAACACCATAAACTGGTTTACCATCACATATCCACTCTGAAGGAATATATTTTAGTCTAACCGTACCCTGGAACTGTTCTGGATGGCACACTAATGGAATACGTTCTGGTGATTCATCTGTGCCGTCATTACAGTCTGGTACGATATAACATTTCCATCTTTCTGAAATCCACTGTCCAGTTCTGCGCTGAAATTGATCTGGTTCACATGTTGTATTCTGTTTACCTCTGGTCCTTTCCCATTGGTAGACTGCTGTCTTGTGGTAAATTATTTCTGAAATTACTTCGATTCTCCTTCTATAATTCCTGGAATTCATGATGTCTTTGTCATAGGTAATTGGGATATTATTGCCATCAATCAACCCATGTTTCATCATCTCCAACTCTTCCTTCGTTTTTATCAAGTTTCTTGGATACATTCTCCTTTTCCTTTGCTTAATATTTTCCTTATTTCCACTAGTTTTAATTCCAGGTAAGACCATTATTTGTTCCTGCGTTTTATCATTTGGTACTTCTTCTGGTTCTGGTTTGCTATCATTTTTTATCTCTTTGGTCCTCTCCTTTCTTAACTCTTCTCTTTTCAATCTGTCCTCTCTCATTTTCTTAGTCTCGTCATCTAGCATTTTATTTTGATCATCCAGCTTCTTCATTGTCGACTTGTGGCACTCATCCAGTTTCTTACTCAATTCTTCCTTCAATTCCCTAAAATTTTCGTCCATTTTATTCTTACTGGATTTTATTTCTTCCATCACCATTCTGAGCATCTCTTGTATTGTCATGTCCTCTGTTTCCTTCTCCGGCACATTGGTTTCCACAGTTTGTGTAGGTATCTCCGGTTGTTCAATTTGTTTGGACAACACCGATTGTAATACCTCTTCCAACTCTACTGGCGTTGCCTCTTTGTTGTCCATATCGACTTCTTTTTCGGCCTCCGCCGCCCGTTTCTTAGATGTCGCACGTCGTTGCATTTTCCCTTGAAATTCTCTGGCTTTGTAGCTGTTGCCTAGCTCCAACTAGTGATTGGGCAGAATGTATTGGCCTTCCAATCGCTAATTAAAGCCCCTAAAGTTGTGCGCCAATTTGTAATAATACAAATTACAAATAAATATTGATGTGTGTTGATAATATACTTATTATGGAGTATGTGACTCCGATGTAATCAAGCCCCTCTGTTTGGACTAGCCAATTTGTAATAAAATAAATAAGATTGATGTGTGAATCTGTAAGTTGTAAGGTGTTTAATTGGTGTGTAATTGGTGTGGCTCTCGACGTCTTACTGGCCTGAAACACTTCCTTAAGTTTCCCAGCTGGTCGAGTCCCAATGGTAGCAAGACCGGTCGAGTAGCGTAAAGTTGATGAAGAAATATATATGCTTGGCTTCGCCGAACGTTTCAAAACAAAATTTATTGTTTTGAAGGAAATTTAAAAAAAAAATTATGTTTATAAAAAAAAATTATTTTAATTTTATTAATTAATTAATTAGGATCAATTAATTAATATAGGGCTGTGAAGTTTTAAACAGTGTAATGCTCTTCTGAAAATTTTTATTAAAGTTTTAGTATAATTTAAATAATCTATCACCACTCATAAGACTGTCTGTAAACCAATCGATATTTGTTTACCTTTCTATTTTTTAGGTTATCTTCACTTACGGGTGGTAAAGTCCTTGTAGATTATCAATTAGAATTATATTATTGGTAATTAGTATTATTGAAGAAATAAAGAACTATTAAGTATTGAAAAGTATTAATATTTTATTAAGTAATAGCAATATTGACTCTTATCGATTAGTATCGATTCTCAGGATATCGAAAAAAGTTACAAGTATATGATATAAAAATTATATAGGGTTCTTTAAACAGCCAGTTATTACCAAAGTCAGAGAAATCGGGCTAATATTTAAAAAGTATAACGTTACAATCAAATTAATAGTTATTAATAAACACAGACATTGAATAATAATTTGTAAATATAATAATTGTTTTCACCCAACAGCTGTTGAACTAAGAGGAGGCACTGGAATTGTCAAAGAAAGATGGCTGCCGTCAAGTCGACGAAAATGTTGCTCGTTACTGCTGCATTCCAAATAATGTATTTTGACGCAATATTTCTGTTCTCGTGTCCGCAAATGTCTTGTTATATGTTGTGTAGTGACTGGTGTAGTGATTCTGGGTTGTATTTAGTGTATCTGTATAATTATTAGTTCAAACACTTTCTCCGATTCCGTCACTAATTTGGTTTAATGTATTATACAGTTTTATGGTGTTTTTCGGAGTAGATTTATATTGTTCTGTGTTATGGAGTGTTACTTGATCGTTTCTGTTATAATATGATAGTTTCAGAAGTATTTTACAAGTCACTCGCGATTTCACAATAACTCACTATACACTCGCTTTGTATGACGATTATAGGTTAGGTTATTCACGTTTTCAAAGGTATGTCATGTTGACCGTTCAACTACCAATAATTAACTAACTGTTTCCTTCAGTTTCAATTAAACTCTTAGCCCATATAATATTATCCTTAACATTGTTCAAAAATATTTTCACATCCTGTGTACATTTTACTATTTCACTATATGAATGCCTAAACTTTGGTTATTTGTCAATTTTATTCACTAGATTTGATTTAAATTAATCTTTCAGTTCATTCTGGTTATTTTCAGATTAAATAATGCCATTTTATAGTGTTTTCTGTCCAAAAAATAGTAATTTTACTTTCAGTTTGGGTATACTCTGAAGAGTCCAAAACATCAAAATTTACTTCCTGTCATTATATAAATTCAGCCATTTCATCAGTTATATTTAATATTAATAATCCTATATTGTATTAAAAGGTTCCTATTCCCTTATTTTCTGGTAATTAATTGAATTAGTTGTATTCTGAAACATTATTCTGAAATTTATGACTCCCATGTCTAAATTTCTGAGTTTAGTCATTTTATTTTTATTTATAATTCTGAATATAATTTATTAAAATCTCTCTAAATGGTATGTGCAATTATATGGCATGATCTCAAGTTTATTTTGTCTAAACCCCTTTTGTTTATTTGCATTTAATTGAGCAATTTCTCTGTTTTGATGAAGTTTGGTTTCCATTCTTTTGGCCTATGATTTTTTAACAATTTTTCTTACAAAATAATTTACAAACAATATATGATGTGTGATACCCTCTCTGACTTTTTACAAATAGTATTATAAATTAAACATGTTTTCAAATTACACAAAAACAATTAGTATTGGTTACCATACAAACAATAGTTAACACAAAATAAAGAACATTTTTTTTTTTTAAATAAATGGTTGTCTTCAAATCAGACATTTTGCAACAAAATTCCCATTTCCAACATGGAAATATGGTTTACAACAAAGGTTTTGTACTAACTAACATCTTAATTACTCTCTACTATTTACAAGTGGTAATTATTTTTATAGTTCTGATGTTAGTTGTTTCAGACCCAAACAAATGGCCTTATATCTAAAACATTTTTAAACATTCTTGTACTATATACATTAAAACCTTATATTTATATTCTTATTTCTAACTATTATTATAAGTAGGATTCTACAGTTTTTATACAGTCTTTTATACCTTGTCTTTGGGGAATTGTACCCTGTCATTAACAAATAAATAGTATGAACCGTTCACAAAGCACTATGAAATCTGTTTTTCTTTTTTCATGTAAAACAAAAATGTTATTTTAAACAGATTCATGTCTTATGAACAACATATTGTCACCGTACACATTTTAAGTCATTGAAAAATGCATATTTCATTGCATCCAATGTTTGTGATTGCCAAGAATGAAACACAAGGTTCATTTTTTATAATACCCAAAACTATCACTGGTTCACTTTCACTTATATATTATGTTAATGCTAAATGGTCGTATAGTCTTCTCAACATAATAAATTGGTTAGCGTTTTTTCAATGGAGATTTGTTCCATGGGTACTATATTATTGTTTCATCTTAGTTCACAGGAAACTTTTACTTTATACACTCCTCTCTCTTAAATTTATATACATGTGGTTTTTATTTCGTTATACTTTTGTTTTTAGATATATATTTTGGGGATATAGGGATTTGGGTGTCTTTTATAAGAGCATGACGTCTTCTTCAGGATGCTGCCCTCTTCTTCTTTCTTCAGTCTTCTTTTCTCCTGCCTTCTGGGACTGGTATCTTCTCCATCTGTTCTTGATGCCATCAGGTTTCTTGGGATCTTCTCCATCTTCTTCTTTAATTCAGAAATACACAACCTGTATTGGTTGATCTTGGCTTATTTTAGGGTTTCTCTTTTATTTATTCTCCCTCGTTGTGGGTTTGGTCATATTGTGTACTGCTTTGTTATTTACTATTTTACCTTCCTGGGTTATACCTTGAAAACCTTTGGTTATGAGACTGGTTTTGGATGACTCATCACTAGTAACTCTTTTTATTTTAACTTGTATTTTCTTTATAATAATGATTTCTTTCCACAGTTGCTATGAATTAATCTATTTATATTAAACTTAATGCTTTCTTCCAAATTTAAATATTATAACTTCATTATTCTAATGATCAATTGCCATTCAATATTATGCTTATATCTGTCACGCTACAATATATATATATATATATATATATATATATATATATATATATATTGTACTATTTATATTACAAAACAGAATATCTCTAGATTTTTATTGAGAAAAAATTTACAAGTACTTTAAACAAGGTTAGCTTCTTAACAAACGAGTTGTTTGTCTAGCAACAAGTAAAGCGCTGACAAGCAAATTACATGATTTACATATAAGTATGTAAAAAATTTTACTCTAACATGACCTCCTGTTACCTCTTACCAATAATGCCATTAAAGTTAGTTCAATTTGGAAGTCTGGTTACATCATTATTACTTGACAAAACTGTCAGTAACTCAATGGCATAGTTACAAATCCGATCCCGATATTTGTTGGAATACTACTTGACTACGCCATTTACCAAAGGGAACTTTGGATCAGTATGAATAGTTGTATAATCGGTTCCCATGCTATGACGGCGATAATCAAAAGGGCCGTACATTTGAAACTTTATAGTTCAAAATTTGACGACTTTGGACAGCTTCAAAACTTAATACCATAAATCGAAGGATGTATCAGTATTGTTTACAATAGTGCTTTTATTGTTTCAACTTAATTTCAGTTTTTGCCCAAGTAACCAATTCGTCCTTTTCACTTTGGTGTCCAATCGCATTCAATTGGGTCGCGTATTCTTCGAAATGAGTTAGGAATCCAGGTACACAATGAGGTGTTGTTTAACCTTCTTGCCGCACTTAAGAGTATTGTTTAGATTCGTATGAAACGGAATGATACTGTTACGACATTACAGAACAGTCTACGTGTTTGTCGAATGTGCCAGAAGAATCTCGCTCTCATGTGTGTGGCATACGTGACTCTAGACGCATTCGCGAGAGTTTTCTCGAAGCCGCCAGCCGCGCGGACTGTGTTAAGGCCGCAATTTATTACGTAGTACACACTGGCGCTAAGACGTAGCTTGGAACGTTCTGGTCTGTGAGCGGAGGTATAAACACATGGCTGCAGCGGCCTTAGTTTCCATTATAGTGGCGATATATTTACAGTGCAGTCCGAGTTATTATCGGGCGATATTACTGTGTACGTTCAAGCGGTTATTAGTGAAGTGTTTAATAATCGGGCGGGATAATTTTAATACAATTGTGTTTAATATTAGTGACATTCTATTGCGTGTGAACAATTTTTATTTGATTTGTTGTAGGCGACTGTGTTGTAAATTACGAACTATTTAAATGTGAAAATTAAAGCTGGTGATTAGTGACTTAATTGGTGTCTTGATTTTGTTTCCACTGTACCTACGACGATCGAGTAGACCGTCGTAACAGTGGTGTCAGAACTGGGATAGAACGGTTAACAGTGGAAACAGTGGACACTCTGTACAAGACGAGGTAATTCGTAACTAATCGGTAAACAATGGATGCCAGTCAGATGATCGAAGCTTTCCAAGCGTTGCTGCGGCAGACACGGGAAGACACAAAAGAAGAACGAAAACAAGAAAGAGAGGAAGCAGAGAAAAGACGCCGACAGGAGGCGGAAGATGCAGAAAAACGACAGGATGAAAAACGCAGACGGAAGAAGCGGAAAAACGACATGCTGAAAAAAGTAAGCAGGAAGCAGATGACATCAAAACGTTAATTCAAGGGCAAAAGCAGATGCAAGAACATACTACTGTAACGTTGCCAGTTACGGCCGTTACGTAAAAATTTTAAAACTAGGCGCTTGGCCGAGACGAAGCAAAAATGTGCTGAGCCCAGAGTGACAGGACTAAATCCAGCCCAGCCCAGAGATAGAAATTGAGCCCAGAGTGACAGGACTTGCAATAAAACGCTTATTAAACCAATAACAACCTTTTTATTAGTGTTTCAGCAATATTCAGACAATTGAATTCTTATGTTTGAAATAGCAGTTCCTATCTCTCATTTTATAGGCAAAATACATATACATTCATATGTAAAATATTCAGTGTTCATTAATAACCATTACAAATACTATCAACAATGAGAACTAATCAAACACTATGACAAGTGGATGCCCTTTTAACACAGTTACTAATACAATTGCAAATATGCATCCATAAGACATGTTTTAACAAAATGTTGATCACTATAAATATTAAAATACTGTTTATATATAAATATATGTCCCTTTTCGCTTTCAAAACCAGCATAGTGTTGTTGTGTGAGATTTAGAAAACTGGAATTCTCCCACCTGTGTTTGGAAGCATTACCGAGTCCTGTGATGATGGATGTTGGTATGATCCTGCTCAATAGCGGAGTTCGCGCTCATTTCTTCACGTGTAGTTGTCTCTCGTGATATTCCTTGAGCATTCCTGTGTATCCCTTGGTCCGACGGCGTTGGAGAGCCTGTTAGCGTACAGCTCTGCAGAGGTGACGGGTGTAGTAGTCACCATCTACCGACCTCTTTCTCCCCGACTGGGCGGGGACACTGAGACACTTTACTTTTACACCGACATGATGGTTCTAGCAAGTAGTTTCCAAGCCGTCGGACAAATACACCACATGAACTGATAGAAGAAAAATGAGAGCCGGTCACGCGTTCCATGAACCCAGGAGCTACCGAAAAACCTGTTATAAATTGTCGAATAGCGATCAGCTGAGTGGAGTGAACAGCAACAGTTTAAGCGGAATGCTTTATCGCGTCGCCGCCAGCGAGCCAAACCGCTGTGCGCCGTGTATTCAAATCAGCCTTGCCAGCGAAATTTTAAACTCCTGCCGGGAACATCCAAATCCCGGCACACTACAACAGAATTAGGTTTCCTACGTGGTGACGTAGGTGAATTACGAGGTGAGCATAATAATCAGATTACCAGAATATATGACGTAGAAGAATCCATGTCAAATAAAATAACTGAAGTAGAAAAATCTGTCTTGAGTGTGGATGAAGCTATGTCAACAAAAATATCTGCAGTAGAAAACTGTATGGCGAATATAAAAGAGCAAATTAAAAATAAAGTAAAATAAAGTTGAACAATTCATGAAAATACAACCAAAACAAATTTCTGAACAGACTGTATCAATGATAAAGACACAAAAAGACACAGAAAATAAGTCAATAGAGAAAGTAACTTGGCCTGCAGTAATGTCAGTTCGTGTCAAAGCTCCAACCTTTGACGGAAGCAGTCACTGGGCAACGTACCTCCGCCAATTTAAAGCTGCTGCATGCGCAAATAATTGGTCAGAGAAAGACAAGGCTGTTCCACTCGTTCTTACATTAAAAGGACCTGCGGCAGAATTACTACAGAAAGTGCCACCTGACAACCAAAACACCTATGCCGAATTGATAAAAGCTCTGAAATTACGGTATGGTGATAAACATTTGCGAGATGTGTACTATGCTCAGTTGAGAACAAGACGACAACGTTCCGGGAAAAGTCTTCAAGAGTTTGAAGCAAGTATCGACAGACTGATTAGATTGGCCTATCCTGAAGAACCAGAAAATTTTCGAATAAGGTTTGCGGTGCAGACATTTATTGATGGCATCGGAGATTGTGAACTTCAGCAAGTGTTACGAATGGCAAGACACCGAAAGAGCTCAAAAGCTCTTGCTCACGCCTTAGAATTTGAAGCTGCCAAGTCAGCGTCCCGCTACATTAATGGGTTTGTGCCATCACATTGCAGTCAGAAGATCCGTGCATCACATTCCCGTTATGATGGGTGCAGAAAAACAATGTTGTAGGACAAACAATTCAGAAATTCAAGAGAGTCGCAACGATTTGAACGATGGGATAAAGACAGAAGACCGAAGTGTTACAACTGTGGAAAACCTGGTCATCTACAGGTAGACTGTTGGGAGAAGAAGATATCGAGAGAAGAGAGTGATCGCACCAATTAGTAAAGTAAAGCCCCAGAACAGCACAGTTTCCACGGTACATAACACCAGTGGAAACTTGACTGTTAATGGATTTGCTGAAGGTTAACCAACATCATTTACAGTTGACACAGGCGCAGCAGTGTCCATTGTGCGCCCTGACTTAGTCAGCAACCGCCAGCCTCTAATTAGCTCTTGCAGAATACAGACTGTGACTGGAAGCGCCGTCAAGGTGCTAGGAAAGGTAGACGTACGTGTACGCCTGGGTCTTCTCGAGTTTAGCCACCAAATGCTCGTTGCAGACATTGTCGATGAAGTGATTCTTGGCACGGACATTATGAATCCCTACGGTTTCGTTGTGGACTTAAGAGAGAATGTCCTGAAGGTTGGCCAAGATAAGATAAAGCTTTGCATGGCTAAAATGACAGGGTCTACCAACCTTTCGATTAAGCGAATGGCATTAGTAGTAGAAATAGTCAACAGGTCTGGTCCTTGACTCTTGAGGAACCCTCCCTATTGCAAGCGGAAATGGAGGAAGAACTAGCAGAGGAAACACAAATAAGTGTAACGACAAAAGAAGTGATTGGAAAGCCAACTATGGGTGTCGAGACAAACTCTTGCATGTTTCTGAGCTGATAGAAGCGCCCGAGGGCAAAGTGGCTGAATATGAGGTTACTCAAGAGATTGTTGACCAGAACCAAACAAACTTGGATCATTCAGTGGTGTTTAGGTCATCAGTACATGACGCAGCTGGAGTGATTCCAGCAAAACTAGTGGTTGAGCGGAAGAATCGAATTCCTGGGAACGTGATGTTCGGATCACACGAGACTGAATCCGAAGAACCGGAGTATTATCTTTCGCAAGGACGTCCACCTAGATCGCCTGGTCGAGTATTACTTCAGAGACGGTTTGCCAGTTCGGGACGAACAGGCTTAAGGAGGAGGCAGTGTTACGACATTACAGAACAGTCTACGTGTTTGTCGAATGTACCAGAAGAATCTCGCTGTCATATGTGTGGCATACGTGACTCTAGACACATTCGCAACAGTTTTCTCGAAGTAGCCAGCCGCACGGACTGTGTTAAGACCGCAATTGATTACGTAGTACACACTGGCGCTAAGACGTAGTTTGGAACGTTCTGGTCTGTGAGCGGAGGTATAAATACATGGCGACAGCGGCCTTAGTTTTCAGTATAGTGGGGATATATGTACAGTGCAGTCCGAGTTATTATCGGGCGATATTACTGTGTACTTTCAAGTGGTTATTAGTGAAGTGTTTAATAATCGGGCGGGATAATTTTAATACAATTGTGTTTAATATTAGTGACATTTTATTGCGTGTAAACAATTTTTATTTTATTTGTTGTAGGAGACTGTGTTGTTAATTACGAACTGTTTAACTGTAAAAATTAAAGTTGGTGATTATTGCCTTAATTGGTGTTTTGATTTTGTTTCCACTGTACCTACGACGATCGAGTAGACCGACGTAACAATATCGTTTTCTAGTCAAAGTTGTCCATGTTCATTTTTTTAAATTAACATTATTTCTATTGTTATTTTTTATTGCAATTAAACTTGGAGAACTAATTTTGTTTTTACCAATATAATTTATTTTATATTACTATTATTTATTACATATTTCTTTTTATATTTACATTTTTGAAGAGGACAGCAGAGAAAACTGTTGGAACCGTGTAAGAACACATTAATAAAAATGTATTAATTATTATAACAATACGAATACTTTGTGTGCAAATATGAATACATTGTGACGTATTCAGTCGCTTAGAATAGGTAGGAGAGATATATCTTATCGGAATGAAGCGGATTTATTAATGATGCTATTAATTTTCTGACAAAGTATAACGCCTTTAATACAGTTTACAAATAACAATTATTTGTAACACAACTAAAACTTAATTTTATGTACAATAAAAAAAATAATATTTAAAAATTCTGTTTGTCTTATTTAAACTATAAAATCGTTACTGATGTAACTTGTAGTAGAATCTCTCTTTTAAAATAGGTTCCATACGTGTGTATGAACAATATAGTCTCACGTCCCTTTAATGTTAAGTGGAGATCCTTCAGAGGACGGATTGATCCTATCTGGATGAATACGGGGGTTAGTTTACTCTGTCCGGCTTTAGGGTCACTTTCGGGAGTGTAGATATTTCCCACGAGCACAGATACATACACTTTCACCGAAAACCGATCGATATTCTTACAGCTTAAATGGTGTGTTAAGCTTACACGTCTCCAGTTAGCTAGAAGTATTTTAAACCCTAAACGGAATATCTTGCACATAATTATAATAATTTTATCGCAGTAACTTAACAGGAATTTTATAACTTGCGTTCGTCGTAACTGGCAGGCATGGCTCAGAGCAGCGTTTAGTCTCTGCTACATTCCATGTGCAATTAAAATGTCTACTGCATTATATATAATTTAAAATATCTTTTTGAATATATTCGTATAATCCATCAAGATAAATAGGTATAAAAAATTTAACTCGCCTATTCCTTAAAATGATTTAACAAAGGGATGTTTAGCTCACTCTAAGTACATATGAAAATGGTCAGCAAAAGACGAAAAGGGCTGGTACGATGTTGACCTACTTCACACACCGTCCATGTATAAGTATTAGTGTGTTCCATTTCAAAGCCATATCATTTTATAGTGACCGTAAGGCAGCTTTATCGTATGGACTGTTTCACTTGGACAGCCCTATCCCTTTCCTACTCCTACTCTTTTCAACATGATGTAGGAGGAATATACGATAAACTATATACATTGACAGTAAATAAGTCAAAGGTGCATAATTTACAAAGTCAAAAATCTAGGTTTAATAAAATTAAATATTTAAATTCTTAGAATGATGAACTGCACACCTGAAACAAGAGGAAATATTTCTAGCGTTGTTTAATTTTCTAGCCGGTAAACTGTATTTGAAATAATGATTTTTTACGGAAAAGAAAAATTATTTTATTACAGGTCCGCATGGGGCTGATGTCTTAAAACAGTATAATATAATATTAAACTCTATAGAAGCCAACAATCGCAAGTTTAATGTCGACGCCAACGGAAGTAATACGGCAGTGTCACATTTATTCTGCAGTCGGTCTATTCTACAGTACGTGCTGCACACAGAAAATAAGAAAAGCAGGTTAGTCAATTAACAAAAAGTATAAGAATTAAAGACATCACTTTGGAGTACCTGTGTTAAAGAAAGCTGCATCGCATGGAGTTATTTCGACGTCCTGTGTTCGGTTCAAGGTCGTGTCAATTCAACGTTTTTACCTATTGGTAATGCTATACAGCAGCCAGACTAGGAGATAAAACGACCTCAATCATTAAGGAGTCGTCATCTACACGTAAATCGGCACAATAAAAACTCTCTACACCGTACAGGTGTTCATTGCGGGCTGGATTAACTCTTCTCTCCGACTGTGCTGTACGACGCGGACATCCAAAATCGCAACCTGCCATGGTCTTAATACTTCAGTGAATATGATGAACAATTGCCATCATCATCATCATCATCATCATCATCATCATCATCATCATCATCGTCGTCGTCGTCGTCGTCGTCGTCGTCGTCGTCGTCGTCGTCGTCATCATCGTCATCATCATCGTCGCCGCCGCCGTCGTCGTCATCGTCATCATCATCATCGTCGTCGCCGCCGTCGTCATCTTTAGTGCTACAACTAATTGAGAAGTCTTGACCTTCTCAAAACGCCATCGCCATCTCCAACGGCACAGATATGATGCGATGGGTCTCCAGTCCCTTAGTCCAAATAGTTTGACGTCATCGGTCTATCGCATTTTGTCGTGCCTCTCTTTCTTCTTCTATCCAGCCGAATCGACAAAACATTTCTCTTTATTTTATCCGACCCACCTCAACCTTAATAATTTCATAATTTTTGTAATATTTACGTCCCTAAAGAGTGCGTATAATTCTTTATTATAACGTATCTAACCTTTACCCTTTTTGCATAATGGGCGATAAATTTTCCATAATACCTTTCTTTGAAAGTTAAAAGTTTGTTGTCGATCAGTGTTTTTGGGCTTGGCGTCAAGACCGATCTTTTAAAAGTTTTATTTAGGGTGAATTTTGGTATAGATATTGATATTAATCTACATCTCATTTGCTTTATCACTCCAAAGTAGCATATATTTGCTGCTGATATTTGCTATTGGACTCTATTTGTAATACCACTATCTGTCTCCTCTATTGAACTTGCATAAACCTGGCTAAAAAAACTTAAGGAATCTAAGGAACCTGCCACTACTGACTCTGTCTAAGAAAGCTCAGGGAGCTATTATACACTTTACCCGTTATTATTACGTCGCTATAATCGCTTAAAACAAATAGTAGAATTAACTGTAGCCGCCCTGTATTGTTTATCTCTGGTCATCCAATCGCACAAGGCACGAATCTTGTCGTCTTTATTATTCTATGATACATGACAGATAGGAAATGCTACAAAGTACTGTGATGTCTCAATATATTACGTTGTAACTTCATTAAACATTAACAGTTACAAGCCGCTAAACTTAGTAAATCGCAGTGATAAACACCTAATTTTGAATTACACTAGTCTAAACGATACTACTCCTGATTTACTTACTCACGTTGTTGCCAACTTTGTTTTTATATGTCGTACTAAAGTAAGCAACGATTCAATAGTCTTTCATCTTCTATAATGCACTTACGTATTCTACAAGGTTTAGGATGATTATAATTTTGCATCGCATTGTTACTTCTCAGTCAAACTATTACTCAGAAAAAACACACAGACATTACTAACCTCTTACGTTGCGTGGCCGTGTTCTCGGCCCGTCGGAGCAAACATTTTAATTTGTTAGTAGTTTTATAGTTGATACTAATATTTTCAAGAAACATTTTACTTATAATATTAAAGTGTTATTTAATGCCCTTTTTATAGTAGGACCAACGTTTTGGAAAACATACGGAGTTAATAACAAAATCAATTGCGGACTACTTACCAATTTTACAAATCACGGATGGGTTTTGTTTTCAAACCAATATACGCAGTCTATAATATACATCTACACAAGTGTGACACAGAAAAATGTAACTATCTAATACTTCGACTTTTTGACTATGGCAGTTTTTATGATTTGTAATATAAGATTTTAGTTAGTTATGTATTCATTTCAGGAGATTAGATTATTTGTATATTCTTCTGCATTCCTGACTAAGACATTCCTTTACAAAATTGTCTGTAGCTTGTAGGCCTAAACTATAAAACATTGCCTCAATGAAGATAACGTTAAATTATGTAAAATCATGCTAGTATAACGCATGAACCGATATTGTTTTCCATTATGTATCCTTCATATTTGACTTGAGGTGACATAGTTTTAAGTCCGATCATCATAAAATAACAATACTGCGATGGACGAAATTTTTAATAATAATCCCTTATTTACCATTACGCAAATTTATGTAGGTTTTCAAAACTGTGTGTAGTCAGGGTTTAGTTTTATTAGAATGATATTCGTCACACCACATCTGGCATGACTAACTGGATCACTATGGTTTAACAGTAACTGCAACAGAACCGGTAATCCAAGTTCAGTAGGTCACGATTACATACATAGACAATATACTATGCCCTGCGGTGCGGTGACATTCGTTCCAATTCTATTGAAAGCGTTCGTGAATCTTGTTACTTTAATGGTAAATATCTGGTCACAAACTGGTGTGGACAGTAGCTACAAACGTTTTCGCAGGTACTGGTTCTATAAATTACAATACACTCAATGTAAGTAAATCAACCACGTCAGTTTAATGGATGCTGGATTTGTTCCAGACGAATAACAAGATCTTACTTACATTGTAACAAACTTAGTCGTGTTAGTACCGTAGCTTAGTATTTACAGTATTTCCACATATGTGTACTTCCTGTATGTTTTTGAATGTCAAAAACAAAATCGTAGAAATTAATTTTCTGTGGTACTTTTAGAGGAAATGTACAAATACATGATTACAGCAAAAAATTTTGATAGATTGTATTTTATGGGCCTTTAAACTAACTAAGCATTTGAAAGCAGTCTAAGATGTTATTGTCAGCCATTTTGTATTTTAGAATTTGGTACGGCTGTACACGTATGATAGCCTGCGGTACTCATATAAGAATACAAAAGACTAAACAACATCTGTCTGGCAATTTTTTAAGCTAAATATTTAATGCATTAAAAAACGACAAAATTTAAACAGACATGCAAACATATCCACGCTCAAACTTGTACACATGCTTACACCTATTAAATGTAATAGAAAGGTTTATTAAAAATACACGCCCTAAACAGATGTCATCCACCCTCTGTTTAGTGTTCACTCAGCTCTTTGACAATGGATTAAGAAATCAAAACAGCTGTCAGAGTTAAAAAATACAAAAATAAAACTGTGAAACGTACAAAGTGTTTATATATTTCTAAAATACCTTTGTATTAATGTGTTTCACCAAGTGCTCAACAAGTCATCAATTAATATTTATTAAATGTGTTTGCCGAAGGACGAATATGGTCACCTACAGTTGTCCAATTTCATTTATTTCCAAAGTAAAGAGTTTGTAGTCTTTACTGCTTTACACTGCATGAACAAATATTAATTATATACGGCCCCATATTTGCTTTAACGACAAAATGATTCTACAAGAACGTAATTGTTCAGTATATTTTTAGCAAAAACATTACTGTAATATTAGTAATGGTGTTTGATCGTTTGTGTACTTATGTGTGAGGTCATAAAACTCTAAATATAAACTATTCTGAATACGCCTGTTCTCTGATATTCCTAAACTGATAGTCTGCAATGAAAAGTACGCATAAACTACAATAGTATTAACTGCTACAAAACTGTTGAGCGTCCATTGGCACTCACATCACAGTTGTCTACGTGCTAATGTACACTTAGACATACATAAAGCCAATTGTATTTTTGTAATAAACATTCTTAACAAAATTTCAAAATTAATGTATCATAAAAATGTAGTTCTATTTCAAAGCTTATGTGTCTGACAAAGATATCCTTTTCGACAACTGAAACGCGTATAGCTTCTTTATAAAAACAAAATATCCTCCTGATTTCTGGTGATATCGATCCCTGTAACCTATAATATCCTCTTATGTATGTCGTTTTTTCCTAGTCTCGTCTTCTCTTTGCTTCTATCTTATACCTACAATGGCTGCTTCTTACTCGTTACTTTAATTAAAATGTAATTCCTATTCCGTTGTGTACTTTACTCCTGACCTGTTTCTTTG
Source organism: Magicicada septendecula (assembly GCA_034769895.1). Classification (NCBI taxonomy): domain Eukaryota; kingdom Metazoa; phylum Arthropoda; class Insecta; order Hemiptera; family Cicadidae; genus Magicicada; species Magicicada septendecula. Next base: position 409,488,316 of record CM068373.1, read on the forward strand.
TGTAGTGTAGTACATTTGTCTGCTTATCACAGTAATGAGGCAACGTTTGATATTTTCCTTAAAAATGTAATACACATGATCACACTTACGATTGCATTGTATATTCAAATGAAACGTGGATAAATTTAGATGAATTACTGTCTGCTATGTGTGTGTGCGTGCGTGCGTAATTTAAAAATTACAATAACAAAGCGGTTTAGAATGCGTTGGATTATACAAAGAGGTGGGAACAACAGCACGATAAAACACTTATGAATTATTGGCGACCTAATTTGTTTTGTAGCATCGTAAAGAAAACTATGACAGAAGACCTTAGTCAAGTTCCATGGTTAATTGTGTTAATCGATCATCGGGTGCAAACTGTTACTCAGCATCGTATTTCATCCGTTACTACAAACACAAAGTATTATCGTTTCCTCTTTTAAATTAATAGCACTTAAATAGTTTCCAGCCTAATAAACATTTCTAGCTCAAAAGACTTCAATTGCATCAGAGTGTCGTATTTCATCCAACGTTTTTTAACTATTTATAGCTTACTATTTCTAAATAACAATGTAACGATTACCACAAAGCACTGGAATTATTAGGAAAAGCACGCATTCCCAGTTGCCCTCAAGACAGAAATACAATTCCGTGAAGGGGAGGACTATCTGAAATGGGAGCTGTCTAAGTAAAAGGAATGACACCTCTGTCCCCCCACTATAATGTTTTATGTTATTGTGAATAACAGTCATCGTTACGATGATAGGCAAAGTGCAGTTCCATTCACCGGGTGTTTAAGGTAAATGTGTCACTTACATTCCATCCATAAGTTAGTTAATTTCAGAAAAAACATAATATAATATTGAGCTCAGTTTTGAGTCAATATACTCAAGATTTTGTACAGTTTAGAAATAATAGGAGGCAGTTTTTTGAATTGCAGTTTTCTTACATATATAGGGTGTCCCATAAAGTACGCAAGATTTAATAATGTTGTAAAAACTTTTATTTATTGAAAAATATCAGATGTTTTAATGTTAATACAAAGTACACTTACTGCGGTTAAATGTGGAACACAATATCAGACAAATGTCCCCCGCGACTCTGCTGGCACACTGTTGTCCGTCGATCGAAATTTTCGATGACCTTCTTGCACAATTCCGGCTCAATCTCACCAATAACTCGTAGAATCTGTTCCTTGAGATGAAAAATTGTTCGTGGATTGCGGACATAAGCGCGTGATTTCACATATCCCCAAAGGAAGGAATCGCATGGTGTTAAATCACAAGACTTCGGTGGCCAGTTCTGATCGCCGTTGCGTGAAATAAGACGTGCAGGAAACTTTTCAGATAACAAAGGAATTGTTTCGCGGGCAGTATGACTGGTTGCGCCGTCCTGCTGAAACCACATATATTCGAATTCCATACCTTCCAGTTGAGGCCACAAAAACTCCATTATCATGTTCCGGTAACGTTCGCCAGTCACTGTTACTGCATCTCCAGCCTCATTCTCAAAGAAATACTGCCCAATCACGCCACCAGCCCAAAACCCGCACCAAACATTTGCTCTTTGTGTATGCAAAGGCTTCTCGTGAATGATACGAAGGTTCTCTGTACCCCAAAGCCGACTATTTTGTTTATTTACGTACCCGTTGAGATGGAAGTGTGCCTCATCGCTAAAGATGATTTTGTGGGAAAAATCACCGTTCGTTTCACGTTTACCCAATATCCAACTGACGAATTCTCGGCGCTTCAAATGGTCACACGGTTTGAGTTCTTGTGTTAGTTGGATTTTGTAGGCATTCAGATGAAGATCGTTTTTTAGAATTCGCTGCATTGTGCTTCTTGGAATGGCCAGTTGTTGTGATCGATGGCGAACTGATTTCCCTGGACTCACATCGACACTATCTCTCACTACCGTGATGTTTTCAATAGAACGGATAGCGCGAGGACGTCCAGACGATTTAACGTCTAATAACGAAGCTGTTTCTTCGAATTTCTTAATCAATCTCTGCACAGTTGACAGATTAGGTGCTTTTCGTCGTCCAAAAATTCCACGCAATTTACGGACGGTTTCCGCATAACATTCACCGTTCTTATAATGTGTTTTCACAATAACAACGCGCTGTTCTTTCGTGTAACGCTCCATGACGACTAATGGCGAGTAAACGGCAACAACAATACAACAGTTGCAGTGCTACCAACCTAACAAGACGACAGTGGCACGTAATTCAAATATTGCGTACATTATGGGACATCCTTTACATACATGGAAATCACCAAAACAAACAATCTGAAGTCTTGTGCACCTTATAACTGGTACCGTTATTTAGTTGGTAGGGTTACCAAAGAAAACGTGACCTTGTAGTGATGTGTGAACCGTGTATAAGCTGAACTGTACAGAACGGATATGCGGTAAGGATAACACTATTTTAAGCAAAGTGTCACTTACATATGTATAAGATTTGCTGCCAACAAAGTTTACAACCACTTACCTAACGCAAAGAAGGTAGCAAGAGAAGAGAACACTTAAATATCAACTACTCAATCAGAACACCTATGTCCATTCAACCGCGTCTATCAACTAGTGACAGAAATTGCTTTCTCAATTAGTTTGCTGCACACAAAATTAGAGGGAAAACACAGGTTATACAGCAAGAACCAGCAATACCTGAAGACATCAATTTGCCATTTGAATTGTTAAAATAAACGACCGAAGTAAATTGTTTCTGGCTGACCACTCTTCTGTGCCACAGGAAAAGGTTTAGTTCTTTTCTAGCAGCAAAGTAATTACTGAACTCAGTGATAAGAAAGCAATATTTATGGTTGAGCCATTTATAAGCTGGAGCAAACAATACGGTTAATTGTATGCAAACGATGCCGAGCTTAGGGGTTTGATTCAACAACTTTTGTGATAAACGCTCAAGAAGAACATGGTGTATGCTCTTCTCAAGGATGAGAAAAAAAGAGAGCGAGTTTCATAAAGAATATATCATTATTTTTTTCTAGATTTTACATACTGCGCCTTGAATCCATTCCATCAAGTTTCAGAAACATTGCATACGTTTTAAAATAAATAAAGTTCATACTTAGATAGTCTTTCTAAGATTTGTAAGATTTACATTGTTATGATAAAATTTTAATTGTGATTATTTATGTTTTGCCAATATTTTGTATGATAATTTTTAGCTTCTGATGATGAATTTAGAGAACAAACGTTATGTCAAAAAGTATTACGATAAAGGTAGTTACTCGATAAACATAAATTTGAAACTATGAAGATAAAATTTAATTTGTCGCAAATGTAGAAAGTAATGTAACATTTGTAATTACAAACACATAAAAGTGTAAAGAATTCGCCTATAATTGCAACGATTTAAATGATTGAATCGGTAAAATCAATTAAAATAATCACGAGATTGAAACAATTAAAACTTTGAACACAATTTGAAACTTGAAAACGATTAAAACTATTAAAACGATAAAAACATTGAAACGTTAAAAACGAGGACACTCATCATAAAACCTCTACCACCGCAACACGCACGTACACAGGTTATTTTAAATAATCATTTATATGCCTTTCGACTACAGTTGAAAACTATGTTATACTACAAGAGCAATACACACGAATTCATTAGTCCCTCTGAAAGGAATCGCGTGCAACCGGAAGAGTAATTTATATCCGTTACCTTTGTCATCAATTATCATGGCCCGCATCGTCACGTTTGATAGTGGTTTCTAATAGTGATCAGTCAACCTGCGCTTACCCGATTTCTCTGATTTTTAAAGACAGTTTAATGTGAAGTTGAGAAAAGGAATCTACCAAATTACTACACGATTTACAAAGATTAAACTTTTCCTCTCTGATTTCTTATTTCAAAACTTGTTCTTATAGATAATACAAAATTATAGCATTATCAGATATTGAGTTTTTGACGTTGAATTGCATAAATTGTTTGCTTTGTACTTTGTTACTTTCCACTCCATTACCTAGTTGCGTATAAACAATGTTACAGACTACATTTTTTTAGTACAGTCACTGTACAGAACTGTTGATTCATAAATATTTATCATTTTCTATATAGGTAACTCGAAGTTTCTTGCAGCAGTTATATAATGTTGTGATATTATGAATTTGTTTCGTCTGCAAGTAGTGTAATTTTGTATATTTTCTTTTAAACACCTGACGCACGTTTCACTGAAAAATATCAGTATCATCAGAGGTTTGTAAGTAAATTAATAACAATCGAAATCATTCTATGTTAATATAGAAATTAACGAATAATCTAATTTGTATCGATTGTAATGTAAAATAACTGATAATCGATTTAGGTCGATTAGTCAACGATTGTTTTTAGTAAATTTATAATTTTAAATAGATCGTCTTGCTTTGTTTTCATTTGGGTTTGTTTTTTAATTAATAAATTATTGTTATTGTGTTTGTAAATATTAAGATTTTCCCAAATATTCATTTTTTGACCTTTTTGTATGTTTTTAATTAATTGTATATTTTCAATATTTGGAAATTGGTGGTTATTATTTAGACAATGTGTGGTTAAGTTAGATTTATAAATATTTGGTTTTAAATATGCATTACGGTGTTGAAGGAATGTAGTTTTTTCCTTGTCTGGCCTACGTAAAATTTGTTGCAATCTGGACATTATATTTTATATATTCCATTTTATTGTGAATATCGGATTTAGTTTTAGGTTTTATTTTATTAAAAATTATATTATCTGTCTTATAACATATTTTTAGATTAGTATCTTTAAATATTTTGTTTAGTTTTTGAATTATATTCCAATAATAAGTGAAGGTTGTATATTTTACATTGTTATGACGGTCTACTTGATCGTCGTAGGTACAGTGGAAAACAAAATAAGTACAAGACACCAATTAAGTTTTTAATTTAATTTGGTACAAGACACCAAATCACCAGCTTTAATTTTCACAGTTAACAGTTCGTAATTAACAACACAGTCTCTTATAACAAATCAAATAAAAATTGTTCACACCCAAATTTTATGTCAACTAATATTAAACACAATTGTTATTACAATTATACCGCCCGATTATAAAACGAAACACTTCACTAATAACCACTTGAACGTACACAGTAATAACTGGAACCGCACTGTAAATATATCGCCACTAATACTGAAAACTAAGGCCGCTGCCGCCATGTATTTATACCTGCGCTCACAGACCAGAACGTTCCAAACTGCGTCTTAGCGCCAGTGTACGACGTAATTAATTGCGGCCTTGAACCAGTCCGCGCGGCTGACGGCCTCCAGAAAAATCTCGCGAATGCGTCAATAAGCACGTACACCACCGCATTACATTCTGGATCTCTCTGGAACGTTCTATAAACACGTAGATTGTTCTGTGATGTCGTAACGATATTATAGGTGAATTTTTAGATGTAGTGTTCTTGATAATTTTATTAGTGATTTTATGTTTAATTTTATTTTCTATTTTATTAATAGTTTTTATTTTGTATCTATTTGTAACTGCTATTTGTTGGGTAATATTCCTTTCTTTGTTTATTTCTTTGTTATTTAATGGGATCCTAAGCATTCGGTAAATCATGGAATTAAATACCGCCATTTTATGTTGCGGAGGATGGTTAGAATTATTTGGTATTACTAAATCAGTTTGAGAAGGTTTCCTGTATATTGAGTATTACATTACATTACTTAATTACACTACTTGCAGAAGACACAAAATTGTATAACATCACAACTTCATAAATATTTGTATAAGAATTCCACGTTTAGTCATCTTAAGATAGAGGAATAACTCAGTAAAAGCCATAGACAGTGATAATCGTAATTTAATACACACTATTAGAGTTAACACGTTTATAAAAACCGTTCTGATTACTCTCAGGATAATAATTGCAACTTAGTGTACTTCCTCGCATTATACTTCTTAGAAATACTCATAGTGTGTCGTGGTGTAGCACTGTATCCATGTATCGAATACAGAGTATAACATTAAGGCAGATCGTAGTATATAAAATAATAAAGTAACAGAATAATGATAAAGGTAAGAGAGATGTTTTAAAACTTTATGTTTTGATCCTTAGATAGTCTTCTCTATTGTTACAGTACTGTAAGAGTCACATGTAAATAGTGATTCTCAGAAAAGTCATTGTGATAGTCACATCGCATTGTGATACTATCTTATTTACATTGATGTTTTTGCAATGATATTTGTATGCCAACGCACGGAAGGTGTTAATTAATTTTAACGTCTTATGTTCTTTTCTGTAGTTTAATTGGTTAGTAAAGTTTACAAGGTACGTTGTAAATTTTATTCAGTCCACGTTGTTTGAGTTTGCGCTTGCCCTACATTTCTGATTCTTTACTTATTTATTCCCTTGTTATTTTTTTTAAATTTAAATCTTCGTATATTAAGAAAAATTAATTATTCCGTTAACGATACTGTACTCAAAACGGAAATTATGTAACACATGGTGTTACTACGGTGTAGGGGAGAGGGGGGCACATTTGAACACTTTTTATTATTTCTTTACTGTAATCAGGACCAAGGGCTAAAAAACAATTCTGTTATATGTTGCAAACACTTCATTCATTTTTGTATAAGATTATAAAATAAAATAGTAAATTATTACAATATAACTAATTTTTTATAATTTTTTTATAACTACAGTTTTTTGTTCAACATTTGAATGAGCATGGGGCACGTTTGAACAATATGATTAATTTGAAATTTTTTTTTAATTTCTTTGACATTTTATAAATAAAACTGTAAAATTTTGTTAACTTTTCAAATTAAAGTTACTCCGTTAGTGGCAAAGAAAATATCAAAAACAATAACTAAACTTAAAAAGAAAATAAAGTCAAAAACAGCAACGATATAGATTTATAAACATAATTATTTTAATTCATTTTAATACACTTGTAAATTTTAATGTAAACAGTATTTTGAAAAGCCATCGGGTTTAAATTGAAATACTGATGGAATTGAATAACAAGCAACTATAGGCCTAAACTATAATTCACATCAAAACCTTTCTTTAACTAAACATACTTCATATTAGATTAACTTCTTAATTTGATAAACAGCTGGATTATTATTGAAATATAGTAGTGTATTAATATTTAATTCTAGTTATAATAAAAACTAGCTCTTAATAAATTGTTTTTAACAAAGACAACAGAAAAGTTTATTAAATTGTACTTAATAAACAACGGTGAACTGACCTGACCCAATCTATAGTTGCTTAGATTTACTTTGAAAGTCATCAGTCCCATTGATCGTTGAGTTGTACCTCTTAAAGGCTGTGGCAACACAGCTACTATGTCAGATATTTCAACTGTCCACTTATCTTATTTTTCAGGAAAGAAAAATGTTACACTGTCTGTGCTTTTCTTTAAAAATTTAACAACACATTCTCCCTTATCTTTGTCTAAGACTTCTCCAATGTAATAAATAATCTTCTTTTTCGTAGCAATCTTGACTAAAACATAACCCTTTACTTGAAAATCTTTGAAGTTTACTTTCTTCTCTGAAATCATATCATGTTCTTTACCACGTACGTCTTCATTTTCAACATGACTGGATTCTTCAAAGATTCTGGTTCTCTTTCATAAAGTCTTCTTTTTGGCTGCTGATTTTTAAGAAATACACTCGATTGAAATTTTTGAACTTTTCTTAACCTTCTGTCAGTGTCAGCCATAATTTTATTCTTTTCTGGTGTAGAAGTAAGAATTCTAGATTTACCTTTCTTCCTTCCTCTTCTTGGTGTATCTCCATTTCTTTTTTCCTTCATTACTGACAAAGGATATGGCCAGATACTTTCTGGTGTACAGGTTTCATTAAAAGGTCTAGATGCTCCGACTTCGGTTGTTGTATCCTCTTTGTTTCTATATTTGATTGGGGTTACCTGCTCGCCTGTTTTCAGACAAAATTTGTATTTTAATAAATGTTATTTTAATGCAAAAATGTAATTAAGGGGCCGTTTTGAACATGTTCAAATGTGCCCCACATGCCATGTTCAAATGTACCCCCTAAGACATTCTAAAACAAAAGTGACTTGCATATAATTGACGTTAAGCAAACCATACAACTGAGTACATATAAATATTAAGAATTAAACTTACTTTTAATGGGCACCTCGTTGCGATGTTGTTACACTCTCTTGAATTCACCAGACTCTTACAAATTCAAACTTCGAGAGTCACAAAAATATGTCTAAAACAGACTTCTTTAAACAAATGTTTTCAACTGCAAACAAAATGGCTGCTGACTGAAGAGGTTTGTAGAATGTAGTGTTACCAACATGCTGAGTGAATGAAGAGTATGTACCAACAAGATAATTAGTTACCAACATACTGGTAAAATAGTTAAATTATTGCATTAGATAACTGTGAGAAACAGACACTGTTCAAATGTGCCCCCAGTTCTAATGTACCCCCCTCTCCACTACTTATATACGGTATATGTCACGACGGTTATAATCCAAATAAAAGGTTTGTATAATTATGCGTCGAGCCCGTGGAGTTTAATTTTATGTTCAATTCAAACACTGGGCAGGTCTTGAAATAATAAGCGGTTAAATCTCTTAAACAAGGAGAAATATATCAAAACTTAGAGAAATAAGGAAACACTCTCACATCTAGGTAAGAACAATGATAACACACACATACACACAAACACATACAGATGCTAGTAAATGAAGTATGTAATACCTGTGCGATCGTAGAGTTGGTCCGCATTTTATTTAGTAGGTCTGCTAACGTAAAAATGTCTTGTGATTATTTCGCAGTTGTTAATGGTATAACCATATCATTTTATCTTTACGTTAAATGACTATCTTTACATAATACAAACAATTGTAAAAGTTGTTTTCTTTGTAAGATTTGAACAGTCAATTTTAAGTTATCAGATAACGATGATTTTAAAATACATCGTTCAGTCTTTTAAGGTGTTTTACGGAAATGATATAAGATTTTATATTGAAATTAATAGACTTAACGTAAAGATAATATTTTTAAAATCTTATACAAATTGAATTTTTTAATTCCTGTAATGAATATGTTTCGTGACATCCTACATTATATTTAACTTTTCTTAAATATGAATTGGCAGTCGTCAAATATGTTATGACACTAATGTTTATATATACATCGAGAATATTAAACTAAAATTCCTTGACAATATTTTGCCATGGCTTCAGAGAGAAATTTTTTATGTTTGAGAAATAGGTTTTAATTTCTTGTTGCTTACTTACAACTTGTGTAAACTGAGTGACGAATGTCCTGTAAGCTTTGGCGCAGAGAGGCATCTGGTAACACCTGAGCATTTCCATTTAAAATCCTGACATTATTCCGTAACTTTTATGTTATTCTACACTGGCGCCACCGGTTGCTTGTCTAATTAGACAACCAATCAGATTTTACATTACCTTGTAGCACAGATATAGGAGAGCCCGTGCCTTCTAAATTTCCTGTATTTATGTTTTCGAGTCTTTGCAAAATATTTCAATAACATGTGCAAAACTTCGGATTTGTGAAAGTATCGTATACAATGACAGAGAAAATGAAAATAAATAGGGAAAATTTAACTGATTGAGTTCAACGAATAAGAAACATCTTATTCAGAAAATTACTGAGAAAAATGACAAGTGTTAATTGCTAATTTCTTTGCGGTTTATTTTAATTATTTTTTTTATTGCTTGATGTGATAATGTAAGTTGGAGAATTGTGTGCACAAAACTACTAAAATACAAGTGTTTTTCTTTTAAGAAAAGTGTTGCTAAATTACATTGTTTTGTCTGAAGTTCAGTAATTTACCCTATCGCTTAAAGATCGCGATCCGAACGGCGTCCGTCGTACTGGTAATTTACATTCACGTAAGTTCAGAACCAAGTTCAATCGAAATTAGTAGGAAGATGTTTACAAGATTTCTAAACCGTATGTAGATTTTGTTAGAATAAGTGAAAGCTTTCAACCACGAAAAGCTTTTATCAGATAGCACTTTCTCTACTGACTCCGTGATGTGTCCCTTTAGTATGAACAAGTGACGTTCTTCCTCTGTCCACTGGCTTGCTCACCCAGCACCTTGAAATTGACGAAAATAGGTCAACCGGTCGGTGTTTCCGTCAAATGTCAAAGCTTTTGAATGAAATCAACTTTCTTTGCACTATTTTCTTTTGTTCTTCTTAACATTTTTCTGTTTTCGTCACTTTTACCGACTATTGAACTTCTTGTTTTAAAGCACATGGGTTAACTTTATGTAGCCTACTTTCAACAAATAACGTAGGTTTTCACGTGCGGTATTTTGACTGGAAAACAACTGCCTGGCTGTTACGCTGTGGTCCAACATTATTAAAATTATGGTTGCTATTGAAAAGCCGGTCCATGATAATAACACTGTTGATATAAACTATATCAAAACTTAACAAATTCACAACAAAAACAAAAATAGACGTTTCGGCTATAGGCCTACCACGAGGGTCTGCTTCAGTGTGGCACAAAAGAGGGAATTTACTCCTGCGAGAGACTGAGATTATAAACAAGCCTTCCTTAAATCGCACTCACGTTAATAAATTTTTAGAATCAGAACATCGTATTAAAATAACGCTTTCTGATTGGGTCGTCTTGCTTTCCGTAGGAGACGGACTTTGACTCGTCTATTGATTTATAAAGTTTATAAATTTAAATATAATATAAATTTGATCAGAAGCAATCATTTCGCAACAGCTTGTCAAAGGCGTTAACATAATTCAAAAACACAATGAATAAAATAGAATTGAAATCATTTATTTTTTCATTATTTGTTTCAAATGTATACGTTACGATATTTAAAAATTTTCTCCATAATATTGAAGACAATAGTCTCAAATTGTCAAAAAGTTTCCTTGTATATGGTTTATAATTATTTAGGATCTGTGAAAACTATTCTTTAAAAGTCCTACCGAATGCCGATGGGCACTATTAACGTTACTTTTAACTGAACTGATCCACTTAACCTAACCTATTAATTACTTATTTGTTTGCGTACCGTATCACTTATTATATGATATATAATTAGTAGGGGGAAAATGAGAGTTCAAACGCAGAAAGGAATTCCCCCCAGGCCATATCTGGACCACAGCATCCGCGACTTTTTCGTTGATCTGTGTCAAGATCAGCGAACCGCTGGACCCGCAGCATCCCGATGGACCACAGCACCGCGAATTTCCGCGAATAAATTTTTTTTATTTTTTTTTATTTTATTTTTTTATTTTTTTTATTAAATTGATTTGGTGGGATGAGGTTCAATGGACCACCAGCATCCGTGAATATAATTTTTTATTTTTTTTAAGAAAGTTGATTTGCATATCAGTGGGTGGCTTTGGGTGGGTGGTTTTTTTATTTCATATCAGTGGGTGGTGTAGGGTGGGGGGTGGTTCCAACTCGATGTATTATAGTGTATACTAAAATATATGATCAGGTGTACCAACCTTTGCATGAGTTCAAATTTGTTGTGTGTTATAATGTATATTAAATCTATATGATCAGGTGTACCAACCTCTGTAGTATTATTATAGTGTATAGATATTTTATATGAGCAGGGTTGTCAACATTTTCTGCGGTGGGGGGAGGGAAATTCAAATATGTGTTATATAGTGTATATATTAAAATATATGATCAGGGTTATCAATCTTAAATTATTGTGTGCGTGTATAGAGCAGATCTGCCAACATTTCTTTCTCTTCTGTGGTGGGAAATTCAAACTATATATGAACATAATTGTTACTCTCTCTCTCACTCTCACACGGTGTGTATGTCTCTCTCTCGTTGTCAAACGTTATGCTCACCGGCATTATAGTGTATATTAAAATATATGATTAGGTGTACCAACCGTTACATGAGTTCAAATTTGTCGTGTGTTATAATGTATATTAAATCTATATGATCAGATGTACCAACCTCTGTATTATTCGTCCTCTCTCTCTCCCTCTCTCTCTCTCTCTCTCTCTCTCTCTCACGGTGTGTATGTCTCTCTCTCTCTCGTTGTCAAACGTTATGCTCACCGGCATTATAGTGTATATTAAAATATATGATTAGGTGTACCAACCTTTACATGAGTTCAAATTTGTCGTGTGTTATAATGTATATTAAATCTATATGATCAGATGTACCAACCTCTGTATTATTCGTCCCCTCTCTCTCCCTCTCTCTCTCTCTCTCTCTCTCTCTCTCTCTCTCTCTCTCTCTCTCTCTCTCTCACAGGTTGTGTATGTCTCTCTCGTTGTCAAACGTTGTGCTCAAACTGTGGTCAGTACCGAGCGCATGTATATGAAATTAGAAAGTTTATTCGACAAATATTAACGTCCTCTCACTCTCTCTCTCTCTCTCACTCTCACTTGTTTCAACTGTGTCAACAAATAGTAACGTCCTCTCTCTCTCTCTCTCTCTCTCTCTCTCTCTCTCTCTCTCTCTCTCACTTTCACACGTTTCAACTATGTAAGGTTCCATACCCTTTCTCCTGTCTCCCTCTCGTACATTGAGTAGTCGGTGTGATGAATAAATAATTTTAGCACTATCTCTCTTTCGTTGTCGGAACGTCGTCTTCATTTTTCAATGTATTAAATAATTAATTAATAGTTTATAATGCAGTCAGTGTGATTGATCCTTGTTAGAAATATATATATATATATTCGGCGTCAATGAACTACTTACCTGTTATGTTGTTACAGACAATACTTCTGTTTTAAGGTTGCAGTTTACACACACACACACACACATAGGTTCAGTAGTGTATAGCGAAATAAATTAAAATTATACACACACATGAAAACGGCGGCTGAAATTCATACAAATCTTCTGATGTAACAGTTCACAAAAAATAAATTAATTGTACACATGTTCAGATATGTAGAGTGAAATAAAATAAAGTCATAATTTGTTTAAATGATTAAATAAATTTTAACATTCACAATATAAAATTCACAATTAAATAAATACATTAGAAATTGATATTTTTCGAAAGTTTATATATAATTGTGTGTCGTACTTGTAGAAGAAGCAACCTGCAACATAACAATACAACAACAACATTAAAATCATGTTAAATATCACACACACAGATGCACACGCAACGCGCGCACATACAGACGCATACGCAACGTAATCACACACACACACACACATACGCACACGCATACGCAACGTAACCAAACACATACATACATACAACGTACACACGTTTGGGTTACACCACACGCGCACGCACACACATACGCATACGCAACGTAATCACACCCATACATACAACGTACACACGTAATACATAAACTTACGCGTAATCACACCCATACATACAACGTACACACGTAATACATAAACTTACGTTTACTGCCGTCCGAACTGAAGTGTGAGGAGGCAATAACTATAGATATCACAGTAAGAATTTTTGTTGTTGTTGTTTTTTTGTTGTTAACCAGTGGTGTAACGGGGAATTTTAGCAGGTGGAGGAGCAGAGTCGTCATCGTCGTCGGCATGTATCCGATAATGTCCGTACGCAAGGGTATCACGACCATTGTCTAATATATAACGCTTATCATCATACGGTGACAACGCTTGCTTATTTACACGCATCGTGTACAACGTATGATGATCGCTACGTAAACACAACGCACTGACAGAAAACGGACAATGATCAGTGAGACACTTGCTATACATATCGTGTCGCAGACTCCTCTTAATAGCAACTCGAGGCACACCTTTACACACACGTTTTTGACTCGCATTGCTAGAATCTTCGTGGGCCACAAGGAACGAATAACATTTCGCTCTGAGACCTACGAATTCTCTAATAGGACGACCACACGTTTCATCCTTGAACAGAGTCCGACAACCTTTTTGTTCTTAAGGCTATAACAAGGATGAGACATAGGGTAATCCGAGGTGTCAAAAACGTGCAAGTCCTTCTTCATATCTGCATACAAGTCTGATGTTTGAATATGATACATCAGACTGTCTGTATCAGTCATTAACAATTTAACGTTGCGGCCGTACTTGGCGACAGCATAACGATAACAAGCACCGTGAAGCCGACATACACGGGACGAGAAAGAACAATGGATTTTTTACGGAGTGAAAGCCCCACCAGATCGTTCGTATAACGAATCATACGTTTTAGCCTGGGTGTGGAAACTAGTTTTTGAAGCCGTCGTTCATTCGAGACTAGTTCAAAGTCTATATGTTTCCGTACGTTCTCCAGCGACTTACCGTATACGGCGTTGTTCATCAGTTTGAAAAGGTCTTTTTCAAAGCTGTTGACGGCTGATTGCCTCTTGCGGGTGTTGAAATCGATAAACGGTTTCAACCAAGCGCTTTGCTTAAAACACAACACCCTATGAGTCGCTTTCAGCTCTAAACCAAGACTTAAATACAATTTCAAATTTCGATAATGGAGAACGTAATTTTGTTTGTCCTCCAAAGTTGTTAACAACTTCTCTACGGATGACCCTGATTCGTTATACGATGATCTGTATATACTCTCGTGTAAACGTTTGGAAAAGGGAGAAAGGATATCGTGTGTTATGCGCTGGCGCACAGGTGCAAGCGGGTAGTCGGAATGCAGGTCGTGTAAGGTATTAGGATAGTGTAGGTCGACTTCGAGGATGTACCCGATGTCAGCATCATCACTCACAGTACGTACGTCCAAGGACTCGATTTCGTTACGATCGAGCCATCGGAAGTCTGCGTAAGGGAGTGGTTGCGACATGGCTGCACCGTATAAATTGTTACAGTCCGTATACAGAATGAAGGAGGTCGGTTTCGAAACATCGTACTGGTCTGGAATCAGAGGATTGTTAGCGACTGCATGACGGTTGGATATCATCGCGCAGCCTCCGCGGATCCCAGACTCGACGTACAGATGCATATTTATTTCTGTCAACAGTTCTAATTCGACCCCGGTCATTTTTAGCATCGCGTTCCAAGCGAGTCCGGGAAGCGAGTAAAAATGACAGGGGTCCAAGCAGTAATCGCGTAAGGCCATGTCTCGGAAACTTTCAAAGACATCGGCCAGCAGCATTACGTCTGTCAACAAATACAAATCATGGTAATCTCCAAACGTACGCAGATTGAATGCACTCCACACGTTTTGCGCGTGCTCGTAATCTGCGTCCGAAATAGATGATTCCATCAACCGGTTATCAAAGTGTTCACGAGCGGGTAGACTTGTTTCGTTGAACCGATCAATAATGTCAACATACTCGTATGGGTATACCCCCTTGCGTACGAGCAGATTGGTCTGTTCATCGAAACCCCGTCTAAGCATTTCCTCTCTGAGCAAAGGAAATTGGCTCCCGGACGCGGACAGGTTGGTAACGAGTGTGTCCAGAGAGCGATTAAGAAATTGAAAGGAGTCTACGAAACGCAAGGGACCCAGGGAGAACGACACGTAACGCTCACTAGATGTTGCGATGCAGGATACGCGTTCGTCCTTATATTTCCCTAAACCAAGTATTAAATGGTGACAGTCGTAGCCACGAAGGTTGTGAAAGAAGACGGGGATATGACGAGGCATCTTGTAACTCAGATTACAGCTATTATGGGCTGCTCCCAAGAATTTCCCCGTAAGATGGCAATGATTGCGTACCTTGTCATCGTCTGTCAAAGGGCGCTCACACAAATGACAAACGGTGGCGTTAGTGAATACAACATTGTCATCATCGGACATAATTAATTGTACGTTATGTCGTACCACCTTCATCATATCCTCGGCGTCTTTCAACAACCACGAGAAGAACGTGTCTACAACGTTTTCACCTCGATAAACTTTAGCCTCTCTCCAAAGGCTGTGCGTATGATCGACGATAGCATAGGAGAAACCTGACGGGATATGCTTCGCTTCGTATGATGTGGACGATACAGGAGGAGAAGTTATTTTCTGACGGACACCGCTGCTATCGACGGAGTAGAATTCACCTAACTCGTGCACTGTCGTCGGGACGTTGTTACCAGGTGAACACGATTGAAGCGGAGTGATGAGGGACTCGAAGTCGGCGTAGACGGTGAAGGGTACATTAAGACAGTGCGCGTAATTTTTAAAGGACATAAACTTCTCCTCCTCCGTGGGCATTTTGGTTTTCTGCTCGCCGTAAGGTGTGCAGTAGGGGAGATGATCGGACAGACCATGTTCTGTGGTGAAACGATGCAGGCAGTAGTCACAGTAAAATGATTGACCGTTGTGTTGTGTTAGGGATGATAACAATCTACTCATGTTACTGATAAGACAGTAATGTTTTCGGCTATTCGTATCGGTCAGAAGCAAAAGATTAACGTGATGCGACCTGTCCTTATTCGGGGTAATTCTCAGAGGGTAAACCTCATTTTTTGATTCATTTTTGATATTGTCTTCTATATCATAGCCGAAAACGTTTATAGAAATGTTAGGATTCTGTGCTTCAAATTTGGAAATGGACTTTAACGAAACAGGGTACTCGATACCGGACATATTTAATGTGTTTATGAATGGGATGTATTTTGAAGCACGGTCTCTATCTCTTACTTGAGGGTGTATGTGGGCTAGAACAGACCACAGAAAACACATTTCATCGTGGGGGTTCCTGATGTTGACTACTGCCCTGGTGTGTGAGAGTTTTCGCGGGGTTGGAAGGTAGG
Source organism: Magicicada septendecula (assembly GCA_034769895.1). Classification (NCBI taxonomy): domain Eukaryota; kingdom Metazoa; phylum Arthropoda; class Insecta; order Hemiptera; family Cicadidae; genus Magicicada; species Magicicada septendecula. Next base: position 409,504,946 of record CM068373.1, read on the forward strand.
AGGACGCTGCTAGAGGCTGGTACCGTCCAACAACCAGTTCCAGCTTCAGTACAGCATCCACCGACCATCCGCTCCCGTCACGGGTAAAATTAGATATGCTATTGAAGATTTTATCGTAGGATTCATCGAGTAGACAATTCAACTCGTCGCTGTCGTCCGCGAGCAACGTGCGACAACGTCCGTGGAAGACGGCGTCTTTCGTTACCTCTTTCTCCTCACCACTGTCACCATCTACCACGGTTTTGGTAAAACGTATCCTGCACGCAATATGCCACTTGATATTGCGTAAACGTGTCTGCTCTGTCTGAATATCCTCAAGCAATAAAGGACGTGCCTCAGTCATTACGAATACTACGTCATGATCCGACGCGTTGACGTTCACTGGAATGTAGTCGAAGGTTGTGATGCACCCTCGGACACTACTGTTCCTCTCGATATAAAACCGAGTCACAACTGAAACAATAGAAACATGAGTATTAGTAACCAATAGGAATGATAAATAACGTGTACACAAAAATTCATGTTTGTAGTAAATAAATAACACTCGTCGGGGTAATATGTCAGTTTATTACAAACCGTGAAGATGTCGACTACTCCTGATTTTAGTATTGAAAGTGAAAGAATAAAATCATTCAAGTATTGGGAAGTGACGTTTATCAGCCCCGACGAGTTAGCGTTTGCGGGGTTCTACTTCTACCCTAGAAATTTCGATGTTTGTGGGCATAGTATGTCATTCGCAGACGATAGAGTTAAATGCTTTTGTTGTGGAATTGAATTAGTTGATTGGAAAGAAGGTGACAAACCTATGAAGGAACATGAAAAATTTTCATCTACATGTCAATTTCTAAACGATGTTAAGAGTGAGACTTTTCATACACACACCAACAGACATAGTATGACTCAAACGTTAATTCGCATCAGCAAGTTTGCACACTACATAATTACAAAAATAATTTCTTAACGGTGAACTTTTTTTTACCTTGTTCAGTCTGCTCCTCCCCACGTTCCTGCTGAAGGTTAGCCATGATCTTCAAGAGAGAGAGAGAATGAATGAATACTGAAAAACAAAAGGTACTGTTATAACGCTGGTATTATGTTAGTGTATCTTAAACGATTTATATATATATATCAATTTGTAGCGCATGAACGTGTGATAAGTAAGACGTTGTTGCAAGTGAGTGGCGAGGTGGGTGTGTGTATGTGTGTGTGTGTGCAACTGTACTAAAAAGCTGTTATGCGCATGCGCAAATAATTCAAATGCACTTACGTAGATGACTGAAAAAGAGATGATTTACATAATACATGTACACCAATAAATATGCTTAGAATGAAAATATTTGTTATGATTTTAGTAACATATAACAGCGTCTTACATACCACTCGAATCTGTATATACTGTTCTGTTACAGATAATAATAATAATTTGATCACGCACACACATACATGTACTAAATCAATAAATAATGCACTTGATAAATTATGCTTACCAAACTAACGTATGTTGAATACACACACAGGAACTTGTGTATACTGAGACGCACAATAATTCAAGCAGTCTTTCAACTATTAAAAAACTGCTGAGATAGATTTATCAACGCACGCAAGCAGTCAGTGTGAATCCGATAGAATTCAGTTATACCTAAAAATATATATATCTTCAATTAGAAGTGTATAAAAGGTACAGTAAGAATATATTTCAGAAAATTGTATTAAATTCAAATATATATCTTCAATTAAAAGTGCGTTAAGAATAAAAGTACGTTAAGAATATTGCAACGAATCACAGGATCATGATAGGCGGGGCAAGTCATATATTACACAGACAATGGACATTCATATTATATTGGTAGATGGTTAAGTTTGGTTGTTATCAATTGTATTTAGTAAGGTTAAGGGTTTAGTTTAGAAAAACTGTGCATTATTATTTATGGTTATTCATGTACTGTGTTAGTGGAAATGTGCGCGCGTGCGCGAGTGGGAATCGTTTCCCGGGCGGTGCGTGAAGTATTATCGTTGTTTTGACATTAGCTGAACTGAGACATGTGTATCGCTACAATCCCTATACCTGTCGGACTATTGTTTACGTTCATGTATATTATTAGTATGTAGGCAGTCATGCATGAGATACGTGTAGTCTGATTACCGCTATGCATGCTGTTACAAAGTAATTGCACTCTACTGCATGAAAAGTGCATGGTCATTTATACTAACCATGTGACTTCCATCCACCAATAGAATGCTGACTGGTGGTTGGAAATTTTCTTAAGCCTGTCGTTACACAGGCAGTTCTTCTACGCCATCTACCGCGAACGGGTCGTGCACTCCTTGTACAAGAATTCTACCGCTTGCAAGGTGTTGTAAAGACTATTCGTCGTTAGTGAAACGGGAAGGCTCAGAACTGTGTATGTAGTACATCTGCACACAGTAGTGTTTAAACGCATTACGCGTATAATTACGATAGTTCTTCTACGCCATCTACCGCGAACGGGTCGTGCACTCCTTGTACAAGAATTCTACCGCTTGCAAGGTGTTGTAAAGACTATTCGTCGTTAGTGAAACGGGAAGGCTCAGAACTGTGTATGTAGTACATCTGCACACAGTAGTGTTTAAACGCATTACGCGTATAATTACGATAGTTCTTCTACGCCATCTACCGCGAACGGAACGTGCACTCCTAGTACAAGAATTCTACCGCTTGCAAGGTGTTGTAAAAACTATTCGTCGTTAGTGAAACGGGAAGACTCAGAGCTGTGTGTGTAGTACATTTGCACACATCAGTGTTTTAACGCATTGTGCGTAAAATTACAAGCAGTTCTTCACTGCTGCTACCGCGAACGGTACATACAATCCTTGTACAAGATTATACCGCTTGCAAGGATCTGTTAAGACTTTTCGGGGATAGTAACGCGTGTGTCGCATAACAATTGATTTTATATCTTTACACACGATATTAATATTGTAATATTACGTGTGTAAGAAGTGAGTGTAACTGTATCACTGTGCGAGATTTTCCGCAGTGACAGTATCATTAATTGTTACGCAATAGTTCCATCAAGACGTTTCCGTGCTAGTGCAAGATTTCCTCATAGGGTGGTCTGCTGATCGCGGTAGACCTTTGTATTCGCGAGAACACTTGAAGAAGCCGGAGAGGTATAAGCTCAATATACCGTTATTGATTAAACTCACTGTCACCTGAGGTATTACTTGGTCTTAAACTCTATATAAGTTTGGCGAGTAATAAAATCCGTAGTCCCGTTGTGTGCGAAGTGTCAGATTCATCGTGGGAATTGCAGGACATCAGCCCAGCTGTTGCAGGACATCAGCCCAGCTGTTATAGGACATCAGCCCAGCTGTTGTAGGACATCAGCCCAGCTGTTATAGGACATCAGCCCAGCTGTTATAGGACATCAGCCCAGCTGTTATAGGACATCAGCCCAGCTGTTATAGGACACCAGCCCAGCTGTTATAGGACCAGCCCAGCTGTTACAGGACGCCAGCCCAGCTGTAAACGTTTCTGGTGAAACGTCTGTCATTTGTAAGCCACACCTGACGAACCATCTATACCGCAAAGACCGGCCCTTCTCTTCAACAACATCATCGTGGGAGTCTTCTTATGTAACGTATCACGTCTTGCGTATGAACATTATTTAACATTTTAAAAGAAAGACTCTATATCAAACATTACATTCTGTACATTTCAAATATACCATATAAACTATAACTTGTGTTTGTACAATAAATAATCTTAAACCCTCCAATATAGACTTGTAATTTGAAATACACATACTATCATATCCTATGCGCCAATAAATTAGTAATTTGTGTTGTCGCATAGAGATATTTTGGCGCTTAGCAACGTAGGGCTCGTAAAATAGCGGAAATTTTACGCTATTATATATTTGTCTATGAATATAAAATTTGTTGGAAAAATCCGACGTATAAATATAATTAACATAAAAATTGTATGTGTATTGTTCATATGAAAAGCTGAGGATATAATTTTTCAAGTGTGCATATTCTCTTGTATATCATATATGAACAGATTTTATCAGTATATTGGAGGTTGATTATTAGTTGTTGTATGTTAGATAAGGTATTTACATGTTGATGTTTTGAACTGCTTTCCGCGTGCTTATAAACTGGTTACCATATGTTCTAATCTTGTTGTGATAATAATAACTTGCTTGGCGTATAAATCAATAAATTTAAATTTACTAAATTTTAAATTAAATTTTAATCATTATGGCGGATACTGCTGAAATCAAGAATGCTTTAGCGGCCTTATTAGCGAAGATGGAAACCATGTCCGAAGAAATGAAAGCCAATAAAGAAGAGCGGAAAGCTGATAGAGAGGAAAATAAAGCCCGTCAAGAGGAGGTGAAAATGAGTCTACGGGAATTAGCGGAAAAAATGAAAGCAGAAGAAGAAGAACATGACGCCAGTATGCAGAAATTTTGGGAAGAAATGGAAGCTGGTAAAGAAGAGAGGATGGCGAAACTACAGGAAATGTCAGCTGATATTGAAGTAGATTTATCTGTTGAGAATATTGTACCTTGTGATAATTTTGAACTACCAAATGTCCTTGTGGAACATACTTTCAAAGAAAGTAATATGGAAGTTAACCAAGATGTGACATCTGAAGGATTAACGGAGAACAGTAGCGTAGCATGTGAACTTGAAAGTGATTATACAGAAACCACCTTATTAGGGCCTAGTAGTTCATATCTCGGTAAAGTCGAGTATTTAGATTCTGCATCGGATTGTAGTGAAGATAACAGAAATGAAATTAGTAGTAACAACACTATTAATCTGGAACATACTTCAGGTAAGTGCTGTGATGAGGTGTTTATAGTGTAACAGATATAGCATGCGAGAACCGTGAACGTATGATAGGATCTGAAGCTATCATGGATGCGGACAGTGTATGCATAACACATAAAAATTCCGAACCAGTAGTAGAGCCTGGAACTAGTATGGATACTAACGGTGCAGGTATTTATGACACATGGCCTGATGATGAGGTACTAGATGAATCTATATCAGGTACTGAGGTGTTTACGGAGGACGGAGAGGTGAATGATACTGGTGACAGTAAGGTGACAACAATTATGATAAATAATAATGAACCGCCGCGTAATCAGTTTCATGTTCAAACACCACAAAATCAGCCGCAATCACAACAACATAAAAATACAACTCAGCAAATTAATACCAACTTATTAGCAACAGTTATTGAAAATGATTTAGTTGAAAAGCAGTTCAATCAATCAAGTATGAAAAATGTTAGTTATAAGAATGAAACTGTTATGTATGGCCTATATCCTGCCGAAATTAGGGATAATTTAGTATGTAATAATGATAATAGTAATAAACATGAGGGAAATATTAGGATTGAAAATTGCACCGACCTTATTGTCGAAGCAAAAGTCAATGGTTATGTCGACGAGAGGTTGTCCGACAGTGGCACAGAAATATCGCTGTTGGACAAGCAGTTACAAAAGAGGTGTAAAAACCACTTTGTACAAATGCCGATTCTGCAGGTAAGTCACACAAAGATAAAATCAGGAGCGTGTGAGTCGCAGGTAATTGAAAAACAGGCAATTAAAGCAACATATGAACAGGGTACGGAAGTAGATGCGACCGTCCTTGGAGTTAAAAAACTCGGACATAATATTATTTGGGAAGTTGATAAATTGAATAAATGGCATGCCGCATTGGAAGTTCAGAAAGAATTATTGCCAGCTAAAGTTGATTGTCAACCTCACGTTATCAGACTGGGACGCTCGAAAGATAAGATAACGAATAACTCACCGACCCCCAAGGTTCAGTTAATGAGTTGCGAGATAAGGCAATTACGGCGTATATTAAACAAATTCAAATCTGTATTTCCAAGTAAACGTGTGCGTTTCAAAACTGAGAAAAATTTATACAAAAAAAAAAACTCAGAAATAAATGTCAGGATATAGGGGTAAGAATGTGTAGTGATTTAAATATGTCAATTCAGGTTTAAATGTTATATGTAAGATGGATCTGTGAATGAACAATAATCTGGTTTTGATAAGGAATGTTGTCTGTGTACCCTATGACCCTGCATAAGATGTCGTTATCTGTGTGTCAAGAACATGTGGGTTTGTTGTGGTTTGAAGGTTACCACGTGTCTTTTGATTTGATGCTTCTGTCAAAGTGACAGTTAGGAAATGTTAATATTAATTGAGGATGTTTATTTGATTTTAGTTCGTGGGTATTATTATTATTTCAGGTTTAGGAAGTTGTTTTGGTATATTGAAAAAAAAAAAAAAATTTTTATTTTTTGTTAGTTAACTAAAGAAAGAAAAAAAATTTTTTTTTTATGCGGGAGGGAGTTAATCCTGCAACGAATCACAGGATCATGATAGGCGGGGCAAGTCATATATTACACAGACAATGGACATTCATATTATATTGGTAGATGGTTAAGTTTGGTTGTTATCAATTGTATTTAGTAAGGTTAAGGGTTTAGTTTAGAAAAACTGTGCATTATTATTTATGGTTATTCATGTACTGTGTTAGTGGAAATGTGCGCGCGTACGCGAGTGGGAATCGTTTCCCGGGCGGTGCGTGAAGTATTATCGTTGTTTTGACATTAGCTGAACTGAGACATGTGTATCGCTACAATCCCTATACCTGTCGGACTATTGTTTACGTTCATGTATATTATTAGTATGTAGGCAGTCATGCATGAGATACGTGTAGTCTGATTACCGCTATGCATGCTGTTACAAAGTAATTGCACTCTACTGCATGAAAAGTGCATGGTCATTTATACTAACCATGTGACTTCCATCCACCAATAGAATGCTGACTGGTGGTTGGAAATTTTCTTAAGCCTGTCGTTACACAGGCAGTTCTTCTACGCCATCTACCGCGAACGGGTCGTGCACTCCTTGTACAAGAATTCTACCGCTTGCAAGGTGTTGTAAAGACTATTCGTCGTTAGTGAAACGGGAAGGCTCAGAACTGTGTATGTAGTACATCTGCACACAGTAGTGTTTAAACGCATTACGCGTATAATTACGATAGTTCTTCTACGCCATCTACCGCGAACGGGTCGTGCACTCCTTGTACAAGAATTCTACCGCTTGCAAGGTGTTGTAAAGACTATTCGTCGTTAGTGAAACGGGAAGGCTCAGAACTGTGTATGTAGTACATCTGCACACAGTAGTGTTTAAACGCATTACGCGTATAATTACGATAGTTCTTCTACGCCATCTACCGCGAACGGAACGTGCACTCCTAGTACAAGAATTCTACCGCTTGCAAGGTGTTGTAAAAACTATTCGTCGTTAGTGAAACGGGAAGACTCAGAGCTGTGTGTGTAGTACATTTGCACACATCAGTGTTTTAACGCATTGTGCGTAAAATTACAAGCAGTTCTTCACTGCTGCTACCGCGAACGGTACATACAATCCTTGTACAAGATTATACCGCTTGCAAGGATCTGTTAAGACTTTTCGGGGATAGTAACGCGTGTGTCGCATAACAATTGATTTTATATCTTTACACACGATATTAATATTGTAATATTACGTGTGTAAGAAGTGAGTGTAACTGTATCACTGTGCGAGATTTTCCGCAGTGACAGTATCATTAATTGTTACGCAATAGTTCCATCAAGACGTTTCCGTGCTAGTGCAAGATTTCCTCATAGGGTGGTCTGCTGATCGCGGTAGACCTTTGTATTCGCGAGAACACTTGAAGAAGCCGGAGAGGTATAAGCTCAATATACCGTTATTGATTAAACTCACTGTCACCTGAGGTATTACTTGGTCTTAAACTCTATATAAGTTTGGCGAGTAATAAAATCCGTAGTCCCGTTGTGTGCGAAGTGTCGGATTCATCGTGGGAATTGCAGGACATCAGCCCAGCTGTTGCAGGACATCAGCCCAGCTGTTATAGGACATCAGCCCAGCTGTTGTAGGACATCAGCCCAGCTGTTATAGGACATCAGCCCAGCTGTTATAGGACATCAGCCCAGCTGTTATAGGACATCAGCCCAGCTGTTATAGGACACCAGCCCAGCTGTTATAGGACCAGCCCAGCTGTTACAGGACGCCAGCCCAGCTGTAAACGTTTCTGGTGAAACGTCTGTCATTTGTAAGCCACACCTGACGAACCATCTATACCGCAAAGACCGGCCCTTCTCTTCAACAACATCATCGTGGGAGTCTTCTTATGTAACGTATCACGTCTTGCGTATGAACATTATTTAACATTTTAAAAGAAAGACTCTATATCAAACATTACATTCTGTACATTTCAAATATACCATATAAACTATAACTTGTGTTTGTACAATAAATAATCTTAAACCCTCCAATATAGACTTGTAATTTGAAATACACATACTATCATATCCTATGCGCCAATAAATTAGTAATTTGTGTTGTCGCAATATATTCAGAAAATTGTAATTTGATCATACGCAACGCTTACATACACACACACAGACGTACACAGACGCATACGCAACGTACGTACACACGAACACACAGATGCACACGTACACCTAACGAACGCATACGTTAGCATGGATCATGTTAGGTCCAATTACATATGATTTTAGTAACATATAACAGTGTCTTACATACCACTCGAATCTATATATACTGTTCTGTTTCAGATGATAATAATAATTTGATCATACACACACACACACACATACACATACATGTATTAAATCAATAAATAATGCACTTGATAAATTATGCTTACCAAACTAACGAATGTTGACTACACACACAGGAACTTGTGTATACTGAAACGTACAATAATTCAAGCAGTCTTTCAACTATTAAAAAAAAAACTGCTGAGATAGATTTATCAACGCACGCAAGCAGTCAGTGTGAATCCGATAAAATTCAGTTATACCTAAAAATATATATATCTTCAATTAGAAGTGTATAAAAGGTACAGTAAGAATATATTTCAGAAAATTGTATTAAATTCAAATATATATCTTCAATTAAAAGTGCGTTAAGAATAAAAGTACGTTAAGAATATATTCAGAAAATTGTAATTTGATCATACGCATACGCTTACACACACATGTATTAAATTAAAATATATATATATCTTCAATTAGAAGTGTAATATAAAAAATACGGTAAGAATATATTTCATAAATTGTGATTTGAACATACACATACATGTATTAAATAATGTTTTAATGCAAATAATTTTTACGTTTAAATAAAATCTGTACATACAATAAATTATACTCACCAAAACTATTGTATGTTGACTACACACAGGAACTTGTATATACTGCGATTGCACAATAATACAGTCTTCCAACTATTAAAAATGTCGTGTTAGATTTATCAGAGCACACAAGCAGGTCAAATGAGAAATTATCGCTAAATTTGTTGAGTATATATATATTGGTCTCCGGTGGTAGGGGAAAGCCAGTGTTTGTTTTGGAAGTGAATACTAATCCCTAATTACTTCCGGTGGTGATGCAACTAATGAGTGTCATGTGTCATATTAGAAAGTGAAAGGAGGATTTAGCGAATACACACACAATGGTTTATTTCGGTAGAACCCTCTGAACATACATGCAATTAGTTGTATAGTAATCAGAAATGTGTGTGAGAGAGAGAGAGACAATTTAATAGTTTGAATTTTATACCACAAGGTAAACTATATTTTTTAAGACGGGGGTTGTTTCCGAAAATTATTATTTAAAACTGATAATTGTTTTATTAAAATCTCACGTACGTGCCAAATTAATTGCCGACGGCGACTCGATGTTTCGAAACCGACCTCCTTCATTCTGTATACGGACTGTAACAATTTATACGGTGCAGCCATGTCGCAACCACTCCCTTACGCAGACTTCCGATGGCTCGATCGTAACGAAATCGAGTCCTTGGACGTACGTACTGTGAGTGATGATGCTGACATCGGGTACATCCTCGAAGTCGACCTACACTATCCTAATACCTTACACGACCTGCATTCCGACTACCCGCTTGCACCTGTGCGCCAGCGCATAACACACGATATCCTTTCTCCCTTTTCCAAACGTTTACACGAGAGTATATACAGATCATCGTATAACGAATCAGGGTCATCCGTAGAGAAGTTGTTAACAACTTTGGAGGACAAACAAAATTACGTTCTCCATTATCGAAATTTGAAATTGTATTTAAGTCTTGGTTTAGAGCTGAAAGCGACTCATAGGGTGTTGTGTTTTAAGCAAAGCGCTTGGTTGAAACCGTTTATCGATTTCAACACCCGCAAGAGGCAATCAGCCGTCAACAGCTTTGAAAAAGACCTTTTCAAACTGATGAACAACGCCGTATACGGTAAGTCGCTGGAGAACGTACGGAAACATATAGACTTTGAACTAGTCTCGAATGAACGACGGCTTCAAAAACTAGTTTCCACACCCAGGCTAAAACGTATGATTCGTTATACGAACGATCTGGTGGGGCTTTCACTCCGTAAAAAATCCATTGTTCTTTCTCGTCCCGTGTATGTCGGCTTCACGGTGCTTGACGTTAGCAAAACAATAATGTACGACTTTCATTATCGTTATGCTGTCGCCAAGTACGGGCGCAACGTTAAATTGTTAATGACTGATACAGACAGTCTGATGTATCATATTCAAACATCAGACTTGTATGCAGATATGAAGAAGGACTTGCACGTTTTTGACACCTCGGATTACCCTATGTCTCATCCTTGTTATAGCCTTAAGAACAAAAAGGTTGTCGGACTCTGTTCAAGGATGAAACGTGTGGTCGTCCTATTAGAGAATTCGTAGGTCTCAGAGCGAAATGTTATTCGTTCCTTGTGGCCCACGAAGATTCTAGCAATGCGAGTCAAAAACGTGTGTGTAAAGGTGTGCCTCGAGTTGCTATTAAGAGGAGTCTGCGACACGATATGTATAGCAAGTGTCTCACTGATCATTGTCCGTTTTCTGTCAGTGCGTTGTGTTTACGTAGCGATCATCATACGTTGTACACGATGCGTGTAAATAAGCAAGCGTTGTCACCGTATGATGATAAGCGTTATATATTAGACAATGGTCGTGATACCCTTGCGTACGGACATTATCGGATACATGCCGACGACGATGACGACTCTGCTCCTCCACCTGCTAAAATTCCCCGTTACACCACTGGTTAACAACAAAAAAACAACAACAACAAAAATTCTTACTGTGATATCTATAGTTATTGCCTCCTCACACTTCAGTTCGGACGGCAGTAAACGTAAGTTTATGTATTACGTGTGTACGTTGTATGTATGGGTGTGATTACGCGTAAGTTTATGTATTACGTGTGTACGTTGTATGTATGGGTGTGATTACGTTGCGTATGCGTATGTGTGTGCGTGCGCGTGTGGTGTAACCCAAACGTGTGTACGTTGTATGTATGTATGTGTTTGGTTACGTTGCGTATGCGTGTGCGTATGTGTGTGTGTGTGTGTGATTACGTTGCGTATGCGTCTGTATGTGCGCGCGTTGCGTGTGCATCTGTGTGTGTGATATTTAACATGATTTTAATGTTGTTGTTGTATTGTTATGTTGCAGGTTGCTTCTTCTACAAGTACGACACACAATTATATATAAACTTTCGAAAAATATCAATTTCTAATGTATTTATTTAATTGTGAATTTTATATTGTGAATGTTAAAATTTATTTAATCATTTAAACAAATTATGACTTTATTTTATTTCACTCTACACATCTGAACATGTGTACAATTAATTTATTTTTTGTGAACTGTTACATCAGAAGATTTGTATGAATTTCAGCCGCCGTTTTCATGTGTGTGTATAATTTTAATTTATTTCGCTATACACTACTGAACCTATGTGTGTGTGTGTGTGTGTGTGTAAACTGCAACCTTAAAACAGAAGTATTGTCTGTAACAACATAACAGGTAAGTAGTTCATTGACGCCGAATATATATATATATATTTCTAACAAGGATCAATCACACTGACTGCATTATAAACTATTAATTAATTATTTAATACATTGAAAAATGAAGACGACGTTTTGACAACGAAAGAGAGATAGTGCTAAAATTATTTATTCATCACACCGACTACTCAATGTACGAGAGGGAGACAGGAGAAAGGGTATGGAACCTTACATAGTTGAAACGTGTGAAAGTGAGAGAGAGAGAGAGAGAGAGAGAGAGAGAGAGAGAGAGAGAGAGAGAGAGAGGACGTTACTATTTGTTGACACAGTTGAAACAAGTGAGAGTGAGAGAGAGAGAGAGAGTGAGAGGACGTTAATATTTGTCGAATAAACTTTCTAATTTCATATACATGCGCTCGGTACTGACCACAGTTTGAGCACAACGTTTGACAACGAGAGAGACATACACAACCTGTGAGAGAGAGAGAGAGAGAGAGAGAGAGAGAGAGAGAGAGAGAGAGAGAGAGGGAGAGAGAGAGGACGAATAATACAGAGGTTGGTACATCTGATCATATAGATTTAATATACATTATAACACACGACAAATTTGAACTCATGTAAAGGTTGGTACACCTAATCATATATTTTAATATACACTATAATGCCGGTGAGCATAACGTTTGACAACGAGAGAGAGAGAGACATACACACCGTGTGAGAGAGAGAGAGAGAGAGAGGGAGGGAGAGAGAGAGGACGAATAATACAGAGGTTGGTACATCTGATCATATAGATTTAATATACATTATAACACACGACAAATTTGAACTCATGTAACGGTTGGTACACCTAATCATATATTTTAATATACACTATAATGCCGGTGAGCATAACGTTTGACAACGAGAGAGAGACATACACACCGTGTGAGAGTGAGAGAGAGAGTAACAATTATGATCATATATAGTTTGAATTTCCCACCACAGAAGAGAAAGAAATGTTGGCAGATCTGCTCTATACACGCACACAATAATTTAAGATTGATAACCCTGATCATATATTTTAATATATACACTATATAACACATATTTGAATTTCCCTCCCCCCACCGCAGAAAATGTTGACAACCCTGCTCATATAAAATATCTATACACTATAATAATACTACAGAGGTTGGTACACCTGATCATATAGATTTAATATACATTATAACACACAACAAATTTGAACTCATGCAAAGGTTGGTACACCTGATCATATATTTTAGTATACACTATAATACATCGAGTTGGAACCACCCCCCACCCTACACCACCCACTGATATGAAATAAAAAAACCACCCACCCAAAGCCACCCACTGATATGCAAATCAACTTTCTTAAAAAAAATAAAAAATTATATTCACGGATGCTGGTGGTCCATTGAACCTCATCCCACCAAATCAATTTAATAAAAAAAATAAAAAAATAAAATAAAAAAAAATAAAAAAAATTTATTCGCGGAAATTCGCGGTGCTGTGGTCCATCGGGATGCTGCGGGTCCAGCGGTTCGCTGATCTTGACACAGATCAACGAAAAAGTCGCGGATGCTGTGGTCCAGATATGGCCTGGGGGGAATTCCTTTCTGCGTTTGAACTCTCATTTTCCCCCTACTAATTATATATCATATAATAAGTGATACGGTACGCAAACAAATAAGTAATTAATAGGTTAGGTTAAGTGGATCAGTTCAGTTAAAAGTAACGTTAATAGTGCCCATCGGCATTCGGTAGGACTTTTAAAGAATAGTTTTCACAGATCCTAAATAATTATAAACCATATACAAGGAAACTTTTTGACAATTTGAGACTATTGTCTTCAATATTATGGAGAAAATTTTTAAATATCGTAACGTATACATTTGAAACAAATAATGAAAAAATAAATGATTTCAATTCTATTTTATTCATTGTGTTTTTGAATTATGTTAACGCCTTTGACAAGCTGTTGCGAAATGATTGCTTCTGATCAAATTTATATTATATTTAAATTTATAAACTTTATAAATCAATAGACGAGTCAAAGTCCGTCTCCTACGGAAAGCAAGACGACCCAATCAGAAAGCGTTATTTTAATACGATGTTCTGATTCTAAAAATTTATTAACGTGAGTGCGATTTAAGGAAGGCTTGTTTATAATCTCAGTCTCTCGCAGGAGTAAATTCCCTCTTTTGTGCCACACTGAAGCAGACCCTCGTGGTAGGCCTATAGCCGAAACGTCTATTTTTGTTTTTGTTGTGAATTTGTTAAGTTTTGATATAGTTTATATCAACAGTGTTATTATCATGGACCGGCTTTTCAATAGCAACCATAATTTTAATAATGTTGGACCACAGCGTAACAGCCAGGCAGTTGTTTTCCAGTCAAAATACCGCACGTGAAAACCTACGTTATTTGTTGAAAGTAGGCTACATAAAGTTAACCCATGTGCTTTAAAACAAGAAGTTCAATAGTCGGTAAAAGTGACGAAAACAGAAAAATGTTAAGAAGAACAAAAGAAAATAGTGCAAAGAAAGTTGATTTCATTCAAAAGCTTTGACATTTGACGGAAACACCGACCGGTTGACCTATTTTCGTCAATTTCAAGGTGCTGGGTGAGCAAGCCAGTGGACAGAGGAAGAACGTCACTTGTTCATACTAAAGGGACACATCACGGAGTCAGTAGAGAAAGTGCTATCTGATAAAAGCTTTTCGTGGTTGAAAGCTTTCACTTATTCTAACAAAATCTACATACGGTTTAGAAATCTTGTAAACATCTTCCTACTAATTTCGATTGAACTTGGTTCTGAACTTACGTGAATGTAAATTACCAGTACGACGGACGCCGTTCGGATCGCGATCTTTAAGCGATAGGGTAAATTACTGAACTTCAGACAAAACAATGTAATTTAGCAACACTTTTCTTAAAAGAAAAACACTTGTATTTTAGTAGTTTTGTGCACACAATTCTCCAACTTACATTATCACATCAAGCAATAAAAAAAATAATTAAAATAAACCGCAAAGAAATTAGCAATTAACACTTGTCATTTTTCTCAGTAATTTTCTGAATAAGATGTTTCTTATTCGTTGAACTCAATCAGTTAAATTTTCCCTATTTATTTTCATTTTCTCTGTCATTGTATACGATACTTTCACAAATCCGAAGTTTTGCACATGTTATTGAAATATTTTGCAAAGACTCGAAAACATAAATACAGGAAATTTAGAAGGCACGGGCTCTCCTATATCTATGCTACAAGGTAATGTAAAATCTGATTGGTTGTCTAATTAGACAAGCAACCGGTGGCGCCAGTGTAGAATAACATAAAAGTTACGGAATAATGTCAGGATTTTAAATGGAAATGCTCAGGTGTTACCAGATGCCTCTCTGCGCCAAAGCTTACAGGACATTCGTCACTCAGTTTACACAAGTTGTAAGTAAGCAACAAGAAATTAAAACCTATTTCTCAAACATAAAAAATTTCTCTCTGAAGCCATGGCAAAATATTGTCAAGGAATTTTAGTTTAATATTCTCGATGTATATATAAACATTAGTGTCATAACATATTTGACGACTGCCAATTCATATTTAAGAAAAGTTAAATATAATGTAGGATGTCACGAAACATATTCATTACAGGAATTAAAAAATTCAATTTGTATAAGATTTTAAAAATATTATCTTTACGTTAAGTCTATTAATTTCAATATAAAATCTTATATCATTTCCGTAAAACACCTTAAAAGACTGAACGATGTATTTTAAAATCATCGTTATCTGATAACTTAAAATTGACTGTTCAAATCTTACAAAGAAAACAACTTTTACAATTGTTTGTATTATGTAAAGATAGTCATTTAACGTAAAGATAAAATGATATGGTTATACCATTAACAACTGCGAAATAATCACAAGACATTTTTACGTTAGCAGACCTACTAAATAAAATGCGGACCAACTCTACGATCGCACAGGTATTACATACTTCATTTACTAGCATCTGTATGTGTTTGTGTGTATGTGTGTGTTATCATTGTTCTTACCTAGATGTGAGAGTGTTTCCTTATTTCTCTAAGTTTTGATATATTTCTCCTTGTTTAAGAGATTTAACCGCTTATTATTTCAAGACCTGCCCAGTGTTTGAATTGAACATAAAATTAAACTCCACGGGCTCGACGCATAATTATACAAACCTTTTATTTGGATTATAACCGTCGTGACATATACCGTATATAAGTAGTGGAGAGGGGGGTACATTAGAACTGGGGGCACATTTGAACAGTGTCTGTTTCTCACAGTTATCTAATGCAATAATTTAACTATTTTACCAGTATGTTGGTAACTAATTATCTTGTTGGTACATACTCTTCATTCACTCAGCATGTTGGTAACACTACATTCTACAAACCTCTTCAGTCAGCAGCCATTTTGTTTGCAGTTGAAAACATTTGTTTAAAGAAGTCTGTTTTAGACATATTTTTGTGACTCTCGAAGTTTGAATTTGTAAGAGTCTGGTGAATTCAAGAGAGTGTAACAACATCGCAACGAGGTGCCCATTAAAAGTAAGTTTAATTCTTAATATTTATATGTACTCAGTTGTATGGTTTGCTTAACGTCAATTATATGCAAGTCACTTTTGTTTTAGAATGTCTTAGGGGGTACATTTGAACATGGCATGTGGGGCACATTTGAACATGTTCAAAACGGCCCCTTAATTACATTTTTGCATTAAAATAACATTTATTAAAATACAAATTTTGTCTGAAAACAGGCGAGCAGGTAACCCCAATCAAATATAGAAACAAAGAGGATACAACAACCGAAGTCGGAGCATCTAGACCTTTTAATGAAACCTGTACACCAGAAAGTATCTGGCCATATCCTTTGTCAGTAATGAAGGAAAAAAGAAATGGAGATACACCAAGAAGAGGAAGGAAGAAAGGTAAATCTAGAATTCTTACTTCTACACCAGAAAAGAATAAAATTATGGCTGACACTGACAGAAGGTTAAGAAAAGTTCAAAAATTTCAATCGAGTGTATTTCTTAAAAATCAGCAGCCAAAAAGAAGACTTTATGAAAGAGAACCAGAATCTTTGAAGAATCCAGTCATGTTGAAAATGAAGACGTACGTGGTAAAGAACATGATATGATTTCAGAGAAGAAAGTAAACTTCAAAGATTTTCAAGTAAAGGGTTATGTTTTAGTCAAGATTGCTACGAAAAAGAAGATTATTTATTACATTGGAGAAGTCTTAGACAAAGATAAGGGAGAATGTGTTGTTAAATTTTTAAAGAAAAGCACAGACAGTGTAACATTTTTCTTTCCTGAAAAATAAGATAAGTGGACAGTTGAAATATCTGACATAGTAGCTGTGTTGCCACAGCCTTTAAGAGGTACAACTCAACGATCAATGGGACTGATGACTTTCAAAGTAAATCTAAGCAACTATAGATTGGGTCAGGTCAGTTCACCGTTGTTTATTAAGTACAATTTAATAAACTTTTCTGTTGTCTTTGTTAAAAACAATTTATTAAGAGCTAGTTTTTATTATAACTAGAATTAAATATTAATACACTACTATATTTCAATAATAATCCAGCTGTTTATCAAATTAAGAAGTTAATCTAATATGAAGTATGTTTAGTTAAAGAAAGGTTTTGATGTGAATTATAGTTTAGGCCTATAGTTGCTTGTTATTCAATTCCATCAGTATTTCAATTTAAACCCGATGGCTTTTCAAAATACTGTTTACATTAAAATTTACAAGTGTATTAAAATGAATTAAAATAATTATGTTTATAAATCTATATCGTTGCTGTTTTTGACTTTATTTTCTTTTTAAGTTTAGTTATTGTTTTTGATATTTTCTTTGCCACTAACGGAGTAACTTTAATTTGAAAAGTTAACAAAATTTTACAGTTTTATTTATAAAATGTCAAAGAAATTAAAAAAAAATTTCAAATTAATCATATTGTTCAAACGTGCCCCATGCTCATTCAAATGTTGAACAAAAAACTGTAGTTATAAAAAAATTATAAAAAATTAGTTATATTGTAATAATTTACTATTTTATTTTATAATCTTATACAAAAATGAATGAAGTGTTTGCAACATATAACAGAATTGTTTTTTAGCCCTTGGTCCTGATTACAGTAAAGAAATAATAAAAAGTGTTCAAATGTGCCCCCCTCTCCCCTACACCGTAGTAACACCATGTGTTACATAATTTCCGTTTTGAGTACAGTATCGTTAACGGAATAATTAATTTTTCTTAATATACGAAGATTTAAATTTAAAAAAAATAACAAGGGAATAAATAAGTAAAGAATCAGAAATGTAGGGCAAGCGCAAACTCAAACAACGTGGACTGAATAAAATTTACAACGTACCTTGTAAACTTTACTAACCAATTAAACTACAGAAAAGAACATAAGACGTTAAAATTAATTAACACCTTCCGTGCGTTGGCATACAAATATCATTGCAAAAACATCAATGTAAATAAGATAGTATCACAATGCGATGTGACTATCACAATGACGTTTTATTCATGGTTTGTCTCCTGTTCGTTCACTTTTTTGAAGACCAAAAAATCTTTGACACTGTTATGACAGTCTCATGAAACGTTGTGTTGTACAGTGGAAATAGAATAACTGACACCAATGAAGTCACTAAATACAAACTTCTTCAATTAGACAAAACAATACTTAGAAATCAACAAAAGCATACAATAACTGAAGTTAAACTTGGTCCAACAAACATCAACAAATGTCACGTAATTACAGTTTTCACTAATTAAGCCAATAATCAATTTCCACTGATCTGCAACAATAAGTTCGAATCGCACTGTAATGTCGCGAGGTCTAAACTAAACTGGTAAACCGTCCGCTGACGCTTATATACACCCCGCAGACGTCCCAGACAAATCTACAACTTTTCGGTCGAAGAGTGGCGTTCTGGAATTTGCTAGTCGCTAGGCCAGTGTACGACCATGATACACCGTGTCCACCACATACTGTAGGCTGGTCGAGAAACGTGTGGAAAGACTACCACATAACACACATTAAACGTGTTGCATTATCTATAGCGTTATGTAATTGTATTTCATCAAATAGTAGCAATACAATACATTACGATTATACCAGTTGTGTATTATAATTATGTATCACAAACACACACAAACAAACACACACACACACACACACACACGTAAATATATGTGTATTGTTTTTCTTCTTCTTCTTTTTTCAAAGATTAGATTATATAAACCTGTTCCAGCACCCATCTCATCCTCGAACGACCCACGTCTCTTGTAGCAATTGCTTTATAGTTCAGTGCCATTTTCGGCAATTGATCCTCTGCCATCCTGAGCAGATGACCTCACAATTATCTTCTCTAAATTGAAACAATTTTCATTTATGTCCTTTACTTTGAGTTCTGCTCTGATATCTTTATTCCCTGTTCTATCTTCAATGTACAATATAAAGTATTTTAAAGAAACTGCATTTTAGCACTCCGAATCTTTCCGCTTTTCTTTTTTGTCGTGACCCACGCCTCACTTGCATAAATCAACATTTGTGTTGCAATTGTATTGCAATTGTCTTATAAAATTTAATCCTTGTGCTTTTACGTGTTTTATTTCTAAGATTTCTATGAATCGTACCATAAATATTCCTAAATTTATTTATCTTTTCTCTTATATCATATTTAGACTCATAGCTTACTACACAGCTTAGATATTTGAAACGGCTTACTTGTTCTAATGTGCTGTTGTTTATAACTATCTTAATCCTCATCTCTTGCTACTTCTTGTAATTGAAACATAGCTCTTTGTAAATCATCCTCATTTTCTTGAATAAGAACTTTGACATTTGCATAACAGGAAACACATACGAGTTGATTTGTTTACCAGTATTCCTGAAGTAACTCTGGATTTCCATTCTCTCAACATGTCGTCAATATACATATTAAACAAGGTTGGAGAGACTCAGGATTCCTCCCTAACTGCCTTCTTTGTTGGAATGTCACCTGAGACCCTACCATTCAGATCCAGAACTGCAGATGTACTTTTATAAATGATATTAACTGAGTTTATTAAATGCTGTAAGTATCGACTTCTATCCGTAATATTCCGTAACTTTTGATGGTCTATATTATTAAATGTTTTTTCCAGATCAACAAAAGCGAAATGCGTTTCTAGTTATGCTCCCGCCTTTTCTCTGTGATCTGTCGTAATACAAACAATACATCCACATTCAACCTACTCTTCCTAAAACTCTTGCATTACACTTAATTAAAAATGTGCATATTCATCTTTGTATAATATTTTAAAACATAAAACAGGGTAATGAAATTAATATCAATAATTTTAATACACATCGTCATTCACCAAAATAAGAACGGAATTTACACATAGACACGTAGTGCTGAAAGCTGGTAGTTTTTCCAGCTCCTATATTATTTTTGGTATCTAATATTGCATTCCATACGCAGCAGATTTTTCTCCTGTAAAATACATATCATTGACAGACCAGTCTTCATATGTTACTTAGCAGTGCAACTGGTTTCTCATGGTTGAACACTCATTGCAACGAACCTGCAAGGATCTGGGATTACAGATTTCCACATTGAAGACTAAGGTGGTGGCGTAACATAGACTTGATCTGACATAAACCAAACTTGTTGTACATAATGCTTTTCTAGTGCAGGTTGGAAATTTTTAATACCTAGACTATTATGTGGCATATATTACAGACAATGGCGTGGTGAATAAGCTACATAAGTTTAACAATAAGTTCGACTATCCCGAGAAACCAACGTTTAAAGAAACACCCCTGACGTTTTAAAAGGTGATGATCCACTTCCTATTTCCCTACGGGTATCATAATTGGACTTAAACAAAGGCTCAGTCAAACGGCCATTATGATATTTCTCAAGCTTTTAGCAGAGTATACTTTCTAAAATAGTAGACGAAATTCTGATGTACAGTAGAAATAAATGTCCTGAGTATACTTGATAGAATTGTCCAATATCATCTCAAATCGTTTTAACATTTTAAACTAATAGATAAGCACCGCATCCCTCAAAACAACTACTAAATTGTAAGCCGAAGGGACGGTCAGGTGTGCGACACCTGAAGAATCGTTGGAGTGGCCAGCTCTAGTCTATCGGCTTGGGAAAGGGGTCATATCTTTTCGGTTTATTCCTGGTAGAAAATGGTGGTAATGAGTACAGTTTCAGAAAGTGTTAATGTTACTAAATGTGTTCACTTTATTTAAGGCGAGTTATTTTATCGTTAAATAGTAGAAGCAGGGGCTGATTTACGCACAGGCAGACTAGGCACTTGCCTGGGGCGGCAAATTTTGGGGAGCGGCAAAATTTGAGTTAAGAAATTATATTTTTAGATTCAAACAAATTTTCAAATATAAAAGCCAGTTGAATTAAGCACACACGAATATAAAAATTATCTTCACTTAATTTGTAACTATAACGCAGTTATCGTTTTTCACCCAAAAGTAATACGGGCGAATGTTTATGTTTTCAACCGTTGAAATATTTGGCGTTGATCATCCGAGAGATTTTAGATGTTGGCAATCCAGATCAAAGTGAGAAATGTAGATCTGTCAATGTAACACCGAATTGTAGGTTGGTTCCAGAAACCGAGGCAAGCTAATATTTAAGGAATCGAGACATTCTAGTGATACCGACAATAACTGTGATAGCAGTGAAGGTGAAGATAATGTTCACACAGTTCAGCCAGAGAGGTCCGTTGTGGAGGAACCTTCATTTTTGAAGAACGAAGAGCCAGTTCACGTCAAAAATCATGATGAAATGTCATCAAATCAGGTAGGGAAGGTCTTAGATTCTGATCCTATTAATTGGCAAATGAACGAGAGCACACGCGATTATGTAGCAAAGTTTGGATTTAAACAGAACACTAGTGCGGACTGTAAAACCAAAGAGGGAATATAATGATGCCCCCCCCCCCAACAGAGATATGTGGGAGGGGGCAAATTTATACTGCCTACGGGCGGCAAAATGTTAAATCCGCCCCTTAGTAGAAGTAGCTAGTTATTCCAGATTGTGATTTTATTAAGTTGTCAAATTTGTTTACCGTTTAATTACAACCAATTAAGGGGCCAGACAACCTAGTTTTATTTAATAGTTCGTTCTTTCTCTCGGCGTTAGTCTCTATTTAATTGAATAAAATGTCTCTAATTAGTACTCCCTACTGTCTTGAATTTGTATACTCTTTCGTTACATAACACTTTAGTTTGAATTTACACGTCGTTTCCTTTGCTTATAGCTAATCAGGGTTCTGTGCACGCACAAAGCGTTACTATTCCTAATGTGTGTTTCTCTGTGTACCATACAAAGGAGTACAATTTGCACTACAACACGCCAATAACAAGCATAGAATTCCCAACAGAGGGAGACAATTTAAGATTTACCAGCATGTGGGCTAAAATTAACTTATTACTCTTAATAGAGTAAGAGATACAAATTAATTATGTGAAAGGAAATAACTTATTGGTTATTAGAAAGAAGAAAAGAGCAAAAGAAAGATCAAATCTAAATATTCGAGGAGAAAATTTCACAAAATAACATATAATATATTTATAAAATATTAATGGTCATTACATTTTTAGAAATTATTACACAACGATTATTACATAGATTTGTGTATTGATTCAATGTTGTACCAGGAACTTTCTTATCAGTGACTGACTCTGAACCCCAAATCTTTAAACTCGTGTAAACATAGCCAGAATTCTTCAAATTGAACTAGGGAAAAATCCCTGAATGATGTGATTAATAGGCTTTCAATTTCCATCGTTGGCCATTTTAACGTTCCTGCCCTAGTTATTTCAGATGTTATTCAGTCTTTTCAGAGATTGACGGTATTTTCGGAGTTTGGCGATATCATTACGGCAACTTGATTTATCACGTCTCCTGAGGTTTCTGTAAACAGCACAAATTTCACAATATATTTTATGAAAAAACGTTGCCATACACGGTCCTTAGATATTGTTTTTTTTTTCTTTTCAATGTCGACTATAAACACATTTGTTTTTTTAATACCAACGTCAACGGCCACTACATTTGCTAGGAATAATCTGTGATCAAAATCGAGTCGAAGCGCAACTGTAGCTCAAATTTCCCAGCGCAACTGTTACTTTCACAGTCTTTCTAGTAACAACACGTAATGCTGCTGTCTAATAGGCTTAAGGATTTCACAGTTTAGGTCTCTACTATTTCTAACTTGTACCTCATTCAATGCATTCAACTGTTAGAACGTTGTACGTCACACTTCTGCTTCTTAAGATTGAGCGATGTTCTATCTGTAGTTCCTTCTCTTATTTTTTGATGTTTGTCTCTGGCTCTTCGGTTTACGTTACCATTTTGGCATTTCTTGTCTAGCTCTTTTATTGTAGCTTGAGACAGATTGCAGCATATACTTCAAGCTTGTATCCGTATGTTTCTAATTACGAATCACCCGCACACTAAGACGCTATCAAAATAAACGCTTCAAAAATCAAGTCACAACGACTGCCCGCTCGTTTCCGTAACATCGCTTTAATGCTCAGCCTTTGTAGCGTAGTAGCCAAACGAACAACCTCTGGAAGGCTGAAAAACACCTATGGCGTTCGAAATTGCGCCCTTAGTCGACCTTGTAAAAACTTCTATACTAGAAATATTTAAAAAAATGTGATGCAACTTACATACTTCACCTATCCCTTAGACGTAAAACAATGACTACAAAAATTGAGCAGATTTTAGGTTCTACAGAAATATAATTATGTAACAGATGCACGTAATTTTCACTGTAGAACCTGCAGGCTCCTATGTAAACAATATAACTTATGATCGTAGCAAGAGAAACGTCTGGACCCCGTCCACAGTAATTGCTGAGAATCTGTCAGAAACTGGGAACCACCTTATACGTCCGCAGCAAACACAAGCGCGGAAAAGAGGAATGATCACAGCATGGAATACTGTTGATAGGAATTCCCGGCGACAATGGAACAATGGCGTTACGTTTGTTACTGCTGTACTCCATAAACACAATGCGTTTTTTAATACAGACAATTGAAATCTTAGAGTAACTAGTAATCCCCCTGAGTTGCAGGACTCGCTAGCTATTTTGAACAAAATACATTTATTAACAGATAAAATCAAAGCGATTATTATTATGGATACAAGAAACACTAAATTTTTCCGAAGCATTATTTCCTTCTTATATTTATAACCGTAATGCCTAAATAACTAATAACATAATCCTAGCTTTTACGCTTATGTATGTTTCCATAGATAATTATCTGTAAGCCTATGTCTAATACTTTCCACAAATGTAAGTAACTGATACCAACACATACAGTTTTTTGCATGCACAACTGTTCTGAAGGTGGCCCAAAAGTTGCAACAGATGTTTACAGATATTAATTTTATCGAATTAATAAAGACACCGAGTTCGGATTTTGAAAAAAAAACTTCACAATTTGACGTCCCAGATAAACTTTTACAATTTTTTTCAAAATTATAACTTCCATTGTTCGCCCATGGTGCCCCTAAACTTAAAAGAATTTAATAGTAAACATTACATTTAAATTTCAGTTAAAATTCTCTTTAGTCTACAATCTGTTTAAAATTTTATCTTTTAGCTGGTATTATAAACTTGCAAAATTGCTGGTGAAATTTGCAAAATTAACAATATTTTTAGATGTTAATTAAAATCTCTTTAATTTGATACCCCACATCGATTTTTGCTATTTTCTTTCAAAATGTTTACCCCTTATAATACTATCTCCCACCTTCTATTGTTGGAAAGATCAATTTTAAAAACAGTAGTGTATGAGGGGTAAAAGTTATAGTGGTGGACACGCACACTAAGTTTTATGAATATTGTGACACGTCTCCCAAACAGATAAACAGACACAAAAAAGACAGATCCAAAACGGACCAGTTTAAACTGAGAATTCGTTTCGCTCGTTCAAAAAAAAGAATGTTCTATTATTCAGAATTTATTAGTTGGCAGAGATGTCAGACCAATGAAGTACTATACAAGCAATATTTACTGATCGTAGTCGCATTGCTGGTTGCAGATATTATACGTAAATGTATTAAAGAATTTAAATAGAGAAAACTACGTAGTCACAGCATTATCTGCTACATGGCATACTTTTGTAAATACTTATTGTAATTTCTGATAAAGCTTGTTTGTCAGGCTAATGTTATTCTAAATCTGCATTATTTTTCTAAACTCCACTGTAGCCTACATCTGCTCCAGGCTAAGGTACTGTTACATTAGTGTTATGTTTTGAACTGATAATTGGCTTAATTAACTGGACTGTGATGACCCGTAGTAGTAACACAACAGATAACATTACTCCACAGTATGTTGGAGTATTTTAAGGCAGACTTTGCTATGTAGGTCTCCGAGTTCTATTTTTTTATGTAAGACGGGAATGTTCGGGGTGGGAAATAATAACTAATTACTGCCTGAGTCCAAGATATTATCAGTATTGTTAAGAATCGGTGCACAAAAATTAACTGATATCGCTTCAAAACAGAAAAGAAATTGTATATTTTAATTCCTTTACTCATTTTTTCGATATGTTGAATTTTTTACTTAAAACTGTTTTATAATATTGAATAACTACTGTTTTCGTTAATAAAACGATACTATTTTCTTATAAAATAATAGTGAATTGTATGTATTTATATACGACATTCTGTAATTAATAAAGGTTAAGTGTTTCAGTAGAATGGTTTAGAAAAAATCTGCTATAGATAAAAGGATTCATAAGATGGAAAGGGCATATGGTATAACTAAAGATATTTACAATAAAGAGTGCATATCTAAAAACGAGAAAATAAGTCATTTCAGTACAGTAGTGAAGCCAGAATCCCTAGTGAATGAATGTCTAGCATTAAATTATAATTTATACAGACTAGAAATATTGGAAAGACGTATTATTAGGAAAATATTAGGCTCACGAAAAACTTCAGAAGGTCGGAAATTAAAAAGTAATGATGAAGTATATCATAGTATAGAAAATATAACAGCAAAAAATGAGATAAAGAAGACTATTATTTTTTGGACATTTATATATAATGCACGACAATAGGTTAACAAAGCAAATCTTTAAATATCTGTGAGGGAAGAACTCAACATCAAGTTGGATTAAAGAAGTCCAAAAGGATTTAGAAAAAATAATATACACGCAGGAGAAACAATTGAAAGAGAAGTTTTTCAGGCAAATGTGTTGAAAATGGAAGGAGTCTAGGGTAGGAAAGATAAAAACAAAGTTTGAAAGTGGATTAAAGACAGGAAGAAGAGACACAGTGAAAAGATGAAAGAATATTGGATAAAAAGAATAGAACAAAGAATAAAGAATTGAAATTGGCATGTGGTCCTCAGATGGCCGATACAAAAAAAAAGGTTAACTGTATTTTATTATGTATCTTTGTAATTAAATAATTTTCATTTTTCCAGCAACAAAGTATTTTTATTGCCAATGACATGCTAGTGTGTTGAATGTTCTTTATTGTTTTTAAACCTGATTCTCCTACGATTTCGTTTTACCAGATGAAAACTGTTTAGTGGCTTTTGTGTTTGCAGCCGTTTGAAATTGTTGTGGTTTACTTCAGTGTAAAGTGTCAACCTTGTGTGGGGAGGATATGTGGTTGCCAGTGCCTCCGCGTGGGGAAAATCAGTTTTACCATTCAAGATTACTAATGGTGATTTCCCGTTCTGACATAAAACATAATCTCTTACCCTCAGAATTTTACACGCCATTTTTGTCAGTTGAATACACGAAACCAGAATATTGTCGTTAAAATGTCTACATCATGACGATCACATAAATCATTTGATTATAAAACTTATTAAATCCGTCTAGCAGACAATTTTGCAGACAATATTTTTATTTCAAACAATTTTTATTATTCCCAGTTTATTCCATTACTGTAACACATACTAACACTAACAAAGAAAAGATAAAGGAAAAGCTTTCATTAATACATATTTTGGCCTCTTATTTTCAAAATATTTAATAAGGAAACGTTTTTCTAATCAGCATTGTTAATTGAGTCTATAATAACAAGAGAAACCTTAGTTTCTACGAAAAATAAAGTCACGTAAATTCGAGCCTCAAACCTAAACTTCTCATCTGCTTCTTAACTTTGTTAATGAAATTATAATGGAAGAAGAAGAATTTCAAAGTTTCAGAAAGTGATTCAACCTGTAACTGGTTATGTGTATTAGATCGTGACGTTGCCTCCATTATCTTGTAAGCTTCGGCCAACAATTACAACTTCTGTAAGTTGAATAGTTTGTTGAACGATGTGTGATTTGATAACTCACAGCTGTATTCGGTTAACAAACGGAATCCTACTTCCATTAGGAAGATTTGTATACACAGTTAATACCTACGTTTTAGGCCTATATAATCTATAAGTAGGCCTAAGGTATAAGGTAAATAATCTATAGTTATACCGTATTAAGGAATACATAGTGTAAAGGTATTGGTATTACTTTGTTTTTGAAGACACAGATATTTTTAAAACGGCTAGAAATTTTACTTTCAATTGGTTGTTAGGGAACAAAATAAAATTAAAATCTAAAAAAATATCAAGTAATATAAAATTACTTTATACTTTAAATTTGTACATACGAGCATAAAGATAAACCCATATTTATTTTCTTAAACACACATAATAGATACAATTATTATATTCCAACATATCGTTGAAGAAATTCCAGTAAACATACATAAGTTTTATCAGACACACTCTTTTAAATTACTACTACATTCAGCAGTACTCTATATTAGTTACAATAATTCATTACTAACTAAGGTAGAAGTAATGATAACTTAAATTGTTAATAGTACTAATCAGTATTAAATAAAAAAAAGAACACTCAACAAATCAAAGCTTGTAGCTCTACAGGAGACACATTCTGTTAGTCCTTGGTCAGTTAATCTGTTAGTCTGTTAGTTGTTTAATCAGTGCCTGTTTCTGCAGTCGTTCAACCGTGATTTCTCTCTTTTATGGACACTTTTCATCCGGTTCAGTATACCATAGAACTTAAATATCAATAGTTCACTTTGAAATTCACATTTTGGAAATAAATGTGACCAACACGAAAACGTGATAGTTGAAATAAATCATAAAACAGCATTTAAGGTATTCATTTTTATATAGCCTAAAGGCTATATAAAAAAGAATACAATAAAAAATAAAAAATTGAATTATAGGTGCCATTAATAAAATAGTAAGTGTAAGTATAAAAATACATCACATTATCATTAGCATTTTAGGATTATAACATTGCAAACTTTGAAATATTTGCTTCTTACTGAATCCGGTAGTTTGCACGTATCCAATTAAATATTAAAACTTTACAAATATTTATATATTTGCAAATAACTATTTTCAAAATATTTTCAATTAATGAATTATAATTACATTTATACAAATAATAAAACGTGTTTAAAAGTTAGATATGAAACAAGCTTTCTTGTTCTCGTTCTCGTTCTCCTTCACCTTCTCCTTCTCCTTGTTGTTGTTGTTGTTGTTGTTGTTGTTGTTGTTGTTGTTGTTGTTGTTGTTGTTGTTGTTGTTGTTGTTGTTGTTGTTGTTGTTGTTGTTGTTGTTGTTGTTGTTGTTGTTGTTGTTCTTCTTCTTCTTCTTCTTCTTCTTCCGTTAGAGAATAGACAAATTGCCTGTTCCGATCCAACAAGAAATACACCCACTTCACCAACGCTTCCTAGGACTTCCTACACTTTGTTGTTCAACAAGAGACTTGTACTGCCACAGTTCATTAGAAAACCTGATATTCAAATAAAGAATACACCTCAATCTTTGTTTTTGCAATGCAAAGTTGGACATTAAATAGTTTAAATAAAGTTTAAAAATTACACAATGCTGGAGATATAGTACAATGTTGGCGCACTATTTGACTAATATAAATCTCCTTTGTTCAGTCCACTTCTGTAGACAGTACTATCATCCTGAAAAAAGCTTTAAAAACGTTGAAACCTAAGAATTTACTCAATAAAGGGAAGTCATGTCTAGCACATGTTCCGGAGTAGGTAAAGTTAGTGGTGTAGGACACAGAAATAAAGAATTCAGGACAATCAAATATTTAGAAGCAACAATGAATGGTTCAAGAACATTAGAGTTGTAAATAGCAAATAAAATTCTTATTCATTCTTAGCCATTACGTCAAACTCTCTATACATTAATCTTCAGTAAGACTACGGTAGTTAATGAAGCACATATAAAATGTACGCGCCAGTTCTAGTTCCGATACTCAAGTATGGTTGCAAAAAGTGGATGCCTTTGCTTGGTTTAAAAAGGTGAGTAGAGACGTATGAGGCCTAGACAGATTAAGAGGTTACAAAAAAAAATAATTGTAATAATTAGGATTGAGGTTAGGTCAATAGTGCGGCTATTAAAGAAAAATTGAAAGGCACCAGCTACTATGGTTTCGATCATGTGGCAAGAAGGGATGAAGAGCAAACATCAAAACGAGTTTGAGAGATAACAACGAGAAGAAAAGGAAGACGTGGAATTCAAACAGTGTGGAACACCGGGTTGTCTCTCATTCTGAAGAAGAGTGGGCTCGACTTCCCTCATTCTCAGAGGGACGCAGAGGGTACAAAGAGACAGAAAAAAACATCACGTAACCAACACAAGTGATAGGGGTATGTCAATAGAGGCTAAGAGATATGTTAGGATTTAAGATAGATTTATCCACCACTAGGAAATATTAATAATGTTCCGCAATAATAAGATTTGAATTTATTTCTCGTTTATTAATAGCAAAGAGATATTTGATTGTTTTTTTTTACTTTAATATATTTACTAATACCTGGTCTAATGTATAAATAATTACATTGAGAATAACTTTAGTTGCCTGATAAAAGTCTACAGTATATAGAACCTTTCTACCGTCTACATCTCTACAAACCTGAAATTCATATTTTATACAAGATGTATAGATAACACGATAGCTTAAGGGGCAATATTGTAAGCAGTGTATGCTTATAAACTCATATATAAGGGACGGAACAAGTATATTCACATAAAAGAATTTCCGTGATATGAATATGTGAACAACCCGCATCCCTCCTGCCGTCTGACTTGCGTGTGCGGCACGGCGTTTTGTCACAAGATAAAATTGAAGAAAATACTCTTCTTTCCTCCATCAATTCTTTAATTTCTCAGCAGTTAATAGAGTTATTAGTTAACCTATTTTGCTGTATTCTATTTACTTTGTAACAAATACTACTATACAAGATGACAAAAAATTTTGTATTTAGTAAAGCATTACAAAAAATATAAGTAAGTTAATTGTGATAATATTTTCTAATAGATAAAGCGGTAAGAAAAATATTGAATTCCGCAAGGAGTATATAAACAAGTTTAGAAATAAAATTATTTGTCAATTTAACAGTATTACATACTAAAGAGTAACATCACAGACGGAGCATATTTACTTAAACTTCCTGTTTTATGCTCATAAACGTCGTTTACGACCGTCCTTTTCTTTGTCGACACAATTTTTAGTTTATAAAGCATATAATTTATAACTTACATTTCCGATTTATGTCAACAGAATTTCCTAATAATTCTGTGTTTTCCCATTCTATTCACATTCTGTCTTTCTTCCTATTGAAATTAAGAGCTTTGCTACTTATAATAGATACACATACAACATTTTGAAAATACTTATTACTTATAAGTTCACATTGTGTGCAATATTTTAATCCCATCCAAAATTTGAATTCTGCTGCTTGTCTTACAATATCATCTTTGCTAGTGTTTATCCAATTTTTGCTCCTATACTCGTAACGCCATGACCAAATAAAACAGAGTTTATGAATCCTTCCGTGATAAACTCACCCAAACGTCTGTTTAGTACATCATTACTCTTTGGAGCATATGGGATTTTGTTAAACATATTACTTTCATAGCACGAATCCTATCACCAGCCAAGTATGGTAAAAAATTGTCCACCTGATTTCTGGTTGACAAATGTCTTTGACATCACAAAACACTTGGCTTGGAAGAGGATAATATTAGGTTTGTGTGGGAAAAGTTTATTATGGGCAAATTTGATTTAAGGGACCAAAACCCTGTTTGAAACATTTGAAACTTATCTTCAGTCTCCTGTTTTTTATATCATCAGCAACTAGTAAGGAATGCAAGTAAATCTATTAATCCAACAGAATAATACATTCATGCGACATTCGTGAAACTATAAGAGTGTCTTTAAACTTTAAAGTAGCCTATATATTATATTTTAAGGCAATCACTCACTGGTTATTCATTGTTCACTTGGTTTTTCAACCAACCCCTGTTATATTTCGGAGTCTTTGTCTAAATCTAATTTGTTTCACTTGCGACAATGCATCCGCAATATCACAGATAATTATTTAGTGTTTTGAGAAATATTTTAATTGACACGAATGAAGTCACTAATTACAAACTTTAATTAGACACAACCAAAAGTTAGAAATTAATAAATGCATACTTATACAATTTAAATTTAAACAATTTCAACAGACACCAATAATATCACCTTATTATAATTTTTCACTAATTAACACCACAAAAATCACTTTTCGCTAAAATGCAACAACAACTAACGCTACCCACTCTAATATCCCCAGGTCTAAACTAAACTGAACTGTCCACTGCTGGCTGCTTATATTTATACACCGCAGAGATGTGGATGACACTCACTTTGTGGATGACATGTCGAGTTTAGTATTACAGACGCTCTAGAATCTGTTTCGCCGATTAGTGCGGTCTATAATATCCTCGACTGTTGACACCTGAAGTTCACGTTTTCTTTTGTTTCGACGTAGCAGTATTTTACATCACAGTATAATATTTTATTATTACAGCTGGTGATGGCAAACAAATTTTTAGTGAAAAATTGTAGAGTAAAATAACATTTATTTCAGAGATTTGGATACACTAAGGTAACACAGGAAAAGCATTAATAGCAGTTGAAATAGCTTTTGAAGGTAAGCACCCAGTTGAACCAAAAACAAAATATGAATATTTTCAGATTTATGTAAATTTTACAATCTGCTGTAAAGAATATGAAAAATAAAAAGTTGATTTAATACGGACATGACTAGAGAATTGTAAGACGGACTAATGAAACGAGTGTTAAATTTGCTACCCAAGGAGATCAGACAAATTTGCTGTTAAATTGTGTTAAATGTGCTACCCAAGGAGATCAGACAAGTTAGTAATAAGCTGGAGAGTTCATACGCACGGGATAAATTAAAGGGGAGTTGGCTGTGACTTACAAAGGAACTCAGGGAGATAAAGACCAAAGGTTAACATAAATGAGATTGTTTAATACACATGAACAGTGGACTAAAGTGTCAAGTAAAATGATCTTGGTGTGTAGAAATTAAATTAAAAAACACATGTAACATAGAAAATGTTCATAAAAGTTATAAAAAATGATTGGCCATTTAAAGAGGTTTGCCATTATTACTGTACAAAATTTCTTATGTAAGCTGCAATTATTGTTTAAGCAAATTGAACGCAAATATTATAGAATAATTTCAGTGCAAACCAATCGAATCTCTGAAAACAGCTCTCTGGGAAGTCGAAACCGATCGAAACACCTGCGATCTGCCGCGTATTATGCTGACGATGGTACGTCTACATAATTCTATTCGGCTAATGCTACCAAATTAAAGTGTAGCTAAATTTGGCATGTTGTAATGTTTTAATAAGTATAGACAAAATAAAATAAACACTTATGTAAGTAGACATATCTTAATCTACTGGTGATTCGAAATTACTTAAATTTCTTAAAAATTAAGAAATTTAGAGCTCAAAAGTCATTAAAGTAAGTTTTGGAAAGGTTCAG
Source organism: Magicicada septendecula (assembly GCA_034769895.1). Lineage (NCBI taxonomy): Eukaryota > Metazoa > Arthropoda > Insecta > Hemiptera > Cicadidae > Magicicada > Magicicada septendecula. The sequence continues at coordinate 409,537,794 of CM068373.1, forward strand.
TAATTAGTCTGCGTTGACGTCAGTTTCAAATTAATAATAATAACCATCTTTTATTTGAAATTGCAAGGAAAACGTTTTTCTTATTATCTGGAAAGAGTGTCTCGGTAAAAATTATTTTTCCATTAGAAGCATCTCTTACTTTTAATAAAAAAACATTCTTAATGAAATACGCCATTTATTATATAATGTCAGATGTTTATTAAAGTTCTTTTTTACTGTGTCTCAACTGTCAAGTCATTAGCTGCTCTGCAATTATGGCTTTTGTAGTGGAGAATTTAAATTTGTCTTTTTAGCACATTTCTTACATAAAACGTAGATGCCCGAGACCAACGTTATTAAGAACAAACTAAAGTAAGCAATACTATAAAAAAACTAAACAAAAACTAGTACTATACGCAACATATAAAATACACAATGTATACGAATTAGCATAGAAAGCTTTCTATAAACTTTTGTTGTTCTTTTTAGCTGGTTTTGTGACATTTTAATGTATTGTAAAATATTGTATTATCCTGCGGAAAAATAAACGTCTCAAAAAATCATATTTTGTTGCTTTTTTAACTTTTTTCATATTTGATCTTATTAGATAAAATTTTTCAAAACTATGATGATATGAATTGGAAGCTTTGACTTATTAAGGAGAACTTTGACTAGTCTTACAAACGTAGATAGTAACGTTAGTATAGAAAGTATGCTGTAGTAAAGCTGTGTGTAGATAATTGGGTTTAATGTATCAAGTTTGACTAAAATATTTTGTTACAATTCACACTTGCATGATAATCGGCTACAACGTTTAAACATACAAGTAGCCTAAAGCTTAAGAATAGTGTTTAAATTATATTCCTGCGCAAGTTTCTGAACAGGTGTAGATTTAACCGATCCAATTATCCGCCATCCGTTTAGTCCGCTTGTGGTTTACGAAACCTCACGTACATTTACTCCATGTTTACTGAGTTAAACACACCTGGTTAGTTGCATTCAACTGTTGTTTACTCATGCTGAACTAACTACAGTCTATGAACAATCAAGCATCCTGTCCAGCTCTAACGTAACGGAACCAAGTGCAGTGGTTGCTGATGTAGTCAGTTGTTAGTGATGATGGTCATCCAAACTCTTGTTAAATATTACAAAGAGTAATTATTTACACTTTTTGTATTATATTATTTGTTTGTTCTTGCAATATAAATATATACTTCATACACAAAACCGAGGTTTATAATTTTGAGAAATAATTACTATATGTACACCAAGATTTGTGGCTTGGTTTCCCAGAAAACATGTAGATGTATATTGTAGGTAGCTGATGATCTTAATTTGATTGTTTATGGGTTAGTTTAAAAGAGAAAGGTTAAAAATGTAATCAACCTGTGTAATCAAGGTTAAAAATGTAATTTTACACAGTGGTAAAATTTATATATCCAAATCCCATTTCTTTACATCTTGTGTTAATTCATTTAGAGTTTTTGTATTACGAATTGTCTTCCCGCTTAGCATCGCATCGCGTTGTTTCACACTCACGTTTTTCTGTGATACTACGGTATTTTTACGACACCATCGTCTTCCTCATCAACACAACTAAGAAAACCCTTGAATTTCCTCCTCCACCTCCTCCGTTTCCTTATGTAATACTAGAATGGCCTATAATGTGTGAGAATATGTTCAAACCCCAAAAGTAAAACATATACTTTATGCCTCACATAAAACAGAATCCGCAAATGTTGAGACTGGATTTGTAAAAATTCCATGTCATACAGTTCTTTTAAATGACTTAATGACCTATACACGTACTTATTTCAGTTAATACCAAATTATTGTATATATTTAAAAACAAATCATTTTGATGCTTAAATAGTTACATTTACAGTAATTAATAATACCTTTCTATACTATTGATTATATTGACTATTAAAATCAATTTGTATAATTTATTAATTTAAGAATTACATATGTACAAATGTGGCTACACTATAATGTTTGAAATTCAAACAGAAAATTATTTTATGTACTAATTAAGATAAGGATCTAAATTAATAAACACGTACTAAATTTCGTGCTAATTACTAAATAAAGACTTAAGTGAACTTTGAATCCAAATTTGTACACCTAACAGCCGTGTATTCTACATTTTGAAATTGCAATAAAATGTACTGGTGAGTGGAAGTCGTTTTTACTGCTATTTTCAGTAATGGAAACACAAAGAAATGTATACGAGTAACAAAATGTAATTGAAATAGTCTCACCAAAAGTTGTACTGCCCTCACAATTAGGTAACTATTTAAAGCTTTGCATTTCAGGCGCTAAATTATAAATACTTTAAAGCAACTAATTAAATTAACGCATTTAATAATTAATTAACAGCAGAAATTATTATGTTTAAAATAATAAATCTCATTTATATAATAATAAATCTCACAATATGAGTTAACTTTACAGCATTAATTGTAATATATTTCACTAATTATTAAAATGAAGAATGTGCAAAAACCCCTAACAATTTCTAATATTTGCACTCGACATACGTAGGAAACTAATCTAGACAAAAAAAAGTGATTAGTTGGGAAGCGATAAACAACGAGAAGGTGCAGTGCTGAATGACTACCAGATAAATGCAAAAAGAATGCACACTAAAAATACTTTATTAGCTGTAAACAAGTTTCAAGCGCCTTTTTTGGGACTGTATTGGCTCGCATGGCATCAAAGAAATTCACAACTTTATATACGCGTATGTCCATGCAAGAAATATGGTGATCTGTGTATGTAACATACGAAATACATAAAGAGGGGCACAGTCGCCATGAATGATGATAATTATCCAGTGCAACCTCATAAGTTGGAAGGTGTACACAATTTAAAAAATTTAATTTTAACTAAAGGCAATTAAATTTTATTTTAATATCAGGTATTAAAATCTTATGCTATAGCGTACTTAACTCTAAAGTTGCCACTTTTCCGTTTCAATAATCTTGTGCCACTAATGCTGAGATACGTGTGTTTGTGTGTGTTTGCTGCCAGGTTGACCTTCTCTTCTTAGCAATTACTTTCTTCATTTTTGAATAACGTATCTTGATTAGTTTCTTGTTAGTTGCTTTTTGAGATTAAACAGTTGCTTTTTGTGTAGCTATTTAGGTTAAATGAGGTGTCACCTACATAGGAGCGACGATGTCTGAAGATGGGAACGACGAGGCAGAGATAAGAAGAAGGATAATTCTAGCCAACAAGGCCTACTTCGCGCTTATCACCACCTTTAAGTTAAGAGTTGTTCAAAGGCAGGCAAAAATGCGCATATACAAAAATATCATACGACCCATCCTGTGAAACCTAGGTACTAACACAAAAAGCAATTGAACGCCTGTAGATATTTGAAAGGAAGCGCCTGAGATGGATCCCGGGCCCTATATATTGGATAGAAATGGGGATTAGAGGAAACGGTATAATGATGAGATATATTGTCACTTCGACAAACCGACGCGTCGGTAGAAGTGTACGTAAAACTGAGGAGGCTGCAATAGGCTGACCATGTTGTAAGAATAGACGACAAACGAACACCTGAAAGAGCCCTTATGGGGACTATGGATGGGAAAAGACCAAAAGGCCGTCCAATGAAAGAAAAGGTGGGAGATGCCGTTGCTGTGTATGCAAGAGAGATGTTGGCAGTGCGAGGATGGAAGTCCTTTGCTACTGATAGAGAGAGGTGGAGGGTCAGGTGGAGGAGGCCAAAGCTCGTCTTCGGGCTGTACCGCCATAGGAGGAGGAGGAGTTAGGTTAGATAGGTTGTTTCTGTTTCTACCTTGGTTGGTTTTTGTTGTCTTACAGATAAATTTGTTTTCTCTTTGCATTATCTATATTGTTATGGAATTGTGCAATGTAGGAGTAGTTTACTTGGTTATAATGGTCTGCTAGTCGCCGGTTATATTGGCCTCTGATCTGACAACAGATCGTTTCGTAAGTCAACATCCGTATAGTAGCGGGAATTTCATTGGAGACAAAAATTTTTAAATCAAACAATTTGATATGTATCAGGTGCCCAGTCAGTTAAACATTAACATTACCCGTCGATTAAAAGCAGTAGTTCATGTTTTGAAGAGTTTTGGCTAATTCTGTGCCTCTAGTGGTTATAAAGCGGGTAATACAGGAGACGTTCTTAGCTTCCTACAAACGTACATCAAACGATTCACAAGAATGCTACGTCTTGTTCTGTTTAAGTTTTGTCTGGGTAGACAGTAGACACTTGTAACAGTAAGCGTCGACGGAAAGCTGATAAATTTCATTATATGGTTTTCTTCGTGTTTACGTTAGTAGCTCAAAGTGGTCAATGTTGTCTTCTATAAACACCGTACAGCCTTCGTAAGCTCCGTGTGGTTTCTGTAGTAAAGATTAAATTTTGGAAACTTTAAATGGCTTTTCTCAGTAAACCGCATTTTTCTGATAAGGAATATGTGAATTAAGTTCAGGTGCAGGCTTTAACTATTCTTCTGGGTAAACAATTGGTGTTGCACTGAGCAATCCTTAGGAGCTTGGCCATCTTTAGTTCACTTTGTTGAGTAATACAGTGAGCACGTTAAATAATGCCCTGTTTTACCGTAGTAACGTAAAATGATCGTGTCTCTATTGCTGTCAGACAGTGCCATTACTTAGTTAAACCGGAGGTTCAATTTGTATAATATTATTTGTATACGTCTGTTGTTTCGTATACCTTTGTTTGTATAATTGCTGTCTCAAGGTCATCGGTTACTTATAGATAATTGGGCATGATTTAATTTCGTTTCTGACTGTGCAACAAGCTGAGTATATTTGCCACATTTGTTGAGTGATAAAGGTGTTTTATATCAATTCTGAATGTACTTTCATCTTTTATCTGGTAAGTCTGACGGAATATGCTAACCGCACCAACGAGTTTCCTTTATTTTCTTTAAGTTCTCCAAATATTTTACAGTAAAATTTTGATTAAGAAAGTTGTGTTAGTGGTTATAATCACACAAAAAATTACCACTGTTACACACCAACTTGTCTGTACGTGAACCAAGTTATAAATATATGTTATTATCAAGCATGTAAACAAAAAATTATAAATTCTTTTCCGGGACAGAAATAAAAGTAGCTGCTGCTATTGGTATCGATATTGTAAAATAAATATATGAAATGCCTAAAAGTAGGTACACATATCAAATTAAATTATTGATACTACTTTAATGACAGCTTAGACCATTTAATTAAGCAATCCCTGGTTAAAAACAAATTTAATATTTACAATAAAATTGAGTACTGGTACCATGACTATTATACCATTGTTTCAAATCAATTATGTTATCATCATCGACTTTATAAACAACCGTTAGCACACGAAGCAATAACATACGCTTAATCTTACTGTAGAGCATGCATATCACTGTATTTCAGCAAATGTTTCTATTTATATTCAAAAACGTGACATAACATTAATAAGACAAGTAGATAAAACGAGGCAATGGATACGTTTTGGACAACTGGAGAGCCTTTCGTGAGATTTCAGTTTCTTGAAATCTGATTTCCGATCTGACGATGAGCTGAGAATCTTGAAAGCGCTAATCGGAATAATTTTTCTATAGTGGTGTGCAGCAGTGATAATTCTGTTAGTAAAATTTTGGTGAGTGACAATTTCCTTTAACAACAGTATTGTCCAAATATTTTGTGCAGTATTGGCTATTTCCTAATATTTTTCTAATTTTTTACACCATTCCTCTGCAGCTTGTTGTGTCATGTATAAAAATTTGAGGAGGCACATTGGTTTCCTTTATTTAATTGGAGTTCAGTGTCAAATTTGAGTTACATTGATTAACGGAACAAATTGGTTACCTGCTTCTGTATAATTTCGAGCGATCGTTTGTTTCTTTTTTGATCAGTGCGGTCTTTCAGTAACTCTGACTTCTACCAATCGTTAATTCACTGTGGTAAGTCACATCTTCGTCATCGCTAGCATATGACTCTCTATGAAATTGAAATCCGGTGGTTTCGTCCACTTGTATGGTTGTTATTTGGTGGTGGAATTTGTGTGACTGTGGGTAAAAACATAGTTTCTGTAAACCTGCTGCATACACGTAAATTGATTGGTAGGTGCTGCAACACTTGGTGGTTTTAATGTCAGCTTCAGTGGTTTTATTATGTCAGTAATTCAATATGGTGTTCATTGTACTATTGCCTATTCGCTGTATTGCATTGACATAAGCAGTTTCTAATAGAAACACTGTTTACTTATTTCCTGGTTGTTTATTCAGTACGTTACTGAATGAACAGATGTACCTGTAACACTCGGAACATCAAGGTACGTAGTGTTTCAATATCTCATACGTACATAAGAGTTTATTGCTTACACAGGTAATCTGACTTCTGACATTATTATTTACAATTATAAAAAAATGGTCATAGTGTATTTGTTACTGCTGTTTGCAGGACAGAACTTCCATTGCAATGTCTCATAAAGAAATGAATAGAAAACGTAAATAAAATATACAAACATATTGTAACGGGAATCCTATCGAACGGCCCAGAACATTCTCCACCCCCTCCGGGCCAGAGTAGCCGGTGTTGCCTCAGTCAAGGCCGCACACAAGTAGGTTCCAGTGTATTAAAGGACACTTGAGATACGCACTAAGTGGCCTGCAGTGAGGATGAAAAATTTATAGTAGGTGTGCGCTACCTATAAAAAGCCATATCAGCCGGCTTGTCAGTTCAGTGGTGTTGAGCGATTTCTTTAGCGCGCAACGAGTGTTTATACCGAAGTGTTGTTGTGTTATAATTAGTGCGGAATTCTTTACGGTTGACATTATTATTGTGTGTGAACCATTTTTACGTTAATTGTTGTAAGACACTATCTTGTTGATTACAAATTGTTACTTGTGATAATAACACCTGGTTATTAGTGATTTCATTGACGTCTTGTATTTTGTTTTCCACTGTACCATACGACGATCAGTTAGATCGTCGCAACAATATTAATTATCTGTTAAAATCCGTGATAAAAGAATTTACATCTGGGCAGTTTGGCCATGCTCGATTGGTTTGTCAAAGCAAACGAAGCAGTCGGCCACGGTCAAACAGTACGGATAAAAATTCTTTTATCAGTGACTTCGACCGTGAAAGATTCTGTATTAAAGTCTGTGTTACATTTTATTTATTACAAAGTGTATAAGTTTTCAAAAGAACTTTAAAAAGTGTGTAAACATAGTGGACACATGGATCACTATTTTAGACTTTAATTAAGTAAATAGACTTTAACATTTTTTGGTGAAGTTTTTTTAGTGGTAGTAATTAAATACTTATAATTTTTTTAAGTATTACTATTAAAAATTCTTTTTTTTTACATATACAAAATATATTTATCACAACAGATTTAAAAACTCCATTTCTAAAACTTGTTTCAATACTTCGTATATAAATTAATTTAAGACGAATTTTAAATTAAAAATCTACAGCTGTTAGGAAAAAAAAATTTATCTGACGATACACGAATTCCACGCCCCAACGAACTCGAACTATAAATAGATTTATCCACTTCTGACTCAATTTGGTAGTCTAATTTAACCGATCACTCGACAAGTCGTGCGGTGAATATAATTTGAGTTTACAGATATTTCTATAAACCTCTTATTACACATGTTTGCACGAAATAATATTAAGTAATATTACACTAATAATAATGCGATATAAGTCTTACCGATATAATCATAAACGTAGTAGAAAAATTCAATACATATGTGTAAGTTGAATACAGGTTCCATTTTAAATTTTGCGTAATTCTTTCCGATTGACTAATTTTGCTAGAATTAATGCAGAAAATTTCAACGAGCAGACATGATTGAATTTAATTTACAACAAGTATTGTGCCTGTAATTTATAGTAATATCAAATCTTTTCAAAGTACTATATGTGTTTTAGATATTTTTAGATACTGTAAGAGCTTGAAATTGAAAGACCAGAAATCGGGAAAATAATGTGGACAAAAATGGAGAAAACGAAAAAACGGATTGTACGTATGCTTTAACGCAGCAGTTCCCAAAGTGTGATTCATGAAAAAATTACTCCGCCATAACATTGCCAGTTTTGATAATGCAGAAAAGAATCTCTAATATCAAATGTGTGTGTGTGTGTGTGTGTGTGTGTGTGTGTGTGTGTGTGTGTGTGTGTGTGTGTGTGTGTGTGTGTGTGTGTGTGTGTGTGTGTGTGTGTGTGTGTGTGTGTGTGTGTGTGTGTGTGTGTGTGTGTGTGTGTGTGTGTGTGTGTGTGTGTGTGTGTGTGTGTGTTACAGTTGACACATGAATAAAACTACTGTCAGTAACTATTGGCCTTATAAAACATATTGCTGAAACACATCTACAAAGTGTGATAATAAACAAAATCAATGTATACAGAATAATACTCACTCACTGAAACATTTATTGTGAAGCGGGTTAGTCACATTTTCTGTTGATTATGATAATACTACTGTCAGTAACTATTGGCCTTATAAAACATATTGCTGAAACACATCTACAAAGTGTGATAATAAACAAAAACAATGTATACAGAATAATACTCACTCACTGAAACGTTTATTGTGAAGTGGATTAATCGCATTTTCTATTGATTATGATAATACTACTGTCAGTAACTATTGGCCTTATAAAACATATTGCTGAAACACATCTACAAAGTGTGATAATAAACAAAAACAATGTATACAGAATAATACTCAGTCACTGAAACGTATATTGTGAAGCGGGTTAATCACATTTTCTATTGATAATGATAATACTTTCTCATATCACGTGTAATTACTTATTAGGTGGAACTTACCTTTTACTTGCATTAATTAAAAAGTTTACTTCAAGTAAAATAGAGTCTCTTTTTTCTTTGCAACTTTTAAATTTTTTAATGAAATACTCCGCCTACATTTATAGTTATAGTTCAATGACTAAACTAGTATAATGTGCTCCGTAAAACGTTGAAACCTGTTAGGGGCTCCATTTTTTCTTTTAGTAGTTTTAAATTTGGAAATCCTGCTTTCAACGTACAAAATAACAGTGCCAATTTCAGGAGTCGAAAAACATTCTAATAAAGAAAAGTAGCATAGAAAAGACAAAGAAGGAAAATTTTTTAATAAATTTGTCATCGTTAGAAAAATTGCAAAAATACATATACATAGATTGGGCAACATAACATAAAACTTTGACAATTATAATATTAAAGAAGTCGAAACAAACACCAGTAAACCTAATAAATAAAACGATAAAACTAGAAACTGTAAAACTCTATACACTTTGATACATTAGAATTTTTTAGAACAGAGTAGTATCAATAGTGATATAATAATAAGACATAAGTGACATAATAATCTACGTTTCTAACAAAATTAAAGTTAAGCTAGCGGTAGGCTTGTGGCGTGTTAAAGAATTTGTGTATGATCGATATGAGCGCGCATATTTTTCAAATATGTGTCTACCAATCATAACAGCCAAATTTCTACGTCATCAATATTTGATGGTACGGACAGTAATATTTTAACGCCCTTACAAATTTGCAAATCACATGCGTAAGCATACTCGCACAATAAATTGCTACTTGAAATGTGCAAACGTAAGCTGTTTAACAATTTATAGTATGACGACATTAAATTATTAGAGAAAGCAAAGTGACACAACTCCAAAGAAACCATAATGTAATTCAAAATAAAATAATTTCGTGTTATTACCTCAGCCAAGAATATTTAATTGCATTTCTTGGATATTTTTTACAAATTTTTAATTTTCTTGTATAAGATGTCAATAGGTACTCAACAATGTTGTTATTATTTGCAACACTGTGAATGTGTCTTGTAGATTGATGAAGTTATGTTTATTTCAGTTTATAATTCTATGATTAATTAGGATAAATTTTATTCAGACGTTTTGAAAAATAATTATTTACGTGTTGCAGATATTTCATTAAATATTATTGTCTAAATGATTAATTCGTTATAACAATAACGTTAATCGGACGTAATCACGAACACCTACAAAGCCTTCGTAAGGTCAAAAGTGGATTACGGAGCAATAATAGAAATATTCGGAGCAGTAGCGTGGCTCGTTTATAGAAACTGTCTTAAAATCCCTCAAGACTATACCATATATTTGGTATTTGCCTAGGTATAAGAGCGTTTAGAACTAATCCGGTTAACTGCATTCTAGGCAAGTATCAAGAATCTTCGCTTTGAATAGGAAGAATAAAACTCAATATGTCATTTGACACTAAGAAAACTTCTATTCCTGATTATCCTTTCTGTATTAATGTGCTATTTTACAGAAACAGCGAAAAATTACTAAATGCGCGACCCTTCCCAAACCATTCTTTGAACGTACCCACCTTCATAAATTAAATACTGATTTTCCCTGACTTTCCTAGATTTTTACTCAGCAACGTCTACAAAGACCTTCTTAGTGCCGTCCACCTCTCAAATTTGATAACATAACCTCATGGTACCCCAAAGCTCTTAAAAATCCTTACGTTTTCCTGTCCAAGTTATATAAAAACCTGGTAAGTACAAAAAAAACACTGGAGTGTAGGGATGGTTCTCGCTCAGATGAAAATAACGGATGTCCAGTAATAATACCCGGACATAAACACTTAGGTTGAATATATATTCTTCCGTGAACCAATTATTCAATCCGTTAACAATGGAAATAATAAAAAAATTATACTGACTTCAGGTGCATTATCTTCTCAGATTCTAGAGGTGTTTTAGATAGTTTGCAACAGGATAACACCAACGAGTATATTATTCACGACATAAATAACATAACTCTTGATATCTCAATTACAAGACAGTGCAAAAAAATTATTTTAATGTACATTACACATCGGAATAAGGGCAACAAAGTTTCTGCCAAAGCTGCAAAAACTGTTACGACGAGTCAATATCACTCTCATAAAACACCTTGCAATGACTTTAAAAATTAATTTTATTTAAAATTTCTTGAGCACTGGAATGAAGAATGGCTTATGTCACCACCCGCCAAGATGTTCCAAATGTTTATCAACTTGTAGTATGGTACGTAATTTTATTGCATCCATATAAGTATTTTTTATGATATATAAATTAATTATTTTAATTTTTGTGGTCGCTAAAGACCAGTGCTGTTGTAACGATCTGATAAATAAATAATACGAAAAGTAACATTTAATCGAATTAAAATAATAAACTAATTAAGAAAAAATATTTGATGAACTTTTTTTGAAATTAATCAAGTTTAAAATAATATTTTATCACATAGTTTTAAATTACGCATTTTATTTGTATTATACCTCCACATTAGAGGATAAAAACTTCCTTAATGTCACACATTTTGATACTATGAGTACTTCTACCGTAAATTGTAGAAAATTACGGTAGAAGGCTTTTTTGAATACTGAGTTTGTTCGGTTTGCTACATGAAAAGGTACACTAGTTCTACGTTTTAATAATAAGCCTACATTCTAAAGTGGCTGAGAAATTTAAACTTTTAGTCATTATCAGAGTTCCATAATTAAATTCGAATGTCCATATTATTTCCTAAGATAATTTTTACAACTTTGACGAAGCAAAATAAGAAACTAATTTTCCACAATTAAAGACATTAAAGAAGATAGTTAAAATACAAATCGCATGATACCATTTTAAAATGTGCCTGGTTTATGATGCTGTGCTAATCACTGTAGAAGTAATGTCGTTCACTTTACTGCGGTAATATAATTAATTGTCATTTACATTCTTCTTAAGCGGCACAACAACCCATTACTGAGTCAAGGCCTCCTTTAACAGCTTCCGCCAGTTGTCCCGGTCAAGTGCAGCTGCTCTCCAGTTCCGGGTCCCAAGGATATGGCGCGCATTATAGTTCACATCGTCTTCCCAACGTAGTTTGGGTCTACCAATTCTCCTGGTGCCACAGATCTGTTCTGTGAGTGCCTTTCTTGGTATTTCATTCTCCCCCATTCTGATCACGTGTCCAGCCCACCTGAGTCTACCAAGTTTTTAAATTTTCACAATATCTGGTTCATTCAGAAGAGTGTTCAGTTCTTGGTTGGTTCTTTCCCTCCATTCACCTCCTACACATATTGGACCAAATATACTGCGGAGGATTTTGCTTTCATGAACCAGCAGGCTTGACTCAGACTTTCTAGAAATGGTCCAGTTCTCAGAACCATAGGTGAGAACTGGGCGGATCAGTGTTTTATACAAAACCAGCTTGATGCTCCTCTAATTATTCTGCTCTGGAACAGGGGTCTGAGACCAAAGAAGCACCTATTAGTTGAGATGATACTTCGCTTAATTTCAGCTGTTTTTCCCCATCGGAGTTAGCTTGGCATACTAAATAAACAAAGTTGTTTACTTTTTCGATGAAATAGATCCCAATTTGGATATGCTCTCCTTATCTAGCCTTGTGTCCTGTGGCCAACTATTTTGCCTTGCTTTCATTTATTATGAGACCCACCCTCCTTGCGGGGCGTTCAAGAGCAAGAAAGGATTCGGTGACTGCTCGAAGGGACCTCCCGATTATATCTAGGTCATCGGCGTAAAAAATAAAACAGGGAAAACTAAAAAAGTGCGAGCAGCAATATCAAGTACGAAATGTAAATAGTATATGAATTTTGAAAGGATAAACAATTATTTTATGAAAATTTAAAGTGTTAGGCAAAGCTCATATAGTCCAAGGGTCGGTCAAGGCCCTGACCGCCAACTTTCACGAATAATCTAAACCAGTCATAGGCAACCTTAGAAATTTATGGGGGCGCATATTTTATATAACTGAGGACCAGTTCGAGGGGCGCACCCCTCCCCACCACATCAATTGAAAATAGAAAGGTGCGGAGCTGGAGGTTAGATATCAATGGTCAGTAGCTGGACGTTAAGAACATTAACTGTTGTGGAAAATTAGAAAAATTAGCGACGTGAAACACCTAATGAAAAAAAAGCTTTGCAGTATTTTTCATATAAATTTTTAAAATTGTTCACATTAGGACAAGGTCATCAACAATCTGTCATCATGCACTCGCACGTTAAAACAAACAAAAAATGGGTAAGCAAGAACACATTTTAATAAAAATAAATGAAAAACCTTACCACAATGACACTATTTACTTTTATAAAGTGCACAGAAATGTAAAACTTGAAAAAATCACTTTTAAAACATAAATGAAAGTTCAGTTCCTTTTCTTAAAAAAAAAACTAACTTACTATAATGTTTAGTTAAGTAATTACTGTATTAGAAAAAAGTAAAATTTGAAACGTCTTGTACTATTTTATAATAAATTACTACAAAGCAGGTACAATGCTGGTACGTTCCTTTGTTCAAAAGAAAAGAAAATTACAAATTGGTTCGCTGGCGCGTCTGACGTTATCGACGGGCGCAATGTGGCCGACTGCTGATCTAAACGATCTTACAATTCAAACGTAATAATAAAAAGCTCCTGCAATCGTATTTAACAAGCAAGACAAAACCATATAAACTTCTAGTAAAAAATAAAGTAACAGTTCAATGCGATAATGTTTAGTTTAGCTACTAAACACTTTTAATGTGTTTAGTGCAAAAGAAAGAAAAAAATGATAACTTATTCAAAACTTACAATTCAAATATCAAACTCTGTTTTTTATTTAAATGAGTATTCTTATACAAAATCTGATATCTCGGATATCTTCTTCCTTTCCTCACTGCAAGAAAGGTAAAAACTGAAAAACTGGTAGAAAGGTAAGTATTAAACTATTATATCAAAAAAGATTAACTGAAAAACTAACAAGTTTAGAAAGCAGAAATAATATAGAATAAGAATGGTTAAATTTACAACAAGTAGTTAAACAGGTAGCATCGGAATGTCTTGGCACAAAAAGAAAATTTAGTAAAAGGAAAGATTTGAGAATATGGTCTGAAGAAATAGAAGACGCCATAAAGTCGAAACAGAAGGAATATAAAAAATACATTAATGATCCCACTGAAGAAAACAAAGATAGATACAAACGTAAAAGAAATATAGCAAAGCCATTAGTAAGAGAAGCACATAAAGACTCATGGGAACGTTTTATCGCTAACATTGAAAATGACATACATTGACGACAACTAATAGCCTATAAAGTCATGGAGACAATAAATAATTCAAAGAAAGAACAATTAATAATAAATGTTATAAAAGTCGACGACTGGATAGATTACTATACAAATTTGTGGTACGACAAAGGAATAATACAAGACCAACAAGAAGTAGTTGACACAAGAGGTTTAAATTATTTAACAATAGACGAATTAAGTGAAGCTTTACGTACATCAAAAAACCGGAAAGCGGCAGGGATGAACAATATTAACATAGAGCTGTGGAAGTACGGCGGAATAATTTTACATTTACGCTTATTACACCTTTTCAACATGTGCTGGAAACAAAGTTATTTACCCAATGATTGGAGAGCAGCCAAGGTTATATCTTTGTTTAAAAAAGGTAACAAGAATGTTTGTAAAAATTATCGCGGCATAAGTTTACTAGACACGCCATACAAAATTTATGACAAGATTTTAAACGACCGCTTAAAAAATGTAATGGAAAACATAATAAGAGAAGACGGGATTTAGAAAGGGAAGAACCACCATAGATGCTGTGTTTACATTGCAACAACTAATCGAGAAACGCCGAGAATACAACGTAAGTATGTACGTAGCTTTCGTTGATTTTTATAAAGCTTTTGTCCGTGTCAGCAGAGAAAAATTATGGGAGATCATGTTCTTAATAGGATATCCACCACATCTCATCACAACAATTCAAAGTCTATATCACAAAACAAAAATTTTTATAAGCCTAGACGGAAAGATAAGTAATTCAGTAACGACTAATGTAGGAGTAAGGCAAGGATGCAGTTTATCACCCACGTTATTTAATATTTATAAAGATGATATAATCCGAAACTGGAAAGAATTACATAAAGAGGAAATATATTTAAACAAAGACACAATATTAAATGTAATTTAATATGCTGACGACCTCAAACTAATTGGGAAAAAAGAGGAAGAATTGCAAAAGGGATTATACAAACTGCAACAAGTTAGCAAAGGATACAGTTTAAAAATTTCAATTCCTAAAAAAAAATAATGGCATTTGCAAAATCATCTTAAACGATAAAACACTGGATCAAATAAAACATTTTAAATACCTATTGTTGTGATATTTCCTTCAATTACAGTACATATATTGCCCAAAAAATTAGTAAACTTACTTTTAACCGTATTTGCGGAACTGTTAGTCGATTCCTAAAAAATAAAGCCAGGAAAGAGACAATGTTGAAATTTTATACAACAATGGCTGTCCCCTCACTTATATATGGCAGCGAAACATGGGTAACGACACAGGTACAAGAAAATCGAATTCAGGCACTGGAAACGAGATTCTTAAGACGAGTTAAGGGCTGTAGTCGAATAGACAGAATAAGAAATGAAACGATTAGACAAGAACTTCAGGTATTCAACTTAAATGAAAAGATAAAATTTAATAGAAACAAGTGGCAAGAACATTTAGAAAGAATGCAATAATACACGATTCCAGTAAAAGCTAGAAAATACAAAGTCAGCGGAAGAAGAAATTTAGGTAGGCCAAGGAAAAGGTGGGAACCGTAACAGGCAGCATGCCTAAAACATGAAGTGAAGAAGAAGAAAGGTAAAAAGCAGGGTGTCCATAGAATGCAGTACCCGTGCGACATTTTACCGCAATTTAACGTTTTAAATTACATCAACTTTATTATAGCGGCAATTAACATATCTGTTTGCGCTACACTTTGCAAGCAATACCTCCTCAATTGGTACAAGATTTGGCAATATAGTAGTACAATGTATAGCTAATTATTACAGCGTTCTTTAGTTCGTGTTAGGATTGATCTCTAGCTATATTCTCACATACTTCAAACACACATTTTTTAACCCTATAGCAATTTAAGCAGATGACTGTGACTACTACAAAACATAACCACTAATAATAAGTAGTCGCTAAAACAATTTCATTTCTGTGGTACAAAGGCTTACACGGCCGGAGTTATTTTGTTTAAAATTACTTCCCGGGTTGTTTGGCAGTGGGCCAGAGTTAACAAAACAAACTAGACTTTTCGGCACTGCCACCGATTCCCATCTTCAGTATAGCATCTTCAGCATTGCCGAAACGTCTGGTTTTGTCATAAACTTTGGTCCACGGCCAAACAGCCATGGAAGTAATTTTAACCAAAATTTTATTTTTGTTTTCATGTAATTTTAAGTGTTACTTTAATAATTACAACTGTGCATGATTTGTCGTAAGATTGCATACTAACAATCAGATTATGAGCTGCTCAGCGGTGAATCAGTCGGCTATGAGAGCATTTCTTTCATCAAGACATCGCTCCCGATGGAGTTTGTCAACCAACATAAATCTTCTAGAGTAATTTTTTAATTTCTTAACACAGTATGAACAAACACTCATCATACATAGTGTTCTGTTTCTCTGTAATTGTGATGTTGCAATAGTGATGACATAGTGATTATTATACCTGTTCGCCATACACAAATGAGACACGCTGATAGGTAACTAAACAAAATACCAGCTCTGAAGAATCTTCTCCGTTTACATATGCCATAAGCATCAAGATGTGTCACCTGTGTAAGTTATACTTCTAAATAGTAAAATAAAATTGATATAATCAGGTGCAAGACGTTTTGTGTTGTCGAAAAAAAAATATTTTATACTATTTTTAAAACAATTCGGCTTAGTAATTTACAAAAATTAGTGGTGTAATTAATTTAACACTTTTTGACTGTATTTGCTTTTGCTAAATTTATAATAATTATGTAAAACACATACACTGAGACGCTAATTTAAATGTATTAATAGTAGTAAATTATTTATAATAATTAAATAATATCAGCATTTTTGGTGTAGTGAAATTTCCCCTTAATTATTTTAAATTTAGGATTAAGTATTCAATTTGTTGCGAGACCGTTCCTACAAACATAATCGCTACGTGTAACTACAATAACAAGTGTTGAAACAAAAGTTACTTCCTCCAAAGTACAGTAGTAGAGTTCTTGTCATTGGTCCAGTCACACACTTGATGTACTGTGTATTCAGAGAACAAACAACACCTCCAGAGCTGACCAAATAAAGCTGAAAGAGGCAAGAAGAAGGTTAATATTTTTTAACATAACCGAGCTAATTAGAAAAGAAGTAGTGTTGGTAGAGAAGTTAGCTTGATTCGGAAGTAGCGTTAGAAAAAGTATAAAATACAAACACTTGTATTCACCAAAAATCAAGAGAAACAAAATTGAATTCAAGGCTTACAATAAAGGGTTAAAACAATTTTCGTTTACATTATTCCCAGTCTCATGTCAATTTTAATACTTTAATATGGTTTATTTTTACGTTTTATAAAACAATGGCAATACCTACAGTACTGTATGGCTTTGAAACTTGGGTCATAAAGAAAAAAGATGAACAGAAGATACAAACAGCAGATATAAAACTTCTGAGATCAATTGAAAGGTGTAATAGACGCGATCTTATGAAAAACTGAGGAAATAAGAAGTGATTTTGATATTTTTGAAGTTAATGGAAGGATGAAAGAATACAAAAGAAAATGAATTCAACACATAGATAGAATAGAAGGGAGTAGAATACCGAAGATAGCAAAAAATTACAAACCTAAAGGCAGAAGAAAAATTGGTAGGCCTAAGAAAAGGTGGACCGTGGAATAGGAACAGGCCGTTAAAGCCTAAAACCGTTAAAAAAATAATGATGATATTTTTTACGTTACAACTTAACGGTACACAGTAGCAAAAAGCGTCGTGCTTTATGATACCTAAACATTGATAATATATCTAAGTTTTTATTACCTATTCAGATTATCGTAACCGCAACAGGTATTTAAAAAATACAGGAACAGAAAGAAATACGTTTTTGCGTATATGTGATTAATGAACAGGTGGCTGTGTTTTGTCAATGAGACACGCTCCAGTGGGTGTACGTAATTATGATTGACTAACGTAGTTTCCGTCTCGGGACTGTAAAAAGTTCCGTGCGGGACTATTATAAAGTTTTCTAATTAACTGAGCGCAAGGTCGGTGTTGGTTGTTAGTGTCTGCTGCTTAAATGGGAATACTGTCGCTGTATGCGGCAAATAGATGAAATCAGTTATCCTGACAATATAAGACAACGTTGTTACTGTTACTTTTTTTAATATTTTTTTGTCAGTATTATAAATAAATTTTATTTTCCTTTTAGCAAGCCTTGTTTGGTGTTTTATACATATTTATACACAATTTTTGCGTATAAATATTAATAAACAGCAGTATTTTTCATTTGTTCTTACGAATACGAACTAGGCAGTTTTTATCTTTCGTGTATCCTTACACGTGCCGTGCGACCCAATTGCATAAAACCCGGTCAGTTTCGACCGACGTGGAAATTTGAATACGGTCAGATGCGATCAATTGCATATTCATGTTATTATAATAATACATATATTACAATTCCAATTCTATTTATTCCTAATCTAGCCTAACCTAACCTAACCTGACCTGACCTGACCTTGCCTAACCTAACCTAAACTAATCTAACCTAACCTAACTTAACGTAACAAAAATATGAGAAGAAAGAGGTTACTTCCAGAAATCAAAAGTTGCACGATTCGCACCTCGTCAAAGTTTAGAATAGTGGCGTTTTTAAATGACAGATTCGGTCAGTAATAAAAGTGAGGGGTGGAACTGACCGCGTAAGAATAGGCAAAAACGTTGTTTCGTCGCAACTGTCCGAGACCGCCTTAAGACAACAGTTAATCTTTCTTTGCCAGCTGAGGTCTCGCTCTAACCGTCTTAATTTACAAATTCCCTTCTCGCCTATTCCTCGGGAAGTACACAATCTGGAAGGGCTCAACATTTTTGGAACAATTTGGTGGCCACCTACCTTTACCTTCCTCTTCAATTAGGCTTAACTCAAATAATGATTGATTTGTAACGTTTTTGTTATTAGATTTGCGATAACTGTACGCTTTTATGTAATTTCGAACTTTTTGTTTAGTACACAGTATTTTATTTAAGACTTAAGTAGTACAGCTAAATGTTTAATTACACGGGAAATGTACAAACCATTTTGTTATGCCATGTATCACCATATAAGTAAACTAAAGACTCCATCTGTTCGTTTTATTTGTACAATGCATTCTAAATATCCTTTGCAAGCGTAGAGCTTGCTGTGATTGGTTTACTCCTGTCTTCTCTGGACACATTGCCAATAATATAATTTAAAATAACTTTATATTACCTCACAGTGTCAAGGGTCACGTTGCATTTTTTTTTCTAGAAATTTTCATGCACAGATTTTTTATTTCCAAATAACTTTTAATTCTTGAACTACGAGTGTTTGTAACAGGAGAAGAGTGTTTGTTTCTTTTACGAATGTATGATGTCCTTAAGATTCCTAAAATTAACCTAATTGATTTTTATTAGTATCTATAAGAGATCAACATTAGTAATATTAATTAGTTTCTGTTAAAATTTTTTAAATTAGATAACACTTGTGAAAGTCATTGTCAGTATATAATGCTTAAAAGATAAATCGTTAATACTTTTCAAAAATCTAAATTGCTCTATTATAGATTATTTGTTTTTAGTAAACGGTTAAGTTTACTCTTTATGTCCAACAATTACCGGGTGACCAATTACGCACACATCAACTTACTTTAAATTTTATTTTATTGAGATGAATGTTACATCTGACACCATCAAATTATACCATCTAATAGTATGGTATTTTAAGATAAAGAGGTACTTTAATTCTAAGGGTTTCATAACAAGTGAGTAAATTAAATATTACGAAGAATGGTACGGGTGGTTGTGTATACTTAAAACAAACTACAGTAATCCAAAAGTATAATTACTTCTTGATAAATTCAGTTAAAGTATATTATACTAAAGGTCTATTTATTTGACTAAGACATATAAAATATATAAATATAACTTTGATGTGGTCAGTAATATGAAAATAAACTACACATCAACATGAAAATGTATGGTTTTCTCTCTTATGATATTGGACCAACGTCTCAAAATTGTTGCAAACATTATTCTTTTCATACAGTTTATATCAGAAATTAGGAGAACTTGAGTACTAGGTTACACAACATCAATGTTATAACTATTATTCATCTACAAATACGTTTATTAAGTTTTAAGTCTAATTTCCGAAATGTCGTGTTAAAGATTTTAGTATAAAAGGGTGAAATATGTGTTTATTTACAATAATGAAATTATTTATTGAAGAATATTAACTTAGTATTCGTACTAAGTGAAATCTACTTCTAGTTGTTTGTATGAAAAAAGTCGTAGTCCTTCCCTTATACGCAGTAAACTAAATAATTAAATGTTACAAAAGTTAAAAATTTTTAGGGTAAATCAAAAAAGAGGAAAGGGAGATACAAGAATTGTAAGGAGGGTGCGTGAACAGAAAAATGTAAAGGAGTGTACAGGACAAAAATAAATATTTAGGAAGGGCCAGGGAATATGATGCAATGAATGGAGAGAGGCCACAGAAATACAGATATTGTAGACACGTAAAAAGAGAAAAGGCACAATCAGATTTAAGAGCAAACGAAAACAAAGTTCATACGACGGTAGGCCCAAAAGAAGCCAACAGCAAAATTGGATAACTGAAGCTGTAAACGCTAGAGACTAGTGGGGTTAAACATGAAACACTGGCAGTTTCAGTAAACGTAATTTTCTCAAAACTTTTATGTTTGCTGACAACCAGGTTATAATAGCAGATAATTAAAATACCCTAGAGAGGGCTCTTTATGAATTGCAGCAGATAATCGGGATGTATAGTCTGGAAATTTCTTTTATTAAGAATAAGTCATTGGTTTTTAAAGGTTGCTTTCCTGTAAGGTGTAAACTTATCAAATAATTGAGAAAATGAATCCCTTCAGGTTCCTTGGATGTTGGTGAGATAGATGTGGGCTAAATATAGACAAGTTAGCTCACACGTGTGAAACGAGGATAAGGAGAACACTGAACGGAAAAGTCAGAAGAGATACTTCATTGAAATTTTATAAAGTGATAGCAGTTCCACGCGGATTTTATGGCAGTGAGACTTGGATACTGAACTCAAAAACCCAAAGCCGGATACAGGTTAGTGAAATAAGATTTTTACAATCAATACTAGGAGTATCACGGAGGGACCGGCTGAGAAATGATGATATAAGGAACATCCTTGGGATATACAACCCAAACAAAAGGATAAAGCAATACAGACAGGAGTGGACGGACCATGTTGAAAGGATATATAATAACAGGAAACTGAAAGAAATTTTTGTTTATAATCCGAAAGGACGGCGGAATATTGGAAGACTAAAGAAAAGGTAATCGGACCAAGGACTGCGCAACGGATCGTAAGGTCCACAGCCTGAAGATGAAGAAGAAGAAGAAGAAGAAGAAGAAGAAGAAGAAGAAGAAGAAGAAGAAGAAGAAGATGATGATGATGATGATGATGATGATGATGATGATGATGATGATGACGATGATGATGATGATGGTGATGATGAAACGCAGAAAGATTACGTTCAAAGAAAGGAAGCAAACAGTCTATCAAGATGGGCGGTTGAGTGAGGTGGCGTAGACTGGAAGGTCTCGCCATCAACGCCGGAACAACTCACTTGACCGGTTGTAATTCAAATAAGAATTTACAAATATTTTCAAAAATTTTAAATTCACAAAAAGCTAATTAGAAACAAATGTCCCTCTTACGTAAATTATTTAGCATTTTCTAGGCACAATAAAATTAAACCTACTGTGAAAAGTGTAAATCATATCAAGTCAAGAATACCTAGTTCTTTCTAGAGCTTTAATTGCATGTATGTATTTCAATTTCGATTATTTCTTTGTAAATTACTTGCGTGTATCTGATCCAATTAAGGCTAATTAATGTAAAAATGTGCGTCACTGCATATAGTTACTGTGTGTGACAGGCAATCAAAATTGGTAACTAACACACAATAATGGCAACAACGTTGAACTAGTCTGTTGTATGTAGCACGTTAATTGGACAAATTTTCACCTTACAGCATGGCCAATTATAATTACCGTATGCATTCATGTTATAGGCATACGTCTATTTCCCTACATACTCCGTACACTGTTATTGCTATAAACTAAAATTTAGTTTGTATGATTCAAGTAATCCGGGCTGTTTGACCGTGGTCCATGGTTTATTGCCAAATCAAACGTTTCAACAGCTCCAATGGCTGACATCATCATTGGAATTTAAAAAAATACTGAACGTTGGGTGTTCACGTCAGGCCAACAGTACTGTGTGTGGTAAAGGCTGACAGAAAGGCCAGTGAACAGAGCAGGTGTGCCTTCTTTTTCCTCAGCCCCTCGAAACGTCTGATGATCTTTAAAACTTCCTCCCCGTAGAGGCGTCGTAACGTATTCCTTAGGCTTTCACGGCCGGTGTCAGTTGTATGATTCAAGTTATCCGGGCTGTTTGGCCGTGGTCCATGGTTTATGCCAAACCAAACGTTTCAACAGCTCCAATGGCTGCCATCATCAGTGGAATTTAAAAAAATCCTGAACATTGGGTGTTCACGTCAGGCCCACAGTACTGTGGTAAAGGCCACAACACAAGTTACTGTGGTATACAAGTCAATACAGGATAGGACGCAATTTTCAAAATACTTAACATTAGAAACACTCAAAAAACAAGTATATGTAACACACCCACACACAATAATACTAATTCAAGCTACCAAAAGCCAACAGAAAACCATAGCAATAACCATCCTGGACACAAGTATTCCACAAGATTAATAACTAAGATGGCTGAGAATAGCTAATTCGCGAAACAAGTTTAAAGTAAGGTAAGAATACATCTTGATTGTAAAATAGCAGTAAATATTCGATAATTTACGTATTAAGGAATTATTTGTAGCAAGAAGAGTTTGTATTAAATATAAAATTATATAATATTATGATATTATTTAATATAGGTTCTTCTGGAAGTTGTGTATCATGTTTTGTCGTTTCAATACCTGTCGCACGTTTCACTGAAACACATCAACATCATCATTGGTTTGTAAATAATTCAACAACAATCGAAATAATTCTATATTGAATAAAGTTAAAATTTTATTAGCAATGTTAAAAGACTAAAGAAAATTGATGCTGTGAGGTTAACCAGACACAAAGACTGGCAATTAAAAATCAGTAATAAATAGAGTTTTGAGAATAAATAACCTTGGTTACCTCTAGGCAAATGCCTATTTTTGAGTAGAAGTTTTGAATTAATTTCAAGTCATTAACAGTGCTAATTAGAATATTTAAGTGTAGTAAACAATTGTACATGTCTCTTATAACTCTTTCAGCTGTGCTACAATTTCACTCCACAATCTGGGACTGTTATTGCAAGATTCGGAGAAATTTCCTCAATTATTTTATTTTATTTTTTTATTTAAGGTCAACAACAACACTATATTTTTATTTTTTTCCTTTTCATTAACGTTTTATCTTCTTATATTTTTTTGTTTTTTATTTGTAAATATTTCTTGACCGATGTTTTAATTACATGCGTATATCTTAAACAATCTCATCCTTTTATTGTGATAGGATATAGGAACGTTAAGTTACCACTAACAAGTTCATGGTAAACTATATTTTAAGATATTCCTAAAGCTTTCACGGCCGTTGTCAATTGTATAATTCAAGTTATCCGGGCTGTTTGGCCGAGTTCATGTACTAGCTTGTCTTAAATTTTATGCTTACATATTTTGCAAATTTTTCAATATATTCATAATTGTGCTTTTATTTGTAAAACATAATTTAAATAAAGTAAGAATACATCTTGAATGTAAAATAGTAGTGAATATTAAATAACTGTATATATGTATTGTGGTTTAATCTCTGATAAATATGTTCTAATCACTCGCATCTCTTTAGTGTATAGAACTCCACTATCAAATACATTTCTGACATAAGATTGCTTTATTTCATTAATTAATGAGTATCACTTAGTTTTTAGAAATTATCTGTGTAAAATACGTCTTTGTTAGACAGGTAACTAAAATCTGCACTGACGTTTAGAGAATAATTTAAATATTCCCTCTCATTTCATTGCAACTTAAAACTCTTAACAAGAGTCAAAACGACAGTTAGTTTAAGCTCAGTTCTTACTACTTTACACTTCAGAGAATTTAGGGACTTAGCGCGTGAGCTTACGTGATACCTTATGTACATTAAATTATTTAAACTGGTATTTTAACATAGAATCTACACTACAATTTGAGTTTTCTAACGTTTATAGAATTTCATGACAAATAAACCTAAAATATTTTAATAAAAAATATTACTCAGTGTAATTTCTTTACCAAAAAGATTTTGTAAATGCTGGTTGCTTTGTAAATTCAGACATGACGGAGGCGGGAGAAGGTACTATTTTAAGACAGAATGTTTACGTTGTATCAATATACTCTCCAAGGTTGGGGTTAGTAAATAACAGCTTACACGCAATTAAAGATAAAACCAAGTGGTTGCTTCGAAACACCGAAGTCTATAACGCTTCATTTGAGAGCACAAACAAGATTGCAAACACCTCCTGACAGGGTTGTAAACCACGAAATGAATCAGTCCCTAAGGGATGTGTGTTGGCAGTCGCGCTACTGTCAAGTAACGATGACCACAGCCAAACTTGTAAAGATAACTCGCTCCTGCGCCAAAGTCGTCCACTAACGCAATCGACATAAACCACAAACGGTCAACAGTTCTATGCTTTCCATAAACTTTGTACTCTGTTGACAGTTTCCGTTTCAACACCTCAACCACCATTACTTTAACTGACTACACAATCCAAACTAAATACTGTGCAACAATTCAATCATATGTCTCTAATAAAACTATATTAATTCATTTTTTGTGCTCCACATTTGTCTATAGCAATTAGTATTGGGCGTCAAATTTTGTCTTGCTACATATGGTCGCACGGCCCTTTCTATTACATTTATTAAAAGTTGATAATATTGTTACATGACATTTTGCCATGCATCTTGTTGACATAAATATACTTTATTAATCCTACCAAAAGTACCAAGAAACATGATAGTTTTGTTTCAAGAAATAATTACTTAACTATTTAATTAAATACTGTCTATTTTATTATTTAATTCATGATAACGAAGAATCTAATAATTATGTTTATTACAGTTAAAGGAATCTTAATAATAATAAGTAAGGAGGACAATGTTTTAGAACTTACTTATAGTGTTTTGTTGTATTTATAAAAACTGTATTGTATACAGAAAGTTAAGAGGAATTTTCATCTATTACTAATAGTTACTAGTTTGGCTCTATTGATTAATATTATACGTAATAATATTAATAACACAAATGATAATATTAATAGGAAAGTACCAAAAAGAAATAATAGTAATAGAGATTTGTAAAACTAGGCATGTTAAGCTTAGATAGTTAAAGGATTTTGAATAAGAATTTATATTAAAATTAAAATAAACAATGTCAGGTTAAGATATATTATGACTAATTGTGTCCAATAGTTTTAATGAAGTGGAAAGTACAAGAAGAACTAATAATAAATAATTTTGGGACAAATAATTAAAAGTGTAATATGGTAACTCAAGAAAAATCTAATAGAAGATAGACAAAAGTGGTGTCAAAATAATCAGTGTTTTATCAGAAAATCAAAGAAACTAATAAAATGAAGATCAAAGATCTTATAAAAAAGTTATAACAGTTTAAATAAAATGAAAGATAAAATATTAGAAGTTTGTTTATGTTGATGCTCAGAGAGCTCCATAATAACATAAAATGTTACATTTCAAACCAATAAAAGCTAAGATAGGCCTTAGCAACTAAAATGTTATAAATTAAATAAAGAGGAGTGCATTATTGGATCTGAACTAGAAATGTTGAATTTAAAATAAGAGTGACTAATCCAAGATATTATAAATTTCATATTTGTGAACCTAAAGTAAAAAATTAAATAATCCTACTAAACCAAAGAAATAAAAGAAGGAAGTACGACATTATTATAAAGAAGTAAACCAAGGAATCTATGAAGAATTACCATCAACCTATCCAGGAAGAGAAGTATTTATTGGTAAATAACAAAAGTGAATAATTTTCAGCAAAGCCTAGGCCACTCTTCTCAAAGAAATTGTTTACACTTTTAATCAAAACAATTTTGAACTTTCACGGTGAAAATAATCACTGAATAATATTATTTTCAGTATAAAAAAACTATTAATATAGAACAATACTATCATCTAAAGTCAACTATACCTTAAAAACACTTAAATCAACATAACCTAGACACTGAACATTGTAAACTATTAATATAATCTTGTTAAGACACTTTGTAATTTATTGTAATCCCATGTATTTTGGTACTTTTCCTAACATATATGTTGTTTATATCGTAGTCAAAAGGACCTAACTTAAAACATTCTATTTGTATGGTATTTATTAAATATAAAATATGAAAATGTTTATGCCCTGAGATATAAGAATTACTACTGCTACTGCTGCCACTCTTACCATATTTAAAGTACAGCTGGTCAAACTTTGTTAAGAATTATATTTGTCTTTTTAAACAATTTAAAGAAAATAAATAAAGGATTTGAGTTTAATAACTACAGATAAAAGGTTTTCGTTTCTTTATTTAATGGATACATACAATGTGTATGATATTATAAACACTATATCAGTGACTGTTAATTTGCTTCATCAACTAGTTTAAGTTGGCAACACTCACTATCAGGAAGTATGGCAGCCAATTTGAATCTGCTTTGCAGAGTTTTAGTTATCACAATCGTCTGTTAAATAAAAGATTAAAAGAGATTGAGTTATAGCTGGAAAAGAAACCTTTATGATATTTTAAAATAATACTTACTAATTTACAAATACATTTTATTTGCAACCTTTGATTGCAAATCGGCGCTCAACAAATATTATCCTGACCACATACTAATCCTTAAATACTAACAACGTACACATTAAATAACCAAGAATTAAACAAGGTACAATTTAGATAGTACGGAAATTTCTATACGTTACAATATACAGCATCTGTACTAAACCCGGCCGAGTCAGTTTGCGCAACACACACCCAACAGTAATAATGCAAATCATAATTAGTGTAACATGAGAGCTATCATATTTCACGCACCATTGAAAACGTTCGGAAAGAAACGTAAAAGTTACGGAAACCTAAGCCTCCATGTATGGAACGACGAACAATATGCACAAACAATAGACATTTAAAAAACTGGCACATTTAAAACATCTACCTTTAAACACTGATCAGACAGGGTTTAAACATAAGTTATGCTTTGCTGTTACAGAAGAAAAAGTATTGAAAATGTAAACATAAAAATTGCCATTAATCCGACTAAATGCAACACAAGTGAGCAGATCTACTTTAAATTTTAATAAAACAAGTGATTTTTAGAAAGAATATTTATTATTTATTTTTAAAAGTAAATATCTAGTTATCAGTGTTAATAGGCGTCAGGCAGATAAATTATTATTTAATAATTCATAAACACAAAACTAGTAATTATTTGGCAATAAGAAGCGTCTTTCAGCGTCTCAAGTTTAAGGATTATTCAAAATATTCTTACTTATAATGAAAACACAAAGAAGCAGAACTTTTATTAAAAAGACTGCAAAACATTAAAAGCGTTGTTTATTGTTCATTTTAATTAAAGTTA
Organism: Magicicada septendecula; assembly: GCA_034769895.1. Lineage (NCBI taxonomy): Eukaryota > Metazoa > Arthropoda > Insecta > Hemiptera > Cicadidae > Magicicada > Magicicada septendecula. Next base: position 409,565,524 of record CM068373.1, read on the forward strand.
AAATTGTAAAAGGCCAAACCTTCTAAGATGCTGAAAAAAGACTAAAAGTGTTATATTAATACTGCTACTATGAATAAACGTAAAATGATTACAAATGTTTGTTAGAGAAACGTGTTTTATTTTGTAATGTCAGCAAGCATTTATTATTGCAATAATTTAACTAACACTAAATATCACTATAATATTGACGACTCGGAACACTAAGTTTTTTATAAGTAAAAACGTAAAGTTTTACCTTACAGCCTAAACCGGCTTTCACCTATAGAAGGCTTCATCAGAGGCTGTCGTTAGTAGCGCTGTTCGTCTTGTTGTTGGTGACGAGAGAGTTTTTCGAAAGATCGAAGCTGTGTGTGTGATCTCGTCACCAACAACAAGACGAACAGCGCTACTAACGACAGCCTCTGATGAAGCCTTCTATAGGTGAAAGCCGGTTTAGGCTGTAAGGTAAAACTTTACGTTTTTACTTATAAAAAACTTAGTGTTCCGAGTCGTCAATATTATAGTGATATTTAGTTATGTAACGGACACGTCATGGACAACGAAATCCAAGAATTTAACTAACACTTTAGTGTTGTTGACACATTCGTATGTACACAATGACCTTTGTAAAGAGACAGTGGCTGTTCGGGACAGGTCATGCATTTTTTTTTATTGTTAGATTTATGTAATTGCACCTATCGATAGTACGTCCTTCAATACGTGCTGCGCTCTGCCGACTGCTATTCTTTGTTTTTCCTTCCCACGTCCCATTACCGCAATTTCGGCCCCGTCTCGTTGCTTTATTATAAAGCCCCAACTTTTACGCGTTTTCGTTAGTTAATTGCTTTAACGGTAAACAGTGCGTCGTGCGTTAATTTGTTCACAACAGCTCGCGAGTGTAAAGTGCAACTTGTCTCGGTTACAACTACAAGAAGGAGATTCCTGTGTCCACGTCGCCACGATTATGAAGGAGATAACCTCGTCTACCGCTAGCCAGCAGGTATCTTTCCATCAGGAGCATGTGTAAGTCTCGCCATCTTACCTTGTTATTATTATAAACAGATACGGGTGCCAATTCCCCTAAATTTCAATCGGCTGGTCCTCCGGACTCTTGTCTCAAATGGAGACAAGCTAACTTACGCTACCCCTTTAACTATACAAAACAGTGGCTGTCAGTTATATTAATTGCAACTTATTCAAACTGAGCCGTACGCAGTCTTTTGTCAACTTCGACAGGATTAATTGTTTTCCACTCTAGTCGTAACCCTTTTATTGTTATTGAAACAATAGCAATTGTATAATGTTTATTATATCATAAGTCATCACATTAACTTAATGACGTGTATACTTAAAGATCAGAATTTACTTTTCCTAACACGGCCATGACACTAAACAGTGATATATATTGTAACCTTTCGTGTAGAGAGAGGATGAGTGATTGTCGTCGGTTAGTGCTTTTTTTAATCTTCCCGCACTTCTGGTTAATGAGCGCTCAGCTCTAACCGTACTCTCGCAGTTGTAGGTTATTGTCTTTCTCGTCGTCGGCAAGGCTATATTCGCCTATGTACCTGCTCGCTCCCACTAATACCTGTAAACACACTCTTAGCCTATTTGCAAGTATGAAATGATAACTCTGTTATAGGTCATTATTGATTTTTTATTTTTCAGCTTATTTGGTTAAACAAAATGTAAATGGTTCGGTCTTGGGTCGACCTTGACTGGTTCGTATCGATTCGTTACTTGAATCCGACCTTCAACGAGTTGCAAATAATTATAATGTAAATTAATAATCTCAGGGCTTGGGTTCTTTGGGCTGTTAAGAAGTCAGAAATTTTTTAAAAAGGCGTACAGCACATTACAAATACATAAAAATAAGAAATCTTAATTATTAATGTTAACAAATATGAAAGTTATGTTTTGAACTAACTGCGTCAACGAAACTTTGTCTGCACTGGAAAATAGCCGCTCAACAAGATGGCCGCCCCGGTCAGTTAACCGAAAGACATGTGCTTCCTCTGTTTTTTTGTTGAAATAAAATGTTATTATCGTTAACCACCGTATTAATGTTCAGTGCTTATCCTAATTATCACTGTAAATGGTTTATATAGTGTAGTGAAGTTGATCTATGTGTAGTGTTGTTACGAAATTACTTCGGATTTATATTTACGTCACTTGTCGTATAATGCAGCTCTCTCGGATTTTTGATGTTGGTGTAGATTTAAGATTCCATCGGTCAGTGGTAGTTTGTTTATTTTATCTATCAGTTTTTTGGTATGTTCTCCTCTTCTGTGGTTTTGTTTTAGGTCATTAATTTAGTTTAAGTTTGTTTTTTTTGTCTTCGCTCTAGGCGTCAGCTATACGATTCTGACCTTTTCTCTCTTGCGTTCAACAATACAATAATAATTCTTCTCGTCTTAGTAACGGTTTTTTGACCAGTAAACTCTGTTTTTGATTGGTCAGTTTGCACGAACTTGAGGTTAAGCGGCATATAGTACTGAAAATCATATCCTTGCCTTCCATGTCAAAAAATACTCCTTTGTTACCTTTTGTTTAAGTTAAAATTAATTTACATAGTTTTGTTCCTATTACAAAGATCTACATTTTGGTACATAATTTTATATGGGTTGACTTTATAATAGGCGTTTTTACCCCTTTACAAGAATTCTAAATCTGGACCATAGTACTGCACTAACTTTTATTATACAATACTTAATTTTTGTCGGACTAATTTAATTTGGTTCACAATTATTCTAAAACTTGTGTCTTACTTAAATTTTGGTCTTTTTTATTAGTTTACCAATGTTAACTCGTTATTTATTCATTTCTGACTTTACTTTTCTCTATATTACCTATCTGGCCTATGCCATCGATTTTATTTCAGTATCATGTTCTAATTCTCATTAATTATTAACTGTTTTTTTTTTTTTTTTGAACCCTTTTGCCTGATCACATTTGTTTACAGCTTATTACATGAGCTTTGACCCTTAACATATCCTAACAATATTTATAAATTAAAACAAAATCTCTTAACATACTAACTTAAAGTGTTGCCTTCATGGCCAAGATTACATTCATTTATGAACAAACAATAACATAAACTATTTAGTGTACCATAATACCAATTCCATTCCCATTTTATTAAGCTTTACTAGTTGACTATCTATGTATGGTTTATATGGGCCCTTTTTAGGTATTATATTATGGTAACACACATTTTCTATTTTGCCAATAGGCTTAGTACAATTTTCCCCTGTTACTACTGATTTATAAACAATAAATAACATTGGCTTTGGTATAACAAATGAACATAATTAAATAATGTTAAGGCCTTCATTAACATCTCTTTATAAAATGGGACCTATTACTTAGTCTACTGTTAATATAATTTGTGGTCTTCTCTTTAAAAATAAACCACATGAGTTAAAACCATTGAAACTCTAATAACTAATATTGCCTTAACATAATTGTTTATTCTACACTGACATATTTGTTCTCTTGCACTTAAAGTAATTGGAGGGGTCATTGATCCTTACAGTCTTTTTCTGCATGATCAATGATCATCTCTGTTTTCCACTTTTTTACACTTATACACTTTTCATGAGTTTATGTCTATTCTATGGTACATGGTTTTTATTTATTACACTTTGGTATTGTACTTTTATTTTACATAAAATAACATGGTTAATGGTTTATTAACCATGATTTATTTTATTTTACATAGTTAAATATTTGAGTCCAATTATTCTGACTTTTTATCATTTGGATTATTTTGTTATTTATTTGGGGCTCCCATTATGTCGCGTTACAATATATATAAAATTTATAATTTTTCTTTATAGTTTAGGTCTATAGTCTGCATGTTATACTTGATAAAATAACACAATTAACTTTCCTGAACTTTGAAAATTATGCTATCTTACTACGTCATAAATATTATTATTATTAATAATAAAACGTTTTACAAGAATATATTTTATTTTGTAAATTACAGTGTTTCAATAGCATTCAGCTATCATCATCAGATATAGATATTGAAACACTGTTATTTAAAACATAAAATTATTTTTTTTAAGTTTTTTTATTATTAATAATAATATAATTTATATAACAAGAAAAATTCGAGCTTTTATGATACATCGTAAGTGAATTCTCAATATGTAGAAACCATCGCATATAAATTATGCGAATTATCAAAACTTGCCTCCGTAGTTTGCTAATAGAACATTCTCGATTTGTTCTTATTTTAAGAGAATAACGCTTATCAGAATTCTTAAAATACTACTCTCTAAAGAAATAACTGTTACCATTACGCAAAATTTATTTGTTTTTATGTGCTAGATATTCACATGGTATTTCATTGTCACGAATGACTAAAGTGACTAAACTGCCTGATGCCTGATGAAATAAAGAATAAAAACCCGTGTATTAAATTTAAAAATAAGTACAATTGTTACTTTATATATTCTATAAGATTATATGTAGTTGTTTATGATAAAAACAAACTCGGTCATTCTGAAAAAGTAAAAAAAAAACCACGATTACATAAACGATGAGACGATCAATGGAGTTCCAGGCATTCCACTCAGAGGGGAAAACCAAACTGATAAGCGCCAATCCTGAATTAGTATTACCGAAATAATTCTCTTACGTCAAGCGATTATAAGAATTAAAATTGTTTAAATCCAAATACCAAGTTATTATTAAAATTTGTAATAAACATTACAAATATTAGAAATGTAGTAATATTAAAAAACATTACAAATGTAGATGTAATAACTTATGCTTGAAACGAAAAACGTATTAGCAGTATTAAAATGTAACATACTTATTTGCCTATTTAATATTAGCAAGTAGGCCTACAACAAAAGTTTCCAAAAATCCCAGAATGTATAGTCTCAGAACCAAAAATATCGGTATGGAGAACCATACATGACTTCCATGTTCTAAGATTTATATTTAAAATCATATTCGAAATGAAATATTTCCATAGAAACTACTTCTTTCTACTTACTGCTTCAGCCTTAACCACAGTACTGTAGTCACTAACGTACACCACCTCACGTTTTCGCACTCGATTTTCACTGTTGATGGCAGTCGATGGCACTGCAGAAAAGTTTGGTTTGCAGAAAACATTGGACTACGGCCAAACAGCCCGGGAAGGAATTTTAACAAAGAACTACTTCTTTGTTGCCGATAACGTAGTACACATATAAAAAATTCTCCCCTCCCCCTAAACTATAATTTTCATTAATAGAAAATTACCCCCACCCCGTTCACCTAACCTGTTCATTTATAGATGTTTCATCTACGTTTCTACAGTGGATTATTATGAGCTTCTTATCAGGATACTTTATTTATAAAAATGAAGTACTTTACTCTTGTTAAAACATAAAATGTTTCTGGTACACTACCCCTTTTCCTTAACCGATCATCAACAAAATCAACAGACCTTGAGTTTTCTACAATTCAGGAATGTATGCAAGAAATTATTTGATTCTCTTTGAATTTACGGCAATTATCTTTCGTCATAAAAAAATTACCCTTGTTAAAACATAAAATTTTGCTGGTAAACTACCCTTTTCTCTTAACCGATCTTCAACAAAATCAACAGACCTTGAGATCTGTAAAATTCAAAAAGGTATGCAGAAGAATAGTTAATTCTGTTTGAATTTACGGCAGTTATCGTTCGTCATAGAAAAAATTAACCTTGTTAAAACATAAAATGTTGCTGGTAAACTACCCTATTCCCTTAACCGATCTTCACCAAAATCAACAGACCTTGAGGCCTCTACACTTCAGGAACGTGTGCAAAAATATATTTAATTCTCTTTGAATTTACGGCAGTTATCGTTCGTCATAGAAAAAATTACCCTTGTTATAACATAAAATGTTGCCGGTAAACTACCCTATTCCCTTAACCGATCTTCACCAAAACCAACAGGACTTGAGAATTCTAACATTCAGGGCTGTATGCAAAACATTACTTGATTCTGTTTGAATTTGCGGCTGTTATCGTTTGCCATAGAAAAAATTACCCTTGATAAAAAAGCGTTCCCGGTAAACTACCCCTTTCCCTTAACCAATCTTCACCAAAAACAATAGGTCTTGAGTACTCTACAAATCAGGGAGGTATGCAAAAAATTATTTGATTCTGTTTGAATTTGCGGCTGTTATCGTTTGCCATAGAAAATACCTTTGTTAAAAAAAAAAACCGTTGCAGGTAAACTACCCCTTTCCCTTAATCGATCTTCACCAAAAACAACAAGTCTTGAGAACTCTACAAGTCAGGGTTGTATGCAAAACATTATTTGATTCTGTTTGAATTTGCGGCTATCGTTTGTCATAGAAAAAAATCTAAAGACAGACAGACACACACACAGACGCTATTCGAAAAATGACTTTTTTTCATGTTTTGAGGGTAGTACAATCAGAATCTGCAATAATCTCGAACACGATTTCTTTGCCATCATCATACTTCCATTTCCTTAAGGAACGTGGAAGTAAAATCGATATGTATTATTCATGCTTTTAGTTTACAATTTCAGCTGAAGAAGCACATCTAAAAATATCATAAGACTAAACTATTTAAAGTTAGTCAGGCAGAACAAATCTGGTCACACTAATGAGAGTTAACTAAAGTGTTTACACAGGTCAACGATTAGCGTTACATTGAACACCAACAATTGTTAATGTCCTTTATTTACATCCGTGCAAAAAAATTGTTATGTAACAAATGAAATATTACTTTACCAGACTGAACGGTAATGAATGTCACAGTAATTTAATAACGGTAAAAGTAATGAGTAACGGTAATTGAAGCTTAATTATCGTTCACCGTAAGTAAAAGACAATGTAACTAAAATTTGCAAATTCTCACGTTGTTGCGATTCTGATAACTCTCTGCTTCCAAAACTTCAAGTTGTCCACTGAAATACTTTTGTGTCCAGTGAAGTTACTGCATCCTGTATGTCCTATAATAGACGCGTTAACGCGAACAATTGAAAGTCTACAAATTTACATTTCAGTTCAACGAAAAATGTTAAATCAATACCATCATAGATTTACTGGAAATTGGTAATATACTTACATTTAAGAGGTAGTGTTTGCCTCATTTTTGTAATAACAAACCTAAAGCTGTAGAACTTGTTTCCAATCGACAATAACAAGTATCTAGTCGACTGATTGGTTGCTGATACTGTTTTCTTTTACAAATCCAATGAATTGAAAGTCCTTGGGAAGGCTATATTATTATAATCAACTTATAAATTTAAAATGCCGCCTACAAAATATGAATTTTTGTTAGAAACAAAACAAATGTAGCTACGTCTTGTTAAAATTGAAAAAGAAAACGCGCGCACACACACACACACATATATAATGATTTTACAAATGTATGATCAGACTAGCGTGTGAGTTAATATTACAGTTGTAACTGTTGAATTATTTTATAATAGCGTAACTAATTCAAATTTTAAAACACGTAAAAACGTCTAACAATTCCAGTGCCAATTAATCATAAATTTTTGAAGCTGAATGTTAAGGCCATTAGACCAAAGATATGACAAAAGTGAACTATTGTCGCATCGTGTCTGTTCCAAGCCCTGTGATATTTCCCCACAAAGTCGTATTTGCGGAAAAATCCTCAATGTAAAATCTACGTTCCGTGTGAACACGTATGAATACGTAAGTAGGGGGATTGGATTCCCTGGAAATAGGTCAAAGTTTTATTGAAAATTTCATGAAAGGAAACTATTTTATTGCGGTCACGGAAAGATGCAAAATAGAACAATAAGACGCAGATGAATAAAATTATATTTCTAAGACAGTCTATTAACATCTATAAGAATATGTTGTCTATTGATCTGTTAATAACAAATTTCAGAAACCACACTACCGTTCACTATTTTATAATGACACTAAGATTATTTTATAGGCACAGTGGGTTTAACTGTGTCGCGTAAATCAGCGAAGACCGAGTCAGCGCCTAGCTTTGTATGTTTCGTGATTGCATATCCTGCCGGCGTATCGTCCTTGCATCATCGTAGGCAGTGCATCAAAAAAAAATGTATTCATTTAACACGCTAAATAAATTTGCAAATGTTAGAAAACAATACAAAATGTAAAATTAAAGTTTTAATATAATAATGAATCCAGAGTGGGGATATCCGTAACAACTTATAAGAACTATACAAGTTCTTATATAATATTTATATTTAACGAAACAAGGAAAGCTGTCAAAACAATTGCAGGATATTTCAAACCACATGTCAGATAAGATTTCAATATATCGCCTATTCTTTTTAACATTTATATTGAGTATTTAGTAAGGAAATGGAAAAATATAGTTAATCCTGGTACTAAGATATCACAAGACAGATATTTGGATGCGATTTGGATGTGCTGAAGACTTGCTTGTAATTTAAAACACAGAATTCGCTTTACAAAAATATGTTTTTAAGCTTTGTCAGATTTAGCAAAAAGTACAATATAAAAATTTTCACGGCAGAAAACAAAGGTAATGACATTCTGAGGCAATGAACCAGTAACATCAAAAATACTGATTAATGATTAAATGGTAGAACAGGCGAGCCATTTAAACTACTTAGGAAATTATATTGGCTTTGATACGAATTATGATATTGATGTTATGTTAGGTAAGTTTTAAACAATCTGAAGGGCAATCAACCGTATTTTTAGAAACAAGGAGCGTTGAGATAAAGAATTAAAGTTATTAAAGTTTTACAAAGTTATGGCCGGCCCCTGTACTGTCTTATGGGTATCCATTTTGGACAATGACCAATAACCAGAAATCAAGAAAGTAAAATACAGGCCTCGGAAATGACGTTCGTAAGAGGAATTAAAAGATGTTCTAAACTTGACTGTATAAAGAACGAAGAAATAAGAGAAACGTTACAAGTTTTTAACTTGTATGAAAAATTTAAAAATTACAAACAACGCTGGAAAGAACACTTAGAAAGAATTCCAGATTGAAGACTGGCTAAGGAAGACTGGAAATAAAAACCAATAGGAAACAGATGTGTGGGTGGACCCAGGAAGAGATGGCTAGAGGATCTTTGTGGGCGGAACCGGCAGCACCTTGCCTATGCCTTGTTGTGATGATGATGATAACGATAAAGACTCTTCTTTACCGCCTACGCAAGATGCTAGGCATGGTAGGCTACCTTATGTGAGCCGTTCGCATGCATTTCCTAGCACTACGCTTCAGCCGCTCAATATTAGGCCTTTCCCATAATCTTATCCTAGGTGCCCGTTTTCATAGGCCGAGTCGAGTGTAGGTCTGGAACCTGCACAATTTTGCATCAGGCAGTGATAGTGGTTGAGTGGCAAGTGGCCGTTTTGAAAGTGGTAAGTACTTGATCATTAGCCAGGCAGCGTACAAAGTGATCAATTATGCTACTAAAACAAAATTACTTTTTTCTTATCTTTATTGCAAGTTGAGTATGAGTGGTTATTTGATTATTATTATTATATTGCTGAATTGTGTTGTAACCGTGAAGGTCTAAAGCAGTCTAACAATACGAAAGCAAGAACACAAAATGAGTTTTTTTTAAACGAATTTTTTAATTATTTTCAGTGAGTGACATCTATAATTTTGTAGTTTTCAAGGAAAGGATAATAACTTCCTTTCAGCACATAATCTGACATTTCTTCAGTGCTTCTTATAAATGAAATTGGAAACGAGAATTACTGACCAACATTTTTTATGTTTCTATCTGTCTAAATATTGAGAGTATATCTTTAATCATGCAGATTTCTCTTTGAACTGAGTAAAAAGAATATTTTATTTCACTCTAGGAGGAAACTTTTTCTTTGTTTTTCTTTTTCTTACAAATAACGCTGTTGTTAATAAAATTTTCTCTTTCTTTTTGAATACTTTTAATTCCGAAAAGTATGAACATACGCGTAAAGTAAAATGTGTTAAGGATACCATTGTTGTGTTTGAAAACCCTCTCAACGTTGAACAACTGATGCAGAACAGGTCAGAAATAAGTGATTTTTACTTTTGCAAAGCGCAAAAAATTATTCTGCGCTTCCTTCGCTGAATTACGAAAACGTATCTCTTTTTACAGACTGTGTCTAGTAAAAGGCGTTTACTTTTACATTTCAGAACAACGTACTACGAATAAACTAATCATCTGACACACTCTAGGTAGAAGAAGAAGCACGACATCGTAGCTTTCAGACTGCCAATGTAGCAACCAGCGGGGGCGTCATACACGACACTACTTCGTCGTCTCCCTCTTTACACGAAACAAGTCAATGAGATAAAGAGGAAAATTGTATACTATAACAACATTACATGGAAATAATTTTCACTGTATTAACATAAAAATAACCAGCCTGTTATTTTCAATGAACGTTAACTCAGAAACAAATTAGTTTCACTAATTGCAAACAAACTATTCGCAGGTCAGTGTTTTACTGCTGGCAATCTTGAACACTTGAGCCAATCTACGTTTCCTGTTGCTGCTCGGGAAAATAGTAGACTACTTAATACAGCTTAGGAATTGATAACGTTATAGTTTCTCTACTATTCGTGAATCAGCAAATTTGAAAGTATGACAAGAGACAAGAATGTCGTTAACAAGCTAACAACTAGTGGAAATGACATGTTTCCGCTTGTAGAACTATTTCGTGTACTTAGTAACATAGTAGAATGATTGAACTTGGGAATAGTAGTTGAAACTGGTCAAAGTTTCTTTAGTTTAAGCATGCAGCAACAATAAACAACCACCTAACAACAGTTTGTCCTGTTACGAGGTGAGCTGAAGAAACAAGTTGACAGAATATCTGAAGTAGAAAAATCTGTATCAACTATGAAAACAAATATTTCAAGTTCAGAAGTTTCTATTGCAAATTCAATAAAACAAATTAAAAAGGAATTCGAACATTTAGCAAAGGAAATAGTTGATAAAGAAAGACCATTAATAAATGGTGATGAAGATTCAAAATATCTGAGACATCAAACTGTAGTAGGGCCAGTTTTCGCAAAAGTCCCAACGTTTGATGGAGGTACTCATTGGGCAACTTATATCCGCCAATAGATTCAAAATATCTGAGAAATCAAACTGTAGTAGGGCCAGTTTTCGCAAAAGCCCCAACGTTTGATGGAGGTACTCATTGGGCAACTTATATCCGCCAATAGATTCAAAATATCTGAGAAATCAAACTGTAGTAGGGCCAGTTTTCGCAAAAGCCCCAACGTTTGATGGAGGTACTCATTGGGCAACTTATATCCGCCAATAGATTCAAAATATCTGAGAAATCAAACTGTAGTAGGGCCAGTTTTCGCAAAAGCCCCAACGTTTGATGGAGGTACTCATTGGGCAACTTATATCCGCCAATTTGAAGCTGCCGCTCGCTTAAATAAATGGACGGAAGAAGAAAAAGGACTTTAACTAATTTTTGCTTTAAAAGGGCCTGCCGGAGAGCTAATACAGAAAGTGACATCTGGCAGTCAGAACGTCTATGCCGAATTAACTAAAGCTCTGGAATTACGGTACGGTGACCAGCATTTGTGCGAAGTGTACCGTGAACAACTTAAAGCGAGGCGACAGCGTTCAGGGTAGATCCTTCAAGAGTTTGAACCGAATGTCGACCGACTGACGAGACTGGCTTATCCCGAAGAATCGGAGGACTTACGGAAGTGGATTTCTCTCATTATGTTTATTGACGGAATAAGAGATAGTCAGTTACAACAAGTGTTAAGAATGGCTCGGCATGATAATAAATCAAACGCTATTTTTCACGCTCTCCGTTTTGAAGCTGCCAAGTCGGCGACCTACATTAATCAAAGTATGGCATCACGTTCCAACATCACAGTATCGTCATAACGGACAGAATAACGAGACAATTGAAGAACAATAGTTTAAGAAGTCAGCAGCGCCACAACGATCTTTCGAACCAAAGGATAAAGACAGAAGACCGAAGTGTTATAACTGTGGGAAACGTGGTCATCTACAGGTAGCCTGTTGGAAGAAGAAAATACCGACATAAGGGACCGATCGCACCAATTGGAGAAGTAAAGACCCAGAACAGCACACAGTTTCCACGCTCCATAAGACCAGTGGAAACTTGATCGTTAATGGATTTGCGGAAGGTAAACCAACACCATTTACAGTTGACACTGGCGCAACAGTGTCCATTGTGCGCCCTGACTTAGTCAGCAACCGCCAGCCTCCAATTAGCTCTTGTGCACTACAGACTGTGACTGGAAGCCCCGTCAAGGTGCTAGGAAAGGTAGACGTACGTGTACGCCTGGGTCTTCTCGAGTTTAGCCACCAAATGCTCGTTGCAGACATTGTCGATGAAGCGATTCTTGGCACGGACATTATGAATGCCTACGGATTCGTTGTGGACTTAAGAGAGAATGTCCTGAAAGTTGGCCAAGAGAAGATAAACCTTTGCACGGCTAAAATGACAGGGTCTACCAACCATTCGATTAAGCGAGTGGCATTAGTCGAAGAAAAGGTCAACAGGTCTGGTCAAGAGGAACCCTCCCTATTGCGAGCGGAAATGGAGGAAGAAATAGCAGAGGAAGTACAAATAATTGTAACGATAAAAGAATTGATTGGAAAGCCAACTATGGTTGTCGAGACAAAACTCTTGCTTGCTCCTGACCTGATAGAAGCGTCCGAGGGAAAAGTGGCTGAAGTTATGGTTACGCAAGTGGTTGTTGACGAGAACCAAACAGACTTGGATCAGCCAGTGGTGTTTAGGTCATCAGTACACGACACAACCGGCGTGACTCCAGCAGATTTGGTGTTTGGGCGGGAGATTCGTCTTCCTGGGGACTTGATGTTCGGATCACACGAGACTGAATTAGAAGAACCGGAGAATTGTCTTTCGCAAGGACGTCCACCTAGATCGCCTGGACGAGTATTACTCCAGAGACGGTTTGCCAGTTCGGTACGAACAGGCTTAAGGAGGAGGCAGTGTTACGACATTACAGAAGAGTCTACGTGTTTGTCGAATGTGCCAGAAGAATCTCGCTCTAATTTGTGTAGCATACGTGACTGTCAACGCATTCGCGAGAGTTTTCTCGAAGCCGCCAGCCGCGCGGACTGTGTCAAGGCCGCAGTTAATTACGTAGTTTACACGGGCGCTAAGACGCAATTAGGAACGTTCTGGTCTGTGAGCGGAGGTATAAATACATGGCGGTAGCGGCCTTAGTTTTCAGTATATTTACAGTATTTATTGTCGCGCGATTACAAGCGATATTACTGTGTCCGTTCAAGTGGTTATTAGTTAAGTGTTGTGTTTTATAATCGGACGGTATATTATAATACAGTTGTGTTTTAATATTAGTTGACATTTATTTGCGTGTTAACAATTTTTATTTGATTTGTTATAAGAGACTCTGTTGTAATTACGAACTGTTTCACTGTGAAAATTAAAGCTGGTGATTAGTGACATAATTGGTGTCTTGTACTGTATTTTGTTTCCACTGTACCTACGACGATCAAGTAGACCGTCGTAAATTACAGTACTTTTCCTTAATGTATAAAACCAACCTGGTCTTTATGAATTATCTAAATTTATCAAAAAATTTCACGAACTTGAACCTGACCATACCACAAGATTTTGTGCCCAACGAAATGACTCATTACTTGTTCATATTAGACCAGAATTTTATTGTCAAACATATTATTTTCTCAAAAGATAGGAAAATATTTTTAAAACTGTACTAAAGCGTGTATAAATTTATCAACATGGTGCGTATAATGCATAAGCCTAAATAACTTTATATTTCCGTATATAAGGGAGGAGAGTCAAAAAGGCATTCTTCCCAATTTTAAAATTGTCATATACTTATTGTCATTTTCTATTAAATAACTAAAGACAAAAGTTTGAATCTTTTTTACTGTAAAAAGGAGCTTTCATTACAAGTTTGATACAGGAGTTCTTTATAATATTTTTAGTGTTTTTAAGAATGTATAAAAAATAAGTTATAAGCGTAAACGTGTTTTAAAATATTTTAATTAATAATTAGTAACTCTTGCAGAAATCATGAAAGTGTTCTATAATCTTTCTGAACAATATTTAAGTTATGTGCGTACCAAATATTAATTTTTTTACTATCATATTCTTATCTCATTTGGTTGAATAATCTATCATGTAATTCAACCTGAAAAGCTAGCATTTTGAGGAAACTGCATTCAATGTCTAAATAAGAGTTTTTATTTTTATTTTTACATTACTGATATCAAAAATAATCCAGGTCAATATATTTGGTTTCCATAATCCTCTGAAACATCTTCTTTCTTATTACTTGTCTTTTTTTCTTCTTCACTGGTTTTTTGTACCACAACCACTGTTCCCTGAGCCTTTTGCAGCCTCTCCTTATCATCTCGTGCAGCATTTCTACTTTAGTGTGTAAACCTATTACCATTCAGAACTTCTTTAAAACTCTGAATCTCGTTATGTTTCCATCACTAAAACAAACAACTCCTTCACACACACCAAAGCACAGTGTTTACTAGCCTAGGAATACAGCTTTTAGTATGCTTGGCTACATATAACACTGTTTACACTCTTGTCTGGATTTTGAGTGCGGCCATCAGTGCAAAAATTCTCGTGTTGCGGAATGTCTGACTACTGCTTTGATGGAGTTTTATGGGACAGCCAAAGGAACACTGTGTTTATGAGTATACTTGAAACCTTGGATAACGTCTGACTTTTGTAACTACACCAGCTCTCTATACGTGAAGGACTTAAATCATGAGTTGAATATTCATTTGTGAACAGTAAATGAATATACGTAGCCCAATCTACCTTTTCAATGTATTCGGCAATATCAATATTTCTTGTAATGGCCAAGCCATAATATGCCTGTATTTTGTCAATTAATGCAAAAATTAGTCTACCTTTTCTGATTGATTTTTGCCACCATCAAGTCTCTGATTTCTCATTTCGAACTTTGGTCTTCGCAATCTTGACTACAGCCTTTTCCAAATGTGTCAAATGCATGAAAGTTCGGTTATGCCAAAGACATAATACGTCTTAATATACGTCTATGCGTCTTAATTTCCTATACCTTCTGAAAGGTCTTTGATTCACCATCAACAAATTACTGTAGATATCTAAAATGATGTGCAAGGTAACAGGTTCTAGCCCAGACCAGACTTGCAGAAAAGAATGCACAATTAGTGAAATTTAATACATTTATTGTTCTTTCTGGTACACACTTTGTATTAAAATGTTCTTTAATTATTTGACATACAATTAATTTCTTGTTGTTCAAAAATCTGCTTGAAATATCTTTAAATAAATGCTTTTTTGCTTTAAACAGTTTTGTAAATTTTTTTTAAGTGTTCAAAGTCTTCTTTTTGTAAACAAAATTATTTTCAATTAATGTTCTTTGACGTTATACTTGAAAGTTTTATAATTTTGATAACAATTTAAATTTTTGCTTCCCTGTTTGGTCGTCCTCTCTGTCCTCCCGGTCGACCATCTCGATCCGGCCTCCAGCGATCCGTCGTCTCGGTCCACATTCAAGCAACCGCCTCCAGGTAGTGCTTTGCTCCAGGTCCCCGTAATCCAGCCTACACGATCAGCAAACGATGTTCAGGAACGGCAGTCGAATATCTCGCACTCCGTAATGGTTTCCTGCTGACACTCGCTGCTAACTCGACTCTACGGACCCAAGGGCGTCTGGAATTTTCGTTGCCTGGAATCGCAGCCCACTGCGACCACCTCCGCTGACGTACTTTCAGAGAGAGCGCTTTCAGAGAGAGATTAGAGAAGACTGGCTACTCCTTTTATAACGCAGCTGAATGTAAGCCGTCGCGCTGCCGCATGACGTCACCGCCGCTATGCGCGTAGGCGTCGTTTCTAATTACTCTAATGTATTCAGGAGCGTCCACGTGTTTTCCAACTTCCTCTTTCTTGAATCTTCTACAACACATCTTTGTAACACATAAATATACTTCCCTAACATTCTATTCGCTACTCAGATTACACAACACTTCATTCACATATTAAATTCTATCTTCATAGTTTTTATATTGTCTTATTTTCTAATTTATCCTATTAATTCTAATTATTTATTAATACTATTTATTTTCAGGCATTGTACTATTGTTCTGGACACTCATAACCGCTGATATTATTTATTCTCAAAATTTACCTATACTGAGACAGCTTGTCACGTTGCAGATGGTTTCCAGAGAACGTTGATAGATGGCAATATCCTCTGTTGTTAGCAACACACCCCTTGGTGCAATAAAATTTGCTGAGAACACAGGGTCATGGTTATTACTATTAGCAGTGTTTAGTAGGTACTTTTAGATCTAAAACTTTACCAGGACCTACGAATATGATATTAACAATACCATGAACAGATGTGGTTGTCACCATTATCTGTCAAATGCAGCTTCTAAACTCCACCTTCCATCACTACAGTTAATTGCCTGCTGTACTGCGGCGTCATGCTGTTTTCAGTCACTTCTTTTACTGCAGGACTGAGTATTGATGCGTATACCCACACAGGAATATATCTATATCATTATGTACACGTACACAAACACATGTTTGACTTCTTGCTAGATTACCTACGTGTGTATAGATCTACGAATACATGCTAGGCGCCGTATTGAAAGTAAATTTTCACTTACCATGACGGAACTTCAATTTAAAATATAAGTTTAATATAAGTAAAATATAGCAGTTAGCAAATTCATAAAAGAAATAGTAAGGATGGCTGCTAATTTAAACAATACGAAGAATAAAATATAAGTGTTACACAATGAACAATGAAATTTTGACTCACTGAAAGTTTTCTTCTTCACTACATGGCTTGAGCTATATCCCGTTCCGACTTCACAGAGTCTCTGACCATTTTTTCAAGGGGCTTCCACGATTTCTCCTCCCCACTGCCTTATATGCAAACGCTTGTTTAAGAATACGCTTGTCTACCATGAATTCCACAAAGGACTTACAATTCTGCCTATATTCGTTTATTATCTCTAGGACCGACTGTAACTTCAGGTCTTTCCGTATGTCGTCGTTCCGTAGATGATCTCTTAAACTACATCCCCTAACTGTACTTAAAATTTTCATTTCCAAGGCCTGTATTTTTTAAATATCTTTTTGCAGGAGAGTTCATGTTTTGCATCCATACATTAAAGTTGGCACAGCTACGACCTTATAGAACTTTAGTTGTGTCTCCCATTGCGTTTTATTCTTCAGTAGTCGTCTTGTTGTTCCACAGCTATAACTAAATTTATTTAACTTTCTCTCGATATCGTTCCCCTTCCTATACGAGATATCACATCCAAAATAATTAAAACGTGATACCTGCTCCCTTCAAAAAACACTATTATTAAGAAATGTTTGCTATTAAAGGGTTCATTCTTACTTATGGGCAGGCCATTACATTTGCCTTAGTATTTGAGATCTTAAAACTGTATTTCTGGCAGATTTTATGCAAGGTATAAATAGACATTTGTAACACATTTTAACTCTTCCCTATAATTATTTGATCATCTGCGTATAGTAATGTGCTAAGTGATCCCTTATCCGAAATTCGTATACCTGCAGGACCGACGTTAATCCAGCCTCGCAAAATTTCGTCAATATACATATTAAGTAAACTTGGAGAGAGGCTACAGCTTTGTCTAAGACCCTAATTTACGCCCACTTCTTAAGATAATCTTCCCTTACCTAAATCTATACTAATAGTTGTCCCTGCATACAGGCTTTGAATAGCACGGACGAGGTGAATTGGAAAGCTCCTACGTATTAAAATTTGAAAGTAAGCACATTCATTGAAACTAAGCATTATTATTTCAAGCATATAAAATGTATAATCTAATACATTTTGCATATAATAATGAAAATTAAAAATGTTTAAATAATATATTTTACTGTTTTGAAAGTTAACAGAAAAATAAATTTTATAGGTGGTTTGTATACAAGCTATTCAATTTAAAAGCGTAAGCGAACGCAAAAAACCATATTTAAAATTTTCTCACAACATTTTATCAAATTGTCTTTCAGCCCTGATATTGTATGCAATGCGGTAATGTACGCAAATAGAAAACAGAAACCACTGCTACATAATGTACACAGGTAAACACACGATAATCTTTTATACGAAATTGTTGATATAGTAATGCTATGTGTCAAAATCAACATAAACGTAAAAACATAAACATGGATAATTATAAAGTACTTTTGTTACTGTTAAAGAATACGTTACGTCTGGAAACATCTGTCAGTCTAAAAAGTCAGTCTACACAGACTAGGTAGACCACAGTCTAACACAGTCTAACATCCCCGAATATTGTGACAACGTAAACAGCGGCCGTAAAATGTTTCGTTCACTCACCAGTACATTAGTCTATGACATTATAATTGCTGTCCATAAATTCTGTTTGCCTCTAACAAGAAGAAGAAACTAGGGTTTACAAAAGCACAATACGTCCAGTAATATCCTAAGCATCATGGACCAAGAAACAGCAACAACTCAAAGAAAACGACAAACTATAGAAATGACTATATTGCGGAGGATACTAGGAAACATAAGGTTGCCAAACGAGAGTATAAGAGAAACGTGCAATGTAACAGATATTAATTCTTGGATTGCAGAAAGCAGAAGGGTATCGAATGAACACATATCAAGAGTGGATGACACAAGACTAGTGAAAAAGCCAAGAGACAGCCAAGCAAACACGAAGAGGAGTATTAGTAGGCCAAGGAAGAGGTGGAGTGACAGAATGTAGGACCGTTGTTATGGAACAGGAGAGAGGCCTAACTAGGAAGTTAAAGAAGAAGAAGAATCAGAAATTTTATTTGTAGTCAACTATGGGTTGTTTTTACTAAACATCAAGGAGAAAAGATTTTCTATTGTAGTTCTATTGAAGTTCTCTTGTAGACGAAAATGTCAAAGCCAAAAAACATATTGCGTGGGCGAAATGCAATAAGTCAAGAAGAGAAAAATCTATCATCGGCTCCAAAATCTTGTACTTGTGTAGTCTGTTATGTTATACTTTACAACGGAACAATCGGCTAAATAAATAATATAGTATAGACTTATGTAAATACTTGGGCACCGACGAGTTTAAACGTCATCTCTCCGTACTAGGTTTGAATTCAGTTACGATATTAGTAAATGGTATCTATGAATTAATGTTTTAGTGTTTAAGTTTTATGGACCAAATTATATTAGGATTAACGTGTACGTTACTCACTAGCCATAAATACATTTACATAAATGCATTCGGCGGAAGTCTCGAGTGTTGTGGCGGTGGGCATACGTGTATATATACTGCTTTAGACTGAGAGACTAAACTCTATGTCCCTGAGAGGAATGTGACTTATAAAGAGCATAGACACGCACATATGTAGTGGTTGTAAACAAACGACTACTATTGAGAAACACCGATTCACATTACATTATCAAAACTAATTCTTTTATAAATTTGCTAACTGCTATAATTTTTTATTGTTCGACTAAGCTTTTCGTCATTACTGACATCTTCAGGTCTTAAACAACGTTGTTTAAGACCTGAAGATGTCAGTAATGACGAAAAGCTTAGTCGAACAATAAAAAATTATAGCAGTTAGCAAATTTATAAAAGAAATAGTAAGGATGGCTGCTAATTTAAACAATACGAAGAACAAAACTAATTCATTTTCCTCTAATATAAAAAGAAATATGTCTTTCCTACATTCCCGAAAACTTTGAACAAGGTATTTCTAACGCATCATCATAATCGTGTTAATGTTTTACACGAAATAGAATGGAAATCGATGCGATGGAATTGGGAAATGGACTCTTTCGTTCGCGATATAGAAGTTTTTTAACAGTGGACACAACGTTTTGATTTTTATTAAAATCCTGAACAATATTTCTTACCTACACACTTACCAAAATCAATTGAGGAAAGTTTCCTTTTCTCACACGTGTCAATGTTTTTCCGGTGTGGGAAGTTTTCCTTCTCGACCGCATTTACTTTGCTTCCTCAAGTGTTTAACGAAGCCTTCTTATTTATTACAGTAACACGCAGCTCGTTGCTTGCTTGATTCAGTGCATACGTCAGCGAGTTTCGTTGGTTTTCTTCATCACATTTTTCCGTTATATTACTAATTATTTTGCAACCTTTACTGTAAACAATGAAACTTCTTTTTCTTTCTTTCCATGACCCTTGAAGAGGCATTCTGAATAGATAGCTACAAATAAAGAAGTAACAGGGTAACACACTTACTAACTGAAAGTAACTAAAAGTACACTAATCCTAAACGATAGTTTAAAAATGTGTAATGTTACTATAACAGAACTACTTGAAAAGTACTAAGTTGTAAACACAAAATCAATAATACGTCTTTGTACGTTTTTGAGCACGATTTTGGCAATGGTGAAACCAGACTGCAATAAAATTACAAACTCTGTAACGTCTTATCGCCTTTGTGAGGGAATGCCAGTCTAACTGTGATCAGGGTCATCAATAATTGGCCTTGACAAACTAGCGACAATAACACAAACACACTCACTCATACTTTATCCCCTCCATCAGAGACAGATTTCAGTCCCCCGCAGTACTTGTGTTTGCCGTATAGCCGTATAAATGTCGATAATAAATACAAACAACGTGAAGCGGCTGTATAAGGAAGATACTTAAGCGTTTATAAGCGGTGTTGTAACCATACCCCAAATTTTGATTCCTGGATTCCTCGAATGCTCGAATACTCGACCGTGTGTGTTATATACACTACGCGTCAACGCGCATTAGTTATTAATTTATTCTAATTTTCTTTACTGTTCTTTGAAGTTTAATTTGATTAACGAAGTTGACGACACACGGTGCATATTTTACACAGTACAAGTTTCTTGAGTTCACGTTTGCCCTACTTTTCTCGTGTCATCAAAATTCAAAATTCATACTTCAGGCAAAAGCAATTATTGTGGTTGGCATATTGGTATAATATCTTGATTTTAATAGTATTTCAAATCGTTTAAAAATAACAGCTTATATAATTGTTTGAAAATAAAGA
The DNA here is from genome assembly GCA_034769895.1 of Magicicada septendecula. Classification (NCBI taxonomy): domain Eukaryota; kingdom Metazoa; phylum Arthropoda; class Insecta; order Hemiptera; family Cicadidae; genus Magicicada; species Magicicada septendecula. Next base: position 409,586,521 of record CM068373.1, read on the forward strand.
TTTTCATGTTAAGACCAAACTGTAAATTCCATTCCGGTTTTTCCAGTAAAACCAGCCATCGATTACAGGATTTGTAGTTTACATTTTTGTCTTTCATTTCGCTATCAGTAAAATAATGATGTTTATAAATTTGTTTCTCGTGTGTTTCTTGAACTTGTAAAAGCGTCAAGTTAACTAGATCACATTCATGTGTACTCTAAGTTTTTAAGTACACCTATTCCACGCTTTAATTAAATGCATTGCCTATAATGTATATATTACACGCACTTGTTTAACCTGAGTACTAATCTTGTAGTTCAAAACAAATATAATAAAAAAAAAATGCGTCTTAAACTTAAAAAAGATCGTTGTTCTCATTAATAATAACCGTATAATATTTAAGAAGAAATAAAAAAATTATATAATTTTTCTCACTTAAAACATACCCGATAGAATTCGTATGGACTCACTTGAATTGTTTAAGCAAAGACGTATAGTTCTGTTAATTATGCATGCGTATAGACAAACAGGGTAGTGTTCTTAATGTTTGTGTGAGCGTGCAATTTTACTGCCTCTGTTAGTAAACATGTTGTACTTCCTTATTTATTTAAATCTATTAAATGCGCCAACGCTAATGAAAGAATCGATAAAAATACCGGAATTGGATGTCATAAGTGTAACGGCAAGGGATACTGAGGATAAAATGAGCAAATAACACGTTATCTAAACCGGCCAAATTATTATACTGACGGGTCGATACCTATTGGTTTGTTGGTACGAGAGCGAAATCTGAATCTTGAGGTAGAACGGAAGTTAAAACAACTGCTAAAGTTGACGAAGGTAACAGGCCACTCACAGTTGGCAGGAACGTTGGAATAAAGAACGTAGAGGTACGTAAACCGCTAGACCGGTCAAACATCTGGACAGATGAATCAGTTTAGGACATGGTGAGGTCAACTGGTATCTAAAGCAGTTTTTTCTGAGTGTATAGTTATTGTGTTATGATCATATCAACAAAATGGGGAAAGTTGAAGATCAAGGGGGTACGCATATTGTGATTCGCATAGGGATGATGCATCTCACCCATTCTTTGAATACCAAAGATAGGTGATACAACGAGAAAGCCTCCTAACTGAAATAGTAAACACTACTCTTGATATCATTGCTGAAGTAACGCTCACCAGCTAGGAAGGATAGGATAAGTTTGTCGCGATTGTGGAGGTGTTCTACGTCTACGGAAAACAGACGAAAATGAAGTCAACTTAGATCTTGCGAACCGTAAATAAGTTTCTTGTTACACATAAGGTAAACATATTACTGCGCTCTATTAGACAAAGTACAACGATCTAAACTAGCGGATCGCGCTGTGCGTGCTAACAAAACGGTCCTGCTCGTTCAGCTGTCCCCACCACCTGGCTGTCGTCGCTCGCTGCTGGAACTTGAGCAGCGCATGGCAACACTGAGTTGTTTTATCATTGCGCTTTCCTTACTAAAGGAAAAGTACTAAAAGAATAAATTTCTTAAGGAATAAGGATAAGAAATTTTACCAACGGCATGATGAAAAATACAACAGAAACAATTCCTAATTATTAATTTAAACGTGTTTTTAATTTTTATTATGTACATGTTATTGACCATCATAATGTTTGCATTTCGACATTTCATTATAATTACATTACTACAGTACATAATTTTTGTATATTACATTCTTAACAACTTACAATTAACTCAAATAAACTTAAAACTAAATGGGCTTATGCTAGATTATCTACAAAATTATTTGCACAAATTAATATTTATAAACTGAATTCTCAAATTGTGCGCCGCGTATGTAATCTATCTGATCTTTTTAACAGTGCAATAGGGATTCTAATTTCGCTTTTGTGATACTTATGATAGGCCTACATATGCCGGTAACTGTCATATTCATATCTTCTATTTTGACCATTTATTATAAAGAATTCTTAAATTATCGGCTAATTCCATTTATAAGAAAAACACGCGATTGACTTGTTTCTTTCTCAGTTACATATTGCAAAAAAGAACGAGCTTATTATACTTTTGACGAACACCTAATTTAGAAATATTTGCTGCCAAAGTTTTTTCTTTGGCAGAAGCATGACATATACAGTAACTTTAAAAAACATTTGACCTATAAGTTTAATAAGTTTAATTTCATGACTGTCTGCAAAGTCACTACAAAATTTATGATTTTTAAACACAGAACCTGTGAACTGGCGACAAGTTTGTGCTAATAAATTATAAGTATTTACTTCTTTGTTGTTCTTAGACAAATATAAATTATACATGTATTTAATCAGTTTTAGAACATCATGAGATGCCCTCACCAGTTTGCCCTTTGAAATAAAATCTGTAAAGTGAGTGTACGCACTAAGATCTGAAACGTCGGCCAACAGTAGCCTACGTTACTGCATTCCAAACACTTAATTTTGCTGTCAATTTTTCTTACAATAAATCCACTTATATAAAATAAAATATTATCTTTGTAATATGTAGAACTCTGATTCCCTATCAAGTCACAAAGCACCTTTTCAAAGTTACAAGTCTCTGAAATATCTTCCTCTTCTAAAGTTAAAACAGGCACAGAAAAGCTCATTATGGACGGGCATGTTGGTTAAATATTTTAACAGTCTACTGAAAATATATGTTTAGTGAGATCACTGAACAAGAAGTAGTATGTCGAAGCAAAACACGTAATTGCATGGGTGCGTAATTGTGACACTATGGTATGCGGTATGCACACTTGTTGCAGTGGACAGCCAGATGGTGGGGATAGCAGGTAGACCGTTTGCTCCGCACCTCCACTCCACACAAGCGCGATCCAGTAGTATAGATCGTTGACAAAGTATAACTGACTCCACGCTGAAGTAATGCAATAGCGGTTTTGGAGTGGAGTGACACGTCAACAAATAAAGGTATGCGGTTTGGATGAGTGCGAATCTCACATACCGTAGGAGAGCGGACCTTCCTGAGGTAAACATTAGTTTCCTTCAGTTTCTCTCAAACAAACAAAAAATAGAAGAAACAGTAATAGTTTGCGTATCTAGTAATGAATAACATAAATAATGTACAACAACTTACACTAGGTAATTGATTGTAACCCTGAAACATGCACCTTCCTAACAACATTTGTAACGTCAACATGAACCATTTGAAAGTGTTCCCCAAGCGGAGAATTTGTCAGTAATTTTCCTGGATACAAACACGCTCATATACATTCAGAAGTCGCACTATCCAAGTGCTTATGTAATCTCTCACTTACCAAGTGTAACTAAAATACCAATTATTTGTGTTACTGTTTTCTTTGTACTCATTAATGTTTTGACACTGTAGTAATTTTATTAACTATGTTGAGTATAACATAGTTTCAAATTGTTTAATGTAAATTGTTCAACACATTTCTTAACAAAATTTTAAGCGGATTAAAATTTATTCAGTCCGATTGTAGATATTTTAATAAAACTTTGTTTACATTAACGACAGAAATTTATTTCTTGGTAATAAATAATTATAGTGTTTTGACATTTGTAGAAATACTACTAGTAGAGGAAATTACAAAACGTCAGTAAATCACTAGTTAATGAAAAGCGTCGTACGTACACTCCATTGCTTCCAGTTACACGATAGTATTCGTGGTCACATGATTAATGTGAGCTGCATTTGTCGCTTATAGTAACTCTTGTCTGACAATTTCTGACTATCGATTATACTCATGGTGATCAGTAAGTGGTACAGAACTGGAAAGCACACCTTACTGGGTCACGATTGTATAAACACTGTTCTGAATCTAAACTGTCCTGCGGTATCATTGGTTTAATTCCACTAAAAGCACTTTTGATTCCTTCTGCTTTTGTGATAAAGACAAGTGTTCTAGACCACTGCATTTACAATCGACACAACACACACACACACTCACTACAAATTACACTGAAACATTAATACCAGTCTACAGTCTATATGCTTTAATGTCTATACATCAGTCTATACGTTATTAATCTGGTCATTTATTTATAAACATAGAGATGAGAATTTAATACTTGTTAGGTGTACAAAAAATAATTTTCAATAAATGAATATTTTTGTTTTCAGAAACTCATGAACGACAGACTCTGACAATATAGTACTATTGTTACCAGCATTTATCAAAAACTGTTAGTTACTTTTGATCAGAATGAACAAATTTGAAATGCATAATAACATTCTACGTAAATTTTGATGCAGTTTCTCACTGATGATATATGTATACAGGAACGGGCAGTTTTTTTAGTAAAGATATTGTTACGACATGTATATTATAACGATACAAATTTATATTTGGACAGCCCCACGATCTTGGAGCTGTACTTATAATAAAATGAGTACCTATGACTTAGTACTTCCTTAAAGCAACAGCTCTACACTTACTACACACAAAACATAAAATAAATATCCTGTAAACACTACATCATGCCACAGCACAACACCAAGTACATTTTATAACACATTAAATATTAATTGAACAGTATATTATACTCAACTCCTACTCATTAAACTCCTCCCATTAGACACAATGTTCATGTTTTACATCTCATACTACTCATTACATATTTTAGATTTAGGTACACTTTTAATGTTTTATTACTTAGTAACCTTACTAGGTACCTCTAATGCATTCCTCAGGTGAGATGGACCCTCTTTTATTTAATTATAACATGCTTTGGGCATTGTTTTAAATCATGTTTACACAATTTTTTATGTAACGTCGTGAACCTCAACTCTGTTACGTTACAATATATATATATATATATATATATATATATATATATATATATATATATATTTCAATCACTTTCTGCTACAGTCCGTTTCTTGATGTATATAATACTATAATACTTATAACTAATTTACCTCAAGATATACTTTTTTCCTTTAGGAACATGTTTCGGGAGATCTTGTTCTCCCATCTTCAGCCTTCGCCATCTTGTTTCTGGTGAAGTATTTGTGTGTTGGCTTCTGGATGTTATTAAGGTAGTTTGTTGGTCTTTGGTGCTTCAAAGTTGCATTATTGTGTGTGGTTGTGGTATCTGTTTTTGTATTTTGTGTATTTTCGATGTTGAGTGCTTTGAATATTGTGTCATGTTTTGTATTGATTTGTATTTGTTCTGGTATTAATTTGTTTTGTGTTTTATGTTTGTAAATCTGTAAATTTTCCCAAATGTTCATTATGGTGCCTTTGTGTGGTATATGTTTTATTAGTGTTACATTGGTTATGTCTGGGAATTCATGTCCTGTGTTTATTGTATGTGTGGCTAAATTGGATTTATATATATTTGGTTTTTTGTATGCATTTAGGTGTTCAAAATAACGTTTTTTCAGCTGTTTTTTTGTTTGTCCTGTATAACATTTATTGCAATCTTGGCATTCAATTTTGTATATACCGTTGGTTGTTGTATTATCTTTGTTGTGTGAGCTATTTAGATTTTTAATTTATTTTTATTAGTTTTGTATGCTATTTTTATTATAGTATTATATATATATATATATATATATATATATATTTATACGACAAGTATGGAACATATTCGGAAGGGAGTAGAACAACAGCTTATTGAGGGCATAAAAAGCCTATACGAAAAAACCCTCAATTACGTAAGAGTAAGAAACGAGGCATCAAAAACTTTCACTAGCAAAATAGTTTTAAGGCACGGGTGTATCTTAAGCCCCCTGCTATTCAACCTGGTGTTGGATGATGTTGTCAAAAAATGTAAAGAAAATATGAGTAAATATAGAATAGGATACTGTAATATGAACATAATAACAATAACATAATTATGCTACGCAGACGATTTAATAATTATAGAAGAAACAGAAAAACGGTTACAGAATAACACAAAGGTATTTAATGAAGAACTTAGAAAGATAAACATGAAGATTAATATACAGAAGGCTAAAACTATGGTAATAGGAAATTCAGAAGAGAAACACAGTATAGAACTTGATGGAAAATATTTATAACAAGTAAAAAATTATAAATATCTGGGAGTAGTGATTAACAGCAAAGGGAATTTAGAGGAAGAAATAAATGAAAGAGTAGCGAAAACAGGAAGATTATTTAATAGTATTAAATCAAGTTTCCTGGGTAAAAAAGAAATACCCACTAAGATAAAAACAGAAATAGTCAGAAAAATCATGAAGCCAGTATTAGCTTACGGAAGCAAACATGGACAGCAAATGGGAGAATAAAAAGCAAGCGAACTATTATTGAAATGAGGTTTCTTCGAAAAATAGAAGGAAAGTCAAAAAAAGATAGAATTCGAAATGAAATATTTAGGAAAAGTTAGATATTATTCCTGTAGCAATAACAGTAGAACAAGCACAACTTAGATAGCTGGGACATGTAATAAAGACTGGTAAAGCAAGTGTTTGAATCCAGAGAAACAGGTAAAAGAAAAAGAGGACGACCGAGAAAGCTCTGGAAGGATGAAGCCCACACACCTGCAGAAAGAAGAGGAGTAAAGTGGGAGAAAATAAAGGAGCTCGCAGGAGATAGAAAGAAATGGAGGGATATGTGGAAACAGACGACCTCAGAGGACTCAACTACAACATAGCTTTACACCAAAAGGTAGAAAAGCTAAGGATTAAGTAAGTAAGTAATTATGTTGTTACGACGTTCTCGCTGATTGTGTTTAATCTGCTCTTTTATATTTGCAATTTAATCTTTTATAGTTGCTACAATCGTGTCTACTTCAAATATTTTATTTGACATGGCTTCTTCTACGACACATATTTTTGTAGTCACTGTTCTGTATTTGATACAGATTTGTCTACTGTAGACAATCTTACCTCTTGTCTATTCATATCAGTGCCGTAATTCACTCAAGTCACCACGTAGGAGACGCAACTCTGAGATAGTATGTTCTTGCAACTGTACCAAAAGAGCTTCCGTTTTATCTGCTTGTTGTCCTTCAGATTCCAAAATTAGTGCTTTCTGCCGTTCTTGTGTTTCCGGGAGGAGGGTTTCTTGTCTCTCTTCCGCTTTCTTATCCTGTCGCTTTTCTCTGCTTCCTCTGCCTCCTCTCTCGTCGTTCCTCTGTCTGCAACAGCAGCGCCTGAAAAGTTTTATCATCTGACTGGTATCCATTTTTTTCAGATTAATTACAAATTACACTTGTCTTGTACAAAGTGTCCACTGTTTCCACTGTCGACGGTTCTGTCACACTTCTGACCCACTGTTAAGACGGTCTCATTGATCGTCGTATGGTACAGTGGAAACAAATAGAGACACAGATTAAATCAGCAATTACCAGCTTTAATTAATCACAATTAACAATTTATTATCAACTCGTACAATAATTCAAGTTAAATTTGTAATGGAGTCAAGTTAAATTTAAGTCAAGTAATAGAGTTTTACACTAAGTGTAACACAGTAAATACTTTCCACTAATCTTCTACCACCATTCGATCCGCACTAAGGAAATCGCTCAACGGTAACTGACTTACAAAGCCAGACGCTCTTGCTTTTATAGGTAGCACAGGTGTTCGAGAACAACTTTCCATCCTTACTGCGCGCCGGCTTAATGCGTATTTCAAGCACTCTTGAACACTTTGGAAGGTACTATGTGTTACCTTGTGGAAACTTGTGTTACTAGTGTAGAAACGTTCTCGTCTTTTCGAGTGGGTTCTCTCTTTACAATTTATTATTATTTATTATATTCAAACCAAAAATATATAATTATAGACATAAAATTAGCACACATTAAAGTTTAATTTCCAATACAATTTACATTATTACGATTTTTTATTTTGAACACAAATATTTTATTATTATAAAAATGTATTCTGTAGTTATAGTAATGCCGGTTAATGTAGTGTACACAAGTAATAATATTAGTAATATTAGTAAATAATATTATTATAATTAGTAAATAATATTAGTAATAATAATAACCACCACAACAGTAGCAACAACCGCACGACAAGAATAATAACAATATTAATAATAATCATCATCATAATCTTAAACATAATTGTACTTTGACCTATTTTATCATCGTATACAACAGCAGTCCTCCGGGACTGTATTCAACAGGTCGGTGCAAGTACTAGGATACGCCGATGACCTAGATATAATCGGGAGGTCCCTTCGAGCAGTCACTGAAGTCTTTCTTGCTCTTGAAGGTCCCGCAAGGAGGCTGGGTCTCATAATAAATGAAAGGAAGACGAAATATACATGGCCACAGGACAGGAGGCTAGAGAAGGAGAACACATCCAAATTGGTATCTATTCCTTCGAAAAAGTCAACAACTTTGTTTATTTAGGATGCCAAGTTAACTCCGATAGGGAAACAACAGAAGAAATAAAGCAAAGAATCACCTCAGATTCTTTGGCCTCAGACCCCTGTTCCAGAGCAGAATAATTGCCAGGAGCATCAAGCTGCTTTTGTATAAAACACTGATCCGCCCAGTTCTCACCTATGGTTCTGAGACCTGGACCATTTCTAGAAAGTCTGAGTCAAGCCTGCTGGTTGAAGAACGCAAAATCCTCCGCAGTATATTTGGTCCAATGTGTGTAGGAGGTGAGTGGAGGAAATGAACCAACCAAGAACTGAACACTCGTATGAATGAACCAGATATTGTGAAAATTATAACACTTGGTAGACTCAGGTAGGCTCGACACGTGATCAGAATTGGGGAGAATGAAATACCAAGAAAGGCACTCAAAGAACAGATCTTTGGCACCAGGAGAGTTGGTAGACCCAAACTACGTTGGGAAGACGGTGTGAACTACGATGCGCGCCATGTCCTTGGGACCCGGAACTGGAGAGCAGCTCCACTTGACCGGGACAACTGGCGGAGGCTGATAAAGAAGAAGAAGAAGAAACAACAACAGTTATTCTTGTTATAATATTTGTGTAGTGGCTACAGGAGTAATAGGCGATAAAATCACATCTGCGATTGCAAAGAGCAAAACTCTGCGACGTGAAATCGAAACGTATCGTGGTAAGTTAAACAGAAATTTAAGAAAACACAGTATTGACCTTAATTGAGATCAATTATTACGGATAAAGTTTGTTTCAATAAAGTATTCAAAGCAATAGAAAAGGGTATGATGGAAAATAAAATCGAATAGTGCATATTGGTGCAAACACCGAATACTAAAATACTAAAGGCTATTTAGGAGTATAAGGAGGATAGCAGGTAATTTAAGATAGAGAGGTGCAAAAAAGAATTACTGTGGACCAATGTGCCCGAGTCTAACCGACAATACTTTCATAAATATAAAATATGTATGTAATCAGGGAGTGTCCTTGGACCTATTCTGTATTTGTTGTATACAGGAGGTTCCTAAATATTGTGGGGTGACAACAGCTACATTCGCTGAAGACACTGCTTTACTAGCTACTGGTGTTAGTATAGAAGCAGAAACAGATGCTCTACAATCAGCAGCTGAGTACGTCACTACATGGACAAAAAAATTACGCATCAAGATAAACGAGACCAATCAATTTCACCAACCGGAAAACAGATTATTTACCAATCGTAATCGATCGGCAAAGAATTCCACACGCAAGCTCAGTAAAGTATTTGGACATGACACTGGATGCCAAACTTAGATTGAAAGAACATGTTAAGAAGAAACGGGAAGAACTTGGAGTTGGGTGTGGAAATGCTTTATGGCCGGGTAAAAATATTTCCCAAATGACTGTTTCCAATATGAAATAATGAAATTCTAAACTGCTGAAATTAAACTATGAGGAAAAATTAGTGGTCCCATGTGTCGTTTCAGCTAAACACACTGAGAAGTGTTCCCAGGGCAGTGCCTCTAGTACAGTATAATAAATTGCTAAAAAGTATAAAAAGATAATCTTAAATCTTATGCCATCGATAATAACCGATAATAACAGAGGTATAACTTAATTTAGTTAAACCATTAATAAATAAATAATACTGTCGAAATAGTGCTAGAGAATTTAATTACAACAAAATTAATTGAATAGCACTAGGTAGAAACACTCAATATGTCTATCACTGTCAACGGTAACATTAATAACAAAACAATTTACCAGTGTTAAACAAAACAAAGTAACATTGAGTTTATTGGGACATGCTGTTTAAAATTTTAATAATTTAAATTTAATTAATTTGCTGTAAACATTCCAAGCTTATACCTAAATTCAATGTATCACTCCCTTTCTAACTCCAAAATATGCTCTTAAAACAGTGGTATTCCTTCCTTAATAATATCTACACCTACCCAATAGGGGCACTGTAGCAAGCAGATCCTCCGCAAATCAAACCCTTTATCTATTGAGTCTACAGATGTTATGATAGTGTTGAGTATAAAATGCAAACATGAATGTATCCGCAATAATAACACCGTACTCCCATTAAGGAGGGGGGAGTGACTGGGCGGCACACAGAAAAAAATATACAGTGGAATTCTTTGTGCCAGTACAAAAAATAGGATTACAGTATTGGAAAGTGTTTGTTTTGTAAAGACATCCTTAAATATACGTCTTTAGCATTGTAGTCTAAACAAAATATTTTGGAAGAACTGGAGTCCTCCCGTTTGTGAAAAACGTACACATTTTTTCGTTCATACACCATACATTAAACCCATATCATATATGAGAGCCCTCTGCGCTTGCTTCGATCGCCCTACATAGGCATCGATTTAACAATAGATAATAAAACGGCGTAATATCATAACAAATTTTGATCACCTATCGATTTGCGGGTACCTAAAAACAAAGCTCACGTGTAGCAGGCATCGAAAAATTAGATCCTAAAGACTGGCCCTTTACCAACCATTTCCTATATACGTGTGTCTATATCACACGTGCTAATTAGAGACAATTTTGCTGGTAATATACGATTTCTAATACGCCCCTGCCGGGAAACCGGATTCAATACCCTGATTCCCAATGCTTTCAGAAAAATTTTATTTTGATTACAATGCTGCGGACATTTTTTTAGTGTCCTTTTGTCAAAACGTTTTGCAAAAGGTATGGTTTTTGAGAACAAACGATTACCATTTAAAAAAAATAAAAAATATTTAAGTGTTACTAACGTTTATTGTATATTAGATAAGATTTAGACGACTAAAATGTTTCCCGAGGGCTAACGCTTTGAATAATTACGTTTCCAGTTTTTAGCGAGCTAATTGTTTCAATGTTATTAACCATTTTCTGACCAAAACTATTTGCAAGATATATAAATTTTTTTATAGCGACATTGTAATATCGTCTATGTTATAATTAGGAGTAATTTATATAACTTCAGTAACACAAACATGACTATTATAATATAATTTGTATGTACTTTCTAACAATATGTGTGTGTGTGTGTGTGTGTGTGTGTGTGTGTGTGTGTGTGTGTGTGTGTGTGTGTGTGTGTGTGTGTGTGTGTGTGTGTGTGTGTGTGTGTGTGTGTGTGTGTGTGTGTGTGTGTGTGTGTGTGTGTGTGTGTGTGTGTGTGTGTGTGTGTGTTTATTGATACATTTTTATTTCCATAATTTGTACGATTAATTCTAACTTCCATTGCTTGCATCAAAATATTATTTGAATTTGTTATTTAATTTCATGTAACTTACAACTGAAACAAAACTTTACTAATTTTAAAGTTTTAATAACGTCGCAGAAAACTAGTATATCAGATTTTCAATTTCACCCTTCAGTTTTAAAGTTTCTCTTGTCGTCTTTACATACTTGTTGTCCTCTATATATGATAAGGGGTTGCTGAATACTTCTTATGTAAGTAAATGTGTCTGCGAGTGTGTGACTGTGTGTAAGTGAAGACTCAGACGCACAGAATAATGTATACGAGCTTAAGAAAGAAGAAGGTAAAAACTGCCTATAAGCACTGTAACGGCCACTTAGGCCGTTACGTAAAATTTAAATTTAAAACTAGACCACTTGGCCTAGACGAAGCGAAAAATGTGCTGGAGCCCAGAGTGACAGGACTTGCAATAAAATAATCTTGTAAGTAGTAACAATTTTTATTAGTGCTATTTTAATTACAGCCTTGAAAAGATAGAATCTCAGTTTGATTTACATTACAAATTTAAATTATGTCAAATGTTCAATTAGAGCCTTTAAAAGATTTAATCTCAGTTTGATTTACATTACAAATTTAAATTATGTCAAACGTTTAACTGGGCTTTTGGTACCCTTAAGAGCATATCTTTACATTGATATAAAATGTCAGTTAGACTTGATATAAAACCGGTGGAGTGGTTGTCGACTGGTTTAGTAATTGGAATGCTCCCACCTGTACTTTGAAGAACTGACATGATATCCCGTAGACCAGTCTGGGATTAGTGTTGGTGGTGGAACTTGACGAGTCCAGAAGTTCCAGCTAGTTCATTCTGGGCAGATGTCTCTTGGGGCTCTGTAGACGTAGTATTTCTGTACCTGACGGCTTCGGGGAGCTTCGTGCTACACTGCTCTGCAGATGGTGACTGATGGTGTCACCATCTTCGCATTTTTCTCTCTCCCGGCTGTGCGAGGACCCTATAACATTTTTGCAGATTAGCCGTCAGAGAATACAGCTACCCCTACACACTCTCGCCTCGGAACACAGACACCACACACACACTGTCACAATCTTTATCAACACTCTAGTTGCTCTTATTATACTAATACACATCATAATCTGGAAATTTGTTTTATTACATTACCTTAAATATAAGTTTACTTTTGTTTGAGAAATATATATATATCTGTTTTACCCTACTCACCAAGATTTGGTTATCTTGACATATCAAACTTTTATTTAGAGGGGTCACAAAAGCAATAGCAAAAAGATTCAAAATAACTAGTAACTCAAACTACATTTTTAAGTGATCCAATGAACTACATATATTAGCTGAATTTACTAGAGTACATATGGCCAAAACATGATGAACATAATTTCTCATTGAATAGCACAATCACTACTACTCTGTTATCACCAATACGTTATACTGTTCTCTGTAATAAGCAACTTGAAAATTCCTCATACTGTTTGAACGTCACGTTTACTATTTTTGTAACATTTACTTCTACAGTTAAATGCAAACTTGCCACGCGCTACCAGACCGGAAGTGGCGTGTAATTTAATTTACAATAGAAAGGTAATTTAATTTACAATAGAAAGGTATTACAATAAAATGGCTTTACAAATTTGGATCACACACACACATACACAAATATAACACACATACCCATCATTAAATTAACATCGAACAAGATGATTGAGCTCACCCAAAAACCCTTTACTAGATCACGAAGTCATATTAAGATGCAACTAGTTACATATAAACTAGGTACTCCCCTGGACCGTCAGATCAGTTCACCCTGTTGGAAGGTTGAAGACGAAATGAGAGAGAACCACTCACTCTGCGAACCAACCACGGTACACAAATTCTACCTGTTGCGGATTGCAGAAGATAACCTTTGGCAAACTGTATTCTAACCGTTGCGTCCCGCAGTCAGCTGACAAGGTTGACTGGCTTACTAGATCGCGTCGCCGTGGCGCAGACACGGCCTTACAAATCACGCTAGCTGTGTCGCCCTGCGGCCAACCCTTGGCGGCACCGATCGTTCAAATCACGCCGGGAAAATTCAAACCCCTGCACAGCACATCCATAGTTTCCATATTTAAATGAGGTGCGCGTCTTATATACCATCGCCATGGCCAGAAATGTTTTCTCCTAATGGTTTATTATTTTGAAAATTTTCTGTCAGTTGTCTGTATGCTAATATTTGTTTACAAACAAAACAGTAAACCGCTTTGGAACGTTCTTAGTGCAAAAAGGTTATACACGTACAACCTTTTATAAAGAAAGATAAACTAACACACTAACAGAGCATTTCGGATGTGTATTTTTGATATTGATGTTGGGCAAATTCAGATGTCTGTTAAACTCAAATGCATAGATTTGATTAAAGGAAAAAGCTACGAAGATTTAATAAAAGTTATTCTCTGTTATTTTTTTACACAACGCGCAAGACAATAAAACATTTCTTTAAACCCGACAATAAAATAATAAAACATATCCTTAGGAACAAAATTTATAGTAGGCATTCATTCTTTGCAGTCTGAAGTACGTGATAATTTGTACAATCGACTGCTTCTCCTCTAAGTTACTTATTCTCAGGCCGTAATTGTACAGAGTAGTTATTTTTTTAAATGGAATAATTCCTATTGTAGTCCCAAGCCACGTGTTTGTTAACCAAATACACTGTACTCACCGTCTATGGCCTTTCCGTGATGTTTTTTCTTGTTTACATGTTTCGAGGCGCTTGCCTCATCATCAGAACTTATAAAAATTAATTTATGTCATGAATGATAACATTTGTCAAAATATTAAAAACACAATACGGCAATTATACTATGTACATAACCTGCTTTAAAAATGTTAGGTGTGTCTTGCAAGACAACACGCGCCGTACTGACGAAATCTAAGCCTTATTTCGACCATATCGCATAGCGGTATCGTACAGTATATTTGATTTATACTGTAATTGGTCGTTCAACACGTGTGGCTTGGTACTGGCGTCGTTGTATGCTTTGTAAATCTCATATTCTTCAAGAACGTTCAAATAACCCCCTTTACTGCAGAAATGAAGGGGTATTAAATTCGTGCTAAAATCCGTGTAACTGTGATTGTTGTCTATAAGGTGCCTGGCGAAATTTGACTTGATATTGTCAAAGTTGTAAACTCGTGTAGGGGGTCTATGTTCAGAAAATCTTTTCAAAAAACCTCGACCCGTCTGGCCCACATAAAAAGCCTCACAGTCGTTGCAGACTAGCTTATAAACTCCTGTTTTATTTTCAAGACTGGTATGTTCACGGCTGCGGAGATTATTTAAGATGTTATTACTAGTCTTATAGGAAACGACTATGTTGTTGATTTTATTAATGGTTGAATTAAAATCCCTGGCATGAAATGCGTATAAGGTGCCGCAATGTACTTGCGTGCCTTTGTTTCGAGGTTCTCATTTTTATTATTTATATCTTTAGTTTCATTTTTAATAGTGTTACTCTTCTTTTTCTTTTGTTTTTTAAAAATATTATCTATTATTCTTTCGTTGTACCCGTTGTTAACCGCAATGACTTTAATAGTATTTAACTCTTCGATGTAATCCTCGATGCCAAGGGGTATAGACAATAGGCGATGTATCATGCTATGGAACGCAGCTAATTTTTGTGAAATGGGGTGGAACGATGAGGCATGTATGACAGCGTCAGTCATCGTGGGCTTCCTAAATATATTAAAACATAGTTTTTAGTAACAAAATCCTTAGTTACTGTCAAATCCAGAAAATGTAATTGACCTCTAACTTCATTCTCCAAAATAAACTGTATTTTGTTATTAATGCCACTCAAGTGATTGTGGAGCTTGTCAATTTGACGATTTGTGCCTTTATACACCATAAAAGTGTCGTCGACATATCTACCATAGAGCACCACATTGTAATTATATGTAGGGTTTGCAAACAAGAAAGAATTTTCAAAGTAATTTAAGTACACTTCCGCTAGAATACTAGAGAGTGGGGAACCCATTGCCAACCCCTCCAGCTGTCTGAAAAACTGTTTGTTATGTGTGAAATAATTCTGGTCCAAAATCACTTCCAACAATTCTAATATTTCATTTATGCAATTAGCATCCAGTTTATTGGTGTTAACAAGGTTAGTTCTTAATAGGCGTAAGGTTTCACTCACCGGTACATTTGTATACAAGTTCACAATGTCAAAAGAAATAAGTTTATAGTGGGGTTCAATCATCAGGTTTTTCACTTTTTCAACGAAATCACAACTATTAATTAAACTTCGATTATTAATCAAATGTAAATTATGTTTTAATATACTCACTAATTTTCTAGCTGCTTTGTAACCGGGTGCAGTGGTAAAATTTACTAGTGGTCTAATAGGAATCCCCTCCTTGTGAAGTTTTGGCAGACCTGATAAAACAGGCGATTTAGAATTAATTGGTTTTAAAGAACGTCTAGTACGTTCATCAAAGAGATGTGTACACATGTTTAAGCTACGATTAAGACGTTTTACATATAAATCCGTGGGGTCAGAGGTTAGCAGGGTGATATTATTATTTGCAATGAAATCGCGTATTTTATCGTCATAATCATTCTTATTTATAATAACCATATATATATAATAATTCTTTTTTATAAGTTCTGATGATAAGTTTATTTTGAGTAACAATTAATGAAGATAGAATATTTTGAAGTCAACGTTTTTCATATTTTTCCAATACATATAGCTTATATTACTGCATAATTTCCTTCTCGCGTTTGACATTGAAAAAAAAATTACATTAAATATCACATGTCACCCCCGCTAGTAACCGGTCAATGCAAATTTCCCTAACCAGTTGTGGTGACAATTATTTATTTAGTTTCGCATCCCGTTATGATTTCCTTGCGTGTAGGCCCATGGAGTGTGAGACGGCTCAACTTAATACCTGTCGCATTAACGGAAGCTGAGAACTGATTTTCCAGTTTTGTAGTTTAAAGTGAGTTGTCACAATGTGTTAATATGCGTGTAAAACTTAAGCTAAAATGCCAACGTTCAGTAACTATACGCTACAGTTTAACGTAAATGTGTTATCCTTCGCCGACGAAAATAGAGCAAAAGCAGCAGGAAGATATTTCTCCATTGATCTTAATTTGATTCGTTTCTGGCGTGAGCAAAAATAAAGAAAAGTATTAAATCTTTCCATGGGCCTAAATTTGAAAAATTTCTTGATATCGATAATTGTGAGATGGAATATGTACGACAACTTCGTGATGGTGGTTGTACTGTTTCTTACAAAATGATACAGTAAAAAGCTACAAATTTAACACGGTTTACAAAACTAAGATGGAAGAAGGAAAGGGAAGCTCTGGGAATTAAAGAAAAAACTTGTGTTGATTATTCATTGTGTGTATGGTCACCAAGTTGCAAATGTTAATCTTTAAAATAGGTTAAGATACCTGTTATTCCTTCATGCAACTTACTTTGGTCGCTAGGCACGACGCGTTTCAGGGTCAAGGTCCCATCTTTAGGTGATGATCACTTGATACCAAGTTCTGCGCCCCAAGATACACAGATGCGTAGAGACACGCTCTGGCGTTTACAAAATTATATGTGATGATTGCGACATGTTTTACATCGGCCAGACAGGGAGACGTTTTGAAGAGAGGTTCAAGAAACACCTGTCCATGAAGAATGTAATAAACAGTAAATCGACTTACGGGCAACACCTGATTGATTGTGATCACAGTTACACGGACTTCTCTGATAACTTTAAACCTATACACTTTTATAAAAAAGGCCGATATATGAATGCATTAGAAGAGTTTGAGATATATAAAGCTCCTAGGACACAGAAATAGTGCCTTTTGAACGATATGGTGTCGTTCAAATCTAACGGTCTCTTCGATACTGTGATACAAAAACTGATCCATTAACCAGATGCACTTCCTCTAACATGATAATTTATCGACATACACAACGTAAAATCAAACGTTACAAGTAAAGTTACAGTGTGAAGTCTAGTTTTATTTTGAGTAAGATTCAGTGACATCCTACGCATGTATTTCTACATATTTTTTCTAAGAACTCCTTATTAGTAAACTAAGAAAATACGGCTCCTTAAAGGTTAACTTATATTTTCCTAAGAATTAAACAATTCAAATAAAAGTAGCCTGCTGTTTGTTATTCGTCGGCGACCTTAGAGAATTGCTTTTATTTTCTAAAACGTGTATACGAATACTGACATATTTTTACACTTTGTTTACGTGTTAATGCTTTATGTTTAATTTAATCAGGTATAGTAGTATTTTTTAATTTCATAATGTAAGACTCATGATAAGTAAGCAACTTAATATTAATTTAATTAGGGTTATCATACATTTCTCAATTATAATTATACAATCAAAGGATATGAACAATATTCTACAATTTCTACATTTTATATTTCAAAACGTAAATTAAGCATTACCGTAAATTTATCTTACGTAAAGTAAAACAAATTAATCTTTAAAATAGGTTAGATACCTGTTATTCCTTCATCTAACTTACTTTGGTCGCTAGGCACGATGCGTTTTAAGATCAAGGTCCCATCTTCAGGTGATGATCACTCGGGTCGAGCTCGTCAGTTCATAAAAACACATACATAAAAAACACTGAATTCAACAAACACTCATACTGCGCGAGGGGACGGTGCGTATCTCATATCTCGTGAGATATATAAAGCCGTATCTCATTCGGTATGAGATATATAAAGCGGCTAGGTCACAGAAGGAGTGTCTTTTGAACGATATGGTGTCGTTCAAATCTAACGGCCTCTTCGATACTGTGATACAAAAACTGGCACAGACATGAGGAATACTACCAACTTATCTCTGCATTGGACTTTATACGGCCAGTGCGCGTTTACTTTCTCGACGATGCGTATCGTCCCCTCGCGCAGTATGAGTGTTTGTTGAATTCAGTGTTTTTTTATGTATGTGTTTTTATGAACTGACGAGTTCGACCCGAGTGATCATCACCTGAAGAAGGGACCTTGATCCTGAAACGCGTCGTGCCTAGCGACAAAAGGAAGTTGCATGAAGGAATAACAGGTATCTAACCAATTTTAAATAATAACTATTGCAACTTGGTGACCATACACACAATGAATAAAACAAATTCATATATTACAAAATTTACAAACTATTAAAGTAATAAACAACACTAGTTTTTACTGGCTGAACTGCTACTTGCCATGTTCCGGACGAGGCCTTTCAGTGTTCCCACCATTTCCAAGTCCTAAACCACGACGACACACGAAAAGGCCTCGTTTGGAACATGATAAGTAGCAGTTCAGCAAGTAAACACCAATCAATTTGGAATTAGAAACACTGCTAATTCAAATAACAAGATGAATAAACAACATTGAATAAAGTATCAAATATAGTCTGTTATTGAAACGTGAAAACGATAACAGTTGATTGACACGTGCAGAGTGGTTAGTTAGTAATTTTGTATTTTGATTTGTATTGTTTGCAGAATTGATTTAGCTTACTGTTTACCCACCCGCTACAGTAATCGAATCGGTAACACACACGTGAGAATAAATAAGTGTTAATATTACTGTATATCAATGTTCTGTAGTCTTCACATAACTAGACAACATGAGTAAGAACATGAGTCTCTATAGAATAACATAAAATGTTATGAATTAACTGGTTAGTGAATTTCCTTAGAGAAGCACCACTGAGTTACGGAGACTTAAAAAGCCTACGTTCTAGGTAACAAGGAACTTAAAATCCTTGCAGCCATCAACAAACAAACTAAGGCTAACCAATGAGAGCTCGTAATTATATTTCTACGTTGAGCTGAAATATTACAAAAGTTTCTACGCGACTGTTCAAACATAGCAACACACGATGCTGGTCCAGGCATCTGAAGATCATTCGTAACGTTCTCGATAATTCGTGATACTCCTTCCACTCGTTCTCGAATGTTCTACCGACATCCAGGCCTACTACAGTACTACAATGCCAGACGAACTGTAGTAAGGAAACAGTAGTAATTGTTGTGTGAAGCACACATTTAACTTAAATTATCGTTTAATAGTGTCATTGTTTATTACTAACTGTTGTTGTTTCTAATTTGCAATTGTAATAACTTTATTGGTGTCAGTTGTACTGTTTCTACTGCACAACAGGACTATCCGTCCGATTGTCTTAACAATATTTTTAAAAATGAAATACATAGTTTTATTATTATATCATACTCACGTACAGTACTATTACTTACAGTGATTAATTACTTCAAGAAATACAAACATATCAATTACATATTTTTCTGTGTGGAATAAACAACTTTCAAGTGTTCATAATGAAAACACAACTGTAATATTCTAATTTTAAAGATAAAATACTTACATGCGCGCTTGCATGCATATCTACACGTAATATTACTGACTTTTTGGGTATATAAAATGTGCCCAAATTGAATTATTTCCTTTTAAAATATGACTTAAGTCACGTAAGTAAATACAATTAAGATTAAGGGGAGCTCTGCGTCCTATCTTCCGCCGTGTTAATGTAGGTGCACTTTTCTCAGTAACCATAACAGCTATCATCAAAATTTTTTTTAATTTAAAACTGCGTCTTTGGGTGGCTTTGCTGAACCAACAACAATATATGGTTTACCGAATGAGTTATTGACAAAAAATGTTTGAATAAAACTTGTAAAAAATTTGTTCAAAATAATTTAAAAAAAATTTTTTCCCAACATAACTATACACAATTATTATATTTTTAAAGATTCCAAATGCTTACTGTAGTGTTTAAAATACACAAAAAAATGTCAGCTCTTTACCTCAAATAGTTCCTGAGAAAAGTGTACCTAAACCTGCAAAAACATAAGTTTTGGAAAACGCGGAAAACCTACGAATAAACTAAAGAATCATGACTTTTTAGCTTTAATACATACCAGGGTTATAAGATGGGCTTTTCCCTTCCTCCTCCTCATATTGGTATTCTAGTCTTCTCTTCATCACATGCCTCTTCTGCCGAATCTTCTTTTCAAGCTCCTCTAAAGCTTCGTCAGCCTTCCTTATCCGCCGTTGGTCTACTCTCTTCATAGCTGCAACAAAGTTTTTCCCTGGCATGAATCCAGCTTCCTTCATCAAATTGCATTTCCCTATGTTCCCATCACTGAAGGTTTTCACAGCTACATACACTCTAAATTTTAAAGTGTTGAGTTCAACAAAAATTCTTTTTGGAATATGACTCCAAATGACGTTATAGACCGACTCATTTGGGTTTTGCGTTTTGCCCAGGAGACATTTCTTTAGGAGTTCGTTTTTGCATAAGTCCTCAAATTATGGTTTGATAAATGTCATAACATTGTCTGGTAAGTGTAAGTGGTTGTTATGGTCATATGTTTTATTTTCTCTTATGGCTTTACGATATTTACACCAGGTGTAGTCGCTGTCAGGGCACAACCCATGTTGAGGTCTTTCATTTGACAAGAGAATATAAAAATACTCCGCCCAGGTATCTTTCCTCATGTCTTCAACTGATTTTACATTCCGTCTTATTCCCAAGCCGTAATATTTTTGTATTTGGAGTTTAGCTGCGTTTGTAAGTCTTTTTTGCCCATCAAGAGGACTACCATCCGGCAATTTTTTTCTTTTTGTTTTCAAAGCTTTTAGCCTACTTTCCATTCTTTTTTGAACATGGCCTATACACATTCATCCTTTGCTATTTGTATATCCTCACCATAAGGGTTTGAATTACAAACTTCCATATAGGCCTTACTGTCATCATCTAAATCTTTCTTTGCCTTGAGCCGCGTGGAAACCATCGTCGCTAGGCAAAAGCACGTGAACATGATTGTTTCGAAAAATAATTAAAAATACTTACCGACATCACATACACTTTTCAAATATACCTTAGGAAAGGTGAAGGTCTGAGCTTTACATTAGTGCAATAAAAAAAATTAGTAAATTTTTCGATTTTTGCGCAGAGATTCCCCATTGTAGTTTAGCTGTAAACGAATTGTTCACATGCGGGTACGTGAATTGTTATAAGTTTGGGTTACAGCAGTAGGTTACATCTTTCGTACCTACACCAGTTAGAAACAATGTGAAAGTGCTTATATTTGTTAACCTTTGTAGGCAAAAATTAAAACAAAATGTAGTTAAACAATTAAAAAAAATTTCTTTAATCAAATGTATTAGTCATATGTAAATATGTTCTTAAGAAAATTTGTCAATGTGTTCGGTTGCAATAAAGTTACATGAGATTTGTTCGAGATTGCTTCATTAAATTTTAAATTTGTTACAGTAAGTTACTGAATTACAGAAGACATGTTTCAGTTTCCCACATGCAATTTTAATTTTGGTAGAGTAAGAGAATCGTTTTAAACAAGAAGGACCATTGATCTGTCTAAGTTCAGGGTCTCGGGGAGTGTAGAGGCAGTACGCTACAGATGTTACGTGTGTGTTGTCTCCTCTCATACCTTCTTCTAAGTTCGAGACGCTGAAATGATAGACGGTTGGGGTAATAATATAAACTGTACTATTATAATACGGTATACTATTATAATAGAAAATAACATATTTTAGTAGTATAACATATACTAAAATAACATTATTTAGTAGTGGAACGCTAAATAATGTAGACAAAACGTCACTTGTTATATTTGATAAAGGTAGTTCAGGAGTCGTTCATTGATTGTCCTTCTTCGAAAATGTATTCACTTTGTACTATATAAAAGAGTATAAGAATTCCCACAGCTAATAACACAGTTTCGGCAGGAGACGGCAAAGTTAACCAACTATTGACGAGACGTTGTAGTTAAGCCATTTCTAGACAAACCAATCTAAAAATTGAATGATACAAGAGAATAGTGTTTATATATAATTAATTTTAAGAAATCGAGATTTTCAATTAATGTAAATATAATCATATCACACGTCGTATTATTTTTAGTATACATACTGCAACGAAACAAATTGAGAATGCATATACGTGTGTTACAACTAATAATATATAACAGAGTCTCTTATCTGGAGGTGGGCATTTATTAAACTACCAAAAATTCAAATCTTGCCTGTAAATTCTTTACACAAATTATTTATAAAATATATTGTCATTAATTAATAATGAATGTTTATTTGAACAGTTGTTTATTTTACTTGGTTGAAGACTTCCTTTTTGACGTACTGTTGTAAGCTGCTACGTTACAGTTGACCGCTGGGTTCGATGACCCGTTGTCCTCGCGATTCACTCACGCACACCGTGATATGGTTATTGTTTATAAATCTCAGGTTCGATAAAGTGGGTTAATTAGTTATTATTTAATGCGGTGTGTTTAGCATATGCCTTCCGGCAATCTTAATGTGTCCACTCGTTCATACAGGTATATTCCGATGAATACAGCTGTCCCTAAGCGGAAATCTTGACTAACGTTAGTTAGCACTATTATATCTTCAAATAACTTAGTTCTGCGTTGTATTAACCCCTTGATCTAGCAAACGGGTATCTTGTAGCTAAGACCTTGGACTGTCGTCACCTTTATAGAAAAACGTGTACTGTCACGAAAAACTCGTGTGTAGAGAGTACGTCTTACAAATACGATTAACAGACGAGAACTGCACTAGAGATCTTTACTTTAGTAGAGCACATCGCAAATGGAAATTGGAGCTCCTGACTAGTTGAAATCTAGAACACCTAATAGATTTTTATTTTGCTTGCTAGACGTCATGTAAGACTATGCCAGAATATGCAAAATCTTCTATAGATTTTATCTAAAAGTTTTATGACTTTTCTGCAGATAAGGCTTCTATAGAGACGTGAATTCAGTTAAAAAATGCGTAGTAAAATTATATGTTTTGAGTTTATGACATACGAAAAATGTAGCCCTATTTATGACGCATACGCTGTCCAAGTTTCATTCCGCTACATTAATTATTATAGGAGTTATTCAGGAAAACACGAATAATGCGCGCGCACTCGCGCACTATACTTGCCCTTGACATGACAGAGAATGAATTTATGGGCATTTTGACATACAACACATAATTACCCATCTCTTGTTTGAAAACTTACAGCTACTTTACAAAAATTTGAACGAAATCAATTTAAAACGTGTCTACAACCTCATAAAGCGTGTAACAGCGTCTTCGCATATTTAAACTGACTCTTACTGGATGTTTCATTGCAATACATATACAAACAACATGTGACAAATTTTTTTTTTAATTTTTGTAGCAATATAATTTACACAATATTTAGTTTAAAAGTAGAAAATTTTCTAATATATTAAACGATCAATAAATATAAATTTAGTCCTATAATCTCACATTTATTAGAAACCGCTGCATATTATATGCTATTCATAAAATAAAATGTAACCGTCTGTTCTATTGTTATTCAATAACACAATAATTAGGTGTGTTTTCATCACCTTTACGTATAGTATAACTTTATATAACAGCTGGTAAATTGATCACGTATTCAGTCTCAAACACTCCACTTAAATGAGAGGTATGCAGTCGCAACCCGTTGCCAATGGATACGCACTGTCTTTGAGAAACAAGTTTTTTTTATAAAGGATGTAACGTTGTACTTACAGCGTATGTAGATACCACTTCACATATATAACTTTTCATTGAACAAAAAACGAAATTTGAACAAGTAGTTTCCTTGTGCTGTTTCCATTAGACCAGTGATTCTCAATCAACGTTTGTGGCGCAACACACTACTGTGCAGCAAGATCTTCTAGCCGTGCCGCAAAACTTCCAAGACTTTTGATATTGCTGATAAAAGTAATTAATATAATTTTACTCAATATTTATTTTGGGAAAGAAACAAGAGAAAAATGTTTAAGAATTTAAATACCTTTTTGTAGGGGCTTTATTGGCTCATGACTTACTATAAAAGATTTGAGTTATTAATGAGAAAAGCTGAAGTAGTCGTTGCTTCCACAAAAGTTCGATACGTAGTGGAACTGAAAATAAACATACACCCATTTCCTTCGAATTTAAAAGGAATATCTCGCGTTAATTATTTTTTATTTCAAGTGCCGTAAAGTTTAGCTTGCACAAGCAGGTAGTAAAAAAAATGTAACTGCTTCCAGTAACTGCTATTACTAGGTACTCTTCCTTCGCTAAAATCCAAAACTTTAAAAGTGATAGTTCACCATATGTGAGTTAAAGTATTTGCCCCGCTGAAGTTCTTCTTTCTCCAGAGGCAGGCAGGTAAATTCTGGGGACAGAGGATAAGGACTTTGCACCCACTCATACCTGGCGACGTGAATGGGGGGGGGGAGAAATTATTGCCAATTCGTACGTCAGTGTGCCGCGGGAACTCACTAAATAAGATAGTGTGCCGTGACCAAAAAAATATTAAGGAGCACTGCATTAGAAGTAAATTCAAAACTAAATTTCCCCCCACAGACCTAACGTTTATTAAAAAATAAACGTAAGTGTATACCTTGCTATACGTAAAACATAATGCAATTGTAATTTGAATAACTTTCTCTCCTGCACATAAGACTATTATGTTGAAAACTAGATCCTCTAGATGCCTTTCCTTCCCTCTGATTCTACTGTTTCTTTGTTAGCACAGATTTTGACCTAATTACATCCCGTCTTACAAAGTAAAGACAAAACAGAAACTGTTTATCGTTTAATTGACAATACTCATTTATTTCAAAAATTTACGGCTACATAGGCTAAAGTCATTGAAAGAGTACGTATTTCTTTTAATATACTCTAAGATTATGCCATATTGTGTGTATTAAAATAAACTTACATGTATCATAAACACGCAAACATAGGCACAATCCCGCCCGAGTACGAAAATACGCATAGACCCATGGTAAATATAATTCAGTTTTCAGTAATTACATGACTAATTAAGAATTGAAACATATATTCTGTTACGTGTTAAAGTAGCTACTACGTTTAAAAGCGACAAACGGTATAATATTTTAATCTAGTGCATTGACGTTTCTCACTTGGTAAGTTTGAGACAAAGACTTTTAAAATATATGTGCAACCAATTTTGTTGTATTTGCTATTCTTTTTTCGCGCTTAAAAAACAATTTCGTTTTATTTTTTGGCCGTTCAATAAGACTTCTGAATTCTATGCAGTGATGTTATTTGTCTTGCAGGACATAACATACACTCGATTATTAAAATATAAATTGTTTCATATTATTCGATTACGACTAATTTTGAGATACGAAACATGTAGTTAATGATGAATTATTTAAACTAGTAAGTAAAATTTTTCCTTAGTATGATGCTTTGTAAACGTTTTGACCTCAGATGAAGGAAAGTACTTAATTAAACAAATTTTAATACAATCAAGAATGAACAAAGCAAAAACAATAATTACATCAATTTTTTATTTTTTATTGTATTCTTTTTTATAAATCGTAAAGGTACCATATGATGTTATTATTTATATTCTTAAAGCGATCGATTTCGGTTATAGACCATCGTCAGGTTATATAGCACATTTTATAAAACACTATAATATTGTGAACACAAATATGCTATATAACCTGACGATGGTCTATAACCGAAATCGACCGCTTTAAGAATATAAATAAAAACTTCATTTGGTACTTTTAGGCTATATAAAAAAATACACTAAAAAAATTGAATTATAGGTACCATTAATAAAACAATAAGTGTAAGTATAAAAATACATCACATTATCATTAGCAATAATTACATCACTGAATGGGATTTTATGGAGCACAGAAATTGGAAAAAAGGAAGAAAAGAATATACGATGGTATGATTAAAATGATGTACGGATTCAAAACATGCAGAATAAAAGAACAGGTAAAAAGAAAGATGTAAGTTACAGAAATGCTTTGAGACGAGCTGTTAGAACTTCAAGGCTAGAGCGAATACGAAATGAAACGGTCAAGGAATAAATGGACGTACAAAAGACAATCATCGACTGCATTGAAGACAAACAGCTAATTTGTTACGGACACGTATAAAGAATGGGACGAGACTGACTACCGAAAAAACAATTAGATTGATACCTAGATAGCGCAGAAAGAAGGGAAGACCCAATAAAGCATGGATAGAAGGCATAAGAGGATCAATGAGCAATAGAGGACTAACCGACGAAAACTGCAACGAAACCACAACTGAAACCGCATCATAAGCAAAGGAATGTTTGAAGTAAAACATGCATACAGACATCAAAGTGGAAGCACTATGTATAATTTTTGTTACCAAAGCATCCACGTGCAACACTTCTATTAAGAGTATAGGCTGATACTATTTGCTGCAAATTTCCGTTTTGTCTGGCGTTTTCTCAAATACCTTTGCACTGTTACACAGTAAAACTCTATTAAATATTCTACAATTGCACAATTATTTATTGCACAATTCATCCAACTGTGTTAAATATGTTTTATATCCATCACATTGATTACAGTATGACCTAGAACGGCGGAGACTACTAGCTAGAAAGGAACAAATATTTACCTATGTAAAACGGAGTTTGCATTTTTGTGATATTTCATAATTCGCAAATAACGTCTTTTGTAAACACGGAGTGCACTTCGCTTACTGTAGCTAGTCGAAACCAATGCAGCGACTGCCACCGCTTACCCAATCACTGCAGGTTATAAATATGCATACATTCTTTTAGGCCTACATAGCGTAACGCTCGTACCGACATGGAAATAATTTTTCTCATTTGTGATATACACTTTAGATTAAAACTGTCACTAAGTTGATAAATATCAATTAAACAAAGTCTTAAAGCAATTGTAACATTTTTAACATTTGCACTTATCATGCAATCTAATAGTAAAAGAAAATTAACAAAACTAAACAATTTTAAACTCTTTTAAAACGTCTCTACATGTTTCGGAGAGTTTCTAAAATGCGCGTACTCAGGTAGAAGGAACTGGAATATCATGGCTATGAGATTCGTGGAAATAATTTTCAGAGTATACGACAAAAAGCATGAGAATGAAAATCAGGTATTGACCAAAAAGTAAATTTTTCAGGAAAGCCAAAAAATGATTTTTTTAACAACACAGATTTATGTCAAATTACAAGTGCATAACTTAATGTGGCTACCAAAATCAATCTCAAATAGCACGTGTCTGCCAATAAAAATTTTTTTGAACCTTGTTAAAACCATAAAACCTATTTGGATATACCTGGTTTTCAATCTCAACAATATTTTTGAGTCATCATTGCAGCCAAAATTAGTTTTCTTAATTTCCTTTTGGTAATTTAATTTATTATTATCCTTTTTAAACATTAGATTTTATAGTTATTTAGAAAATATAAAAACAATACGTAAAATAGCAAAATGTAGATACCCTGTTTTCATTATCAGACAACATGAAAAATAAAATGTCACTTACCTCCTCTTTACATGTTATTTATTTGACTTGCTACAAATTACAAAATCAAAAGAAACCTTAAAAAATCTAATTAACTTAACTTACTGTATTTATAATATTTACTTGCTATTAATGAAAATTACAAATAATTGAATGTCAAAATTTAGTTCAGTTTTTCTAATCACTTTATTCAGTTCCACTGAAATCATCTCCTGAAATTTGTTCATCATCTTGTATGTTTTCATCTGGTCTTAATCTGTCATAATAGGGTTGATAACACTGAGGTACATATTTGTTACACAATTTAAGTACATCAGCTACCTTCTTTGGATTTACTGGTATTGGTTCAAAATACAATCTGTTGGCTAAACTCAGATCAATGTCATTATCTCTCACAGATTGTTTCTTTGTAATAAATGTTTGTGTATTGATATGAAGGCTATTATTCATTTTGTTCTCAGCAGTTACTACGGATGAAGCAGTCATTGAGAAATGCTAAATTTTGAAGTGTATCCTATCCCAACGCGTTTGTGTAGTTACTGTCAAATCAGAACGTAATTGTATACAAAATTCTGAATTCTGTATTTAATGTAGAATATTTGGTTGCGTATGAAGTTTGCGTTAGCGGAGTGCGGCCATTCAGTAACATTTTACCTTTGACGTTTCCATTAACTGAGTACGTACGCTACGTCAACTTTGGCGTAATTACTGACTGAATCTGTCTGCGATGTACGTTTTATAATAAAATCTTATACAGTTAAGTCAATAGATTATTACCTTCAGTTATTGGGAAATAACTGATATTATATATGTATATAATTTTAAAATATTTTATGACATATTTTATTTATCACATTTGTTAATTTAATAAATTGAGGAGTGTGCGGGAAGAACGATGAAGGTGCTCAAAACGTGAAACTGAGAAAACGCAAATTTAAACTTTAAAACAAAATAGTTTCAAAACCTTCACAATAACTATAAAAATTTTTTTTTATTTCAAGGTTGTAGGTTCTAGTGTATGCATTTTATAAGTTTTAATAATCAATTTGTTATTATATTAGGTAGTTATAAAAAAAATGTGTATATATGTACCATTATTCTGGGGAAAAACGGTGAATGTATGTGATTTGAGGAAACAACGATGATCGTTATGTCATCGTGTTTCCTTAAAATGCCTATAAGGTGTTGTTATCATAAATAGCGAAAGATTTTAGACAGCTCTATCTAATAAGCAGCAATTTAATTAATGTGTTATTGGTTTAAATATGATTTAAACAAAATTTGGCACAGTTTAGATTTTTGTGCGTTTGCAAAATTTTCTTAAACAAACACGAACTACCCATTGTTTTGAACTTAGAGCATTTATTTTACAAAACAATATTATATAAATCATGATATACAATGTTTTACATAAAAAGGTATGAATGTATTAACTATCTTCTTTGACCAATTACTTAGTCTTCGTCTGGAGCATCAGTGTGTGGCAGTTGCCGGTAGAACTCCTTTGCCTCTTCGGATTGTAAAAAAGGTGTCAAATCCTGAAACCAGAGAAGCTGGTTTTTTTATTTTTTATAAAAATGAAAAAAACTCGCCCATCAAAACCTTCCTTTTTTTAAGACAGGGTATCTAGTTTACCACAGACACACACACATACACACACGCGCGTGAACAAACACCCAAAGACTTACTAGAACATTTTACAAATATATTTTAAAAACAATATTAAAGTTACCTGTAAATCTTTCCATTTAGCACGTGGAACTGGAATACGTCCTTGGTAAGCTTCATCTGGGTAGAAAAATTCTCCTGGCTGCAGTCCTTGTGAAGATTCTCTTTCAGTAATAACACTTGATTGCCAATGTCCATTGTAAGTAGTGCGAAGAGATATTGTTCTAGGATGTATCTCTTCAATCTTCAGCTCCTTTATTGGCCTTATTGGTACAGGTAGTTTTTTCTTGTAATACCCAACTGTGTTAAAAAATTTGGTCCAGTCTTTAAACATTGATTGTTCACACTCGATCACCATGAATGGACTCGGTTTAGCTCTTGCACCTCTTATGGCTTCATACCAATCTTGTGGCAACTCAGCAGCCTTTCTCTTGGGAATAAGAGCCATATTTCTGTCACATTCCATGTAGGAATGTCCACGTTCGGGGAATGTGACAGTGATGGAATAAAGACGTTTGATTTTATGCACAACATAGTGCAGGTATCTTATAAGCGTGTTGTTCTTGTTCTGTCCTCCACAAGAGTCACAGAATACATACAAGAACTTTACTTCAGGAGACAAAAAGTTTAATATATATTCATGAAGCATGGAAGTAACATCATTTGCACCCTTTTTGGCAACTGTTTGGTCATAACTAAAGAAATATGAATCACCAGTACTTAAAACATGAATATTAAACAATTGAACAGTGAGCTGGCGCTTGTAATATACTACATTTGTTGAAATATTCGGTACTGGTAAATTTTTCTGATAGTCCATTGTAACGGCTTCATGATCTACCTTTTTGGAGCATAACTGGCGACAAGAACGCTTACGCTCATAAAATGTTGCAGCTTTTCTTTGATGAAACTCGAGTTCAGTTTCCAAGGTTTTGAGTTGTTTACCTAACTCTTGTAACTTCTCAGGAGTTGAAGTTTTTGACAACTCAAGACTCAAAATTTGTTTCTTTGCCTTAAATTCATCACACTTACTGCACGTGTCCGAACGTGGGTAACCAAATCCAAAGTTATATTCGCTTTCAAATATTTTTAGAAAACTATGGTAAGATACAGGATTTTCAGGATTTTTTTCCGTGTAAAGTTCATGTAGTTTTTTTACATTGAGCTCCTCTGGCAAGTAAATTTTGTCTGATTTTCCTAATGAATAATGTGATTTCCTCCCCCTGAGAGATTGCAGATATTCGTGTATTTTACTTTTTGTATTATCAGTCAATGCATGTGGCCTATTTGAATGTTTTCCTCGTAGGTCAGGTAACACCTTACCATGATGAGCGAGTTGCTCTTGAATTGTTTGAAGTCGCCTACCCGTTATGCCATGTAAGGCTAAAAACGCTTTGTAGCAAACTTGTTGTTCGTGCAAATGATCATTGCGAGTTACTCTTACTTTATATTTATAACAATACGAATGCAGCCTTGAGTCCTCATTTTCGTTTCTTTTGTATCTTTGCTTAACTAGACTGCTCTCAATCAAACCACCCAGATGTAAATTTTGAGTGTCTCTATCAGGAAGATTGTTAAAGTGTGAAATTATTTGCCATCTCTCACATTGGGTAATATTACTAAAACATTTGAGTTTGGAACACTTACAGTTATGTCCTGTTTCATGGGCTTGGGCCCTCATTTTCTTTGATGCATCACTTATGCGTCCGTAACACTTTCTTTTCTTTGAACTCTTTCCTTGCTCAGAAACTACACTCACATCACTCTCCATTTCAATTAATTGTTAAACATAATCACAAAAACACTAAAACAGTAAGAGTTCACTCCCATGAAAAACTAAACAATGCACCAACTCATAATAAAATTACAAGGCAGCGCTAAAACGTAGGAACAGTCTAGATCGCGTATAGATTTAGAACTAAACAATATTATTGAAGAACAAAGGCAAGAGTAGAGCAAGTATGGACATGAAAACATAGTAGGAAATGGCTGTAGCAGCCATGGGGGGAATTGGTTACTACAGATTCAGCGTTACTCCCGCTAAAGTCGATCACCTTCATCATTCTTTGCGCAAAGCCTATATCTGTTTTATTCATTTTCTCAGGAGTCTTACCGTTATTCCCTAAAACAAATATACTACAAAATAATATTGGATTTAATGCATCAAGTGACACTGTCAGTTCAAAATAGTCAAAAAATTGACCTCATCGTTTTTCCCGCACACTCTTCAATTTAGTAAGTGTTATTTGTAATTTCTGTTTACATCGAGAGTGGTGTAGATGCCTTACGTTATGTGTGGACCATACCAGAACATCGTAGAATAAACGAGAACTAACAGGAGCCACCACGTTTCAGTACTTTATTTTTACATTTCTTTTTTGGACAGTTCTAAAGTTTTATGGGTATTACATTGTAGTTTCAATTGTAGGTGACCTTTACAGCAGAGAGAGAGAGAGAGAGAGAGAGAGAGAGAGAGAGAGAGAGAGAGAGAGAGAGAGAGAGAGAGACAGACAGAAAAAGAGTGACGGGAGGGAGAACCTGATAGTTGAGAACTGTTTACAAACTTCATTAGAGTACATGGACTTTTGCTCAAGTTGATTCCATCAAGCGTTTATTTATTGAAAACAGCTGTTGAGTAAGTTTACTGCCATTGTGACAGTTACGAGGCTTAGTGCACAATTGTTATATATGAATTACAGGCGTACTGTGAGAGTATTATGTTTTACGTCAATCGACTGCAATGCGTTTTCACGTTTGACAGTAAATCGAAACCTTTCATAATCGCCAGCCTGGTTAATACGTTTTGCCACAATATATCATACATTAGATGTAAGTGGTTGTAGTTTTGTAATAATGATAATGGCTCGTGTTTGTATCGTCGAAGTACTTTAGAAGTTAGGCTCCCAGGTTGAGGCGTACAAGTCTAGGCCTACGGGGAAGGTAATGTGCCCACCGCTACTGTTCATCGGTACATCCGTTTCCCAGGATATTATCATAGATACTCATTTCAAAATTCCAATTTTCCTCTCTGGATTCGCACAAATTAGATTTGTACCCAAGCGCCATACCACGTGATCTCTAAAGCTGCATGTTGTAGCTTTACTCAACATACAAAATTATAAAATAACTGTTTTTTCATATTACTATTATTTCAAAGAAAAGATTATTATTATTATTTCAAATATTACTAAATCCATATACCGTTTCAGCTTGCTGCATTGCGGTAATAAGGGAATTATGAGAAGTATCAGAGGCGTCGGAAACACTAACACGTGTAGCTGAGTAATTACTGTACACTACTCAGCAACAAAAATGTTTCCTACTTGGCAGAAGAAATTTCATATTCCATTTAACTTATAAAATAGTGTAACCTTTAAAATAGTTAGTTAGCTTTTATTTTCAAGATCTGACAGTTTAAGTATCATCATCATCATCAGCGGCGCAACAACCCATTACTTAGTCAAGGCCTCCTTTAACAGCCTCCGCCAGTTGTCCCGGTCAAGTGCAGTTGCTCTCCAGTTCCGGGTCTCAAGGATATGGCACGCATCGTAGTTCACACCGTCTTCCCAACGTAGTTTGGGTCTACCAACTCTCCTGGTGCCAAAGATCTGTTCTGTGAGTGCCTTTCTTGGTATTTCATTCTCCCCAATTCTGATCACGTGTCCAGCCCACCTGAGTCTACCAAGTGTTATAATTTTCACAATATCTGGTTCATTCATAAAAGTGTTCAGTTCTTGGTTGGTTCATTTCCTCTATTCACCTCCTACACATATTGGACCAAATATACTGCGGAGGATTTTGCGTTCATGAACAAGCAGGATTAACTCAGACTTTCTAGAAATGGTCCAAGTCTCAGAACCATAGGTGAGAACAGGGCGGATCAGTATTTTATACAAAAGCAGCTTGATGCTCCTGGCAATTATTCTGCTCTGGAACAGGGGTTTGAGACCAAAGAAGCACCTATTAGCTGAGGTGATTCTTCGCTTTATTTCTTCTGTTGTTTCCCCATCGGAGTTAACTTGGCATCCTAAATAAACAAAGTTGTTCACTTTTTCGAAGGAATAGATGCCACTTTGGATGTGCTCTCCTTCTCTAGCCTCCTGTCCTGTGGCCACGTATTTTGTTTTGCTTTCATTTATTATGAGACCCAGCCTCCTTGCGGGACCTTCAAGAGCAAGAAAGGGTTCAGTGACTGCTCGAAGGGACCTCCCGATTATATCTAGGTCATCGGCGTATCCGAGGACCTGCACCAACCTGTTGAATACAGTCCCGGAGGACTGTTGTTCTATTCCAGCATCTCTCATAGCTTTTTCTAAGGTAAGAGTGAAGAGAAGGCAAGCAAGAGCATCGCCCTGGAGGACTCCCTTTCCAAAGTCAAACTCTCCTGATAAGTCATTCTGAATCCTCACCATGCCCTTCACTGTCAGCATTGTCATCCTACACAGTCTTATTAATTTCTTTTGTATGCCCAGTTCTTCAATAGCAGCGTAAAGTTCTTTTCTGTCAATGCTGTCGTATTCATTTCTGAAATCTATGAAGAGATGATGGGTTTGTAGCTTATGTTCCCTACCTTTCTCCAGAATTTGTCGGAGTGTGAAAACCTGGTCTATTGTCGATTTTCCTCTTCTAAATCGGCACTGATATTGACCAATTACCTGATCAGCATGTGGAAGCAATTTTTGGTACATAATATGGGACATTATTTTATACGCCACAGGGAGAAGAGAAATGCCTCTGTAATTGTTACAGTCTAGTTGATCTCCCTTTTTATAAACCAGACATATAACTGTCTTCTGCCAGGCTGTTGGCAGTTTCTCTTCTATCCGTATATCAATGACAAGGTGTTGAAGGGTTTTAACCAGCTCTGGGCCACCGTTTTTGAAAAGTTCCGCACGAAGTTCATCAGAACCGGGAGCTTTGTTGTTTTTAAGGCTTTCTATTGCAGATATTACATCATCTTCATCCGGAGGCTCGATGTGTTCATGTTCCTCTAGCACAGGTGGTACATAGTTGTCCACCTCTCATTCTTAGAAAGAAGAGCTTCAAAGTGCTTGCGCACCCTTTCGAGGATCTTCCCCTTTTCTGTAAGTAGGGTGCCGTCAGTGTCACGACAAGCTGTTGTCCTGGGCTTAAAGGGTTTCCTACCTTGGTTTACCTTATTGTAAAATTTTCTGATTTCATTTGCATCCTTAAGATCTTGGATCTCTACCAGCTGTTGACTCTTCCAATGGCGCTTCTTCTGCCGATGCACCCGCTTCTCCGCTCTCCACCACTTCCTGTAATCCTCTGCACTTCGTCTTGTGTGCCTCTGTATCATTGTTGTACAGGCTTCGTTTTTAAGGTCTGTAGCAACTCTGCATCAAACCACAGATTTGAAGGTTCCCTTTCTTTGAGGCCTAGAGTTTCCTCTGTAGCACTGGCAAGTGCTCAAGAGATTTCTTCCCACAACAGTTTAAGTATAGTTATGGGAATTTTTGTTTTAAATTGGGAAGTTTCATTTTTGCTGTTCGCAAATTTGTCTGAGATGACTGTTGTTGTCATTTGAGATTAGTTTTTGTCTGACTGTATTGTAATGTTAATGACAGTTACTGATACTTTCTTTTTTTCCTTACATTGTGTCTAGAAGCTGTGAAAATCCCCAGCAAATTGGTTAATAGTGCTGACAACATTTGCTATGTGTGTGATTAATTGACAGCTTCTGCTCAGAAACGACCTATACAATAAAAACAGCTCAGCTCTCATTACTTGTTTTTTTTTTTTTAAATAAGTCAATCATTATTTGTTTAAATTGTCATAATAATATGATAATAATGCTGTAATGCATACAACATGTTTATAATTTGTACATCAAATAGCTTTGAGTTTATTAAAACTAAATAAGTTTGCATTTCGGTTGAATTTACAAATATTATGTAATCTAGTGTCATATACACTGGTCAGTTTTACAGCCGTCATCAGTTTTATGTACACAACAGTCGTGTCATGCCTCACATAAAATCACGTACACAATATTATCAGAGACACGTAGTGTTGCAGTTTTGTTTCTTGTTTACTAATTTGCTCTGAGATTTCGTCTTCTATTATCTTCATGTACAAGGAACCCAGACAGCAGGTTAATGGCCGAAGTTTGTTAACAAAGAAACAAATGATTTTTCATCAGCTTAGAAAAGGGAATAAGAATATTTGCTAACATAAATCACCTTGATTTTTCTTAAGTTGACCAACAAATGTTAATACATGTAGTCATAAAATGTTTCAACCGTATTGTGAAACACACACATTCTTTTCCTTCCGACATTCGTCGATGAAATGACAGAAATTTAATTTAACTTTTTTTGATTTAGTGTATGCAAGAGATATTTATTTGACATCGGTGCTCCATGAGATATTTATTACGCGTAGTAATATGGAATATTATTGCCTACCAAACGGACAGCAATAAGCAAATAGCAATAACGATTTTAATTTAACACTACTGATAAAATGCTAATTAAAAATTTGATTGCTGCAATTTCAAAGTTTAGGTGTGATTATATTAAATAAATAAATTTAATTTGAAGTATGGAATTTATAGTGTGTGTGTGTGTGTGTGTGTGTGTGTGTGTGTGTGTGTGTGTGTGTGTGTGTGTGTGTGTGTGTGTGTGTGTGTGTGTGTGTGTGTGTGTGTGTGTGTGTGTGTGTGTGTGTGTGTGTGTGTGTGTGTGTGTGTGTGTGTGTGTGTGTTTAATTAATTACATAGTGTTGTAAATGGTATTTACACAACAGAAAATGTGGCCAATTAGAAGTACCATAATAAATTTATATCATCATAAAGTACCACCACATATAGTGGACAATAGATAATTCAAAAGTAGATATAAACGATTCGTAAACTTAATTTTTTTTTAAGAGATATTTACTACATTAAAATACAAGTGTACAAATAATTTCTTTTTACAAATGCTTCTAGCCGGATTACAAATCTGTCTTCCAAGATTGCCTTCCTCTAACCCTTGACGACTCAACAGCAAACTGCACAGTAACAATATGTAACCGAGATTGTAGGGTGCTGATTTTATAACAAGTCATTTACTCCTACCCATCTACACTTCCTCATCTGCTTTAAAGGATATATGGAAAAAACCTGGGACGGGTTGGAAATGTGTGACATTAAGAAAGCAGAAAGAAAGGCTAAGAAGATCTTGGGTACGATATTGGAAGGGCTCTGAGCGAGAAGAACCAATGCGAAAGCAAAAGGTTAGGTTTGGAAGTCGGAAGATATTGATTTAACAGACACAGAAGAATATGTATGTCCATATGTACAAAATCTGTGTGTGTGTGTGTGTGTGTGTGTGTGTGTGTGTGTGTGTGTGTGTGTGTGTGTGTGTGTGTGTGTGTGTGCGTGCGTGTGTGTGTGTGTGTGTGTGTGTGTGCAATGTGACAAGCAAATATAAAATAAAAGACACCTAATTTGTTATAGGTCAGATTGCGGTATTCAGATTTTTGTAATGCAACATGACGTCATTAGTTCGTACAGCATCGATTACCCTTAAGAGGCAACACTTACAGTTTCCGATGTAGACATCATATCAAGGACGCTGCATTGGTCAAGTTGCACAGCCTAATAATTTGCTACAGTTCCAGGATCCACCATGACTGTGAGAGATTATCCACAATTGTTAGTTTCTAACTAACCTAGGACGGAGGCTGGATCGATAAAGTGCATTTTCATAACATTTCAGAGTCAACAGGACCACATGAGGACTGCGACAGATCATTAGCAACGGATACGGAATTTTTCATGCTTGATCTTGAGTCTTTGAATACCAAAGAATTGAGAAACTGCTTACTTAATTAATATTGTATTTCAAAAACATTTAAAAATATTTCATAAATATTAAACTAATTTTTATTTTATTAATTATAATGACTTAAATTCATATTATAAATGTATGATGGTTCTAAAGTATTTCCCCTGTGATAGAAAAAATTTTTTTGGCCTTCTATAAAAAACCTCAAATTAAATGGCAGGAATTATGCTGTGAAGGATGTAATAGAATCAGTCTGACTTCAAAATTTCAAAATTGGTAACCCAACATTTATAAAAGGACAACAGCCTCTGAAGAAACTAAAGCACTAAAAAAAATGAAGTACTCCAGTGTGTCTGTGGAAGAGGTCAGTCTCGGTGTCAAATTTCATCAATGGGGTCGATTAAAAAAAAAAGTTCAAACTACTTACTTTTCCATCCGAAGTTACACTACCGACTCAGCAAGCGTATGATCAGAAAAGATCAATCCGTTAAGAAAAAATAAGTGATTCGAAAAAGGTTGTGCAATATGTTCCCTTTGAATGTCTTGATTTTAACAATAAAATGCTGCATTGGCCTACTAGAAAAAAAGAATATTTAAAAAACCGGAAAGCTTTAGGATTAGGGAATTCTTAATGTTTTCTATATATTATTGAAATGTTTATGATGAAAATTTAATTATATAACTGCTTTGTTTTTTGTATTATGATTATTATCAGATCAGATTAGATTTGTTATGTGGTTATTAAACAGTGTACTAAATCAGTACACTGTGTAATTTAATGTGTTAAATTACAAAGTAACAATAACTACAAAACCACACTGTAATTTTCTTTTAGTGGATGTATTTGTGCATAATGGTGTAACTACTTTTATTAAAACATTTTGTGACATTCAGTTATATTAGATCTAATAAATTCAGCAAAAGAACAGTATATTACATCTGCATTATTATAAATATCTTTTCTATTTACAAAGGGCCTCTTATCGGCCATTTAAAATTACAAATGGTAAATTTTTTTTAATATTTACAAGTCGTCTGAGGCATAATAAAATAGAATATGCAAAAAAGATATAGAAAACTGTATATATTTTCAAAATAAACAGTTTTTTTCAGTTT
This sequence comes from Magicicada septendecula, assembly GCA_034769895.1. NCBI lineage: Eukaryota > Metazoa > Arthropoda > Insecta > Hemiptera > Cicadidae > Magicicada > Magicicada septendecula. The sequence continues at coordinate 409,624,952 of CM068373.1, forward strand.
CACGCAAATTTATTTTTCATAAATTTACGATTCATATGTAAAAAGCCATTTTTTTTATTCAAATTTAAATTATAGAAAACCATTTCTTAAACCACATTAAAAGAACTATTAATTAAAATATTTATTTATAAAATGTTGCTGTACCAACAAATGTATTAATCACCTTCTTTAATAACTTTTGAAATTTTTGTCAGATCTTAGATCCGAGTTATTAGAATTAGACCTAGTTTCCAAACTGAGTTATCATTTTGTTGAAAATATACGGATGGCGATTGTAAGACGGGGTATAAATAATTTTAAATCGTTTCTAAAAGAAAGATCTATTTCGTGTTCTCTTTACAGAGATTAGCTAATTTCGCCTGTTTCAATCATAAAAAGTCAAGGCATTTCTCACTCGGTGTTCCCGGTGGTCGTTTAGTTTTGTACTTATGAGACAGTACATGTCTGGCCAACTAGCCAGCCGTCACTCAATCTAGGCCGATTCCGATAGTTTCCGGCGTATACAATCATTACGGATTCTACCTTCTCGTGTGCATCCCGTCACAAGACCCAGAAACTTCATCTCATAAGCCTGAATCCTGTTCATATCTCTTCGTGTCATTACCAAATTCTCAGACCCACCTATAATATAAGAGCAATATTATCCCTATAAAATTTTAACTAGGCCTTCTTTCTACCAACAGTCCTTTTTATCACACTACAGAATGAATTAAACTTCCCGACTTTAGCGTCTAAATCACTGCTGTTGCCATAGGTGACGTCATATACCAGAAGTGTTTGTAGGCTTATACGATTTTTATACAACTATGAGGTTCTCAAAATTTTCTGTGTTCATAAATTGGCAAGTAATTGTCTTTGCATTCTGTAGTACTTTTATGTAAAGGGCGAATTGTGCTTATTGTACACAGTCATCAGCAATTAATGACTTGTAATTTTTTTTAGATGATGATTATTATTTGTTACAGTGTGTTGAACAACCATAAACTTAAAAATTGTTGTATATAACCAATTTTTATTAAAAATAGTATTACTAAAGTTATGTATAACGCATTATCTAGTACTCACTTATTTTATTACGCTGTTTAATGACCAATATTAAGTGTTATAGTACAGTATAATGTCTCTGGAATTGAAGAGTTTCCACTGTTTCTAAGACGTCATTGCAGAACTGGTAGACATTTTCCTTATATACATGTTAAATTCTATAATGCTTGTATTCCTTTGACGTCATAAATAATAAATATTATTTTTCAGGAACAGGATTTGCTTGTTCTAACATTAAAACGTATGTACAGTTATTATAAAATATTAACCATTTAATCTCAACCCTGTATATTCTTTGAGATAGGTTTACCAAGTAGTTTTTTTCCTACACCTGACACACCTAAAAGTTTTAGAGAGATATTTGGTACCCAACAAGTGCTGAATGTTATTATTTATGTAAATCGAAGTATAATTAGAGTTGAAAGAGAAAACGTTAGAGAGAGTGTGAATTTATAGAAATTGTAAATAGTTACATACATTAAAAAAAAGGCACAGGTATTTCATTAAATAACAAAATTTAAAAGTAAACTCTATGTAATAATACAGTTTAAAATATTCAAAACAAAATATTTGATTTAGAGAGTAATATATAACTAACTTAAAAAATTAATTATACAGACTTTATAAAGCTGTTCCGTAGAGGAAAATTATTAACGCCGACACAGGAGTTTTTTAAATTTTCACAATAAAGAATTGAAAGAATTTAAAAACAGTTTAGTGTTTTTATATAGACGGAATAATTTTCAAAACTCAATCGAACCTGAGGAAAGATTCAGAGCTCAGTTAGGCCGGTTGTAGGTTGGTTTGAGAATAAACATGCATAGATGTTGGGGCAAGTTGATCGCATTCGTTAGACATTTGTTACAGTTATGAATACAGTAAAATGGTGAGTTAAAGTAATAAATCAGAGATTCGAAGTTAACATTTGTTACTGGAAAATATAATTAGAAGAAGAGTCAATAAAAATATACATTTAAACAAAAATTAGCGTACGTTGTGGGACACACGCCAGAAGGAAGAGCTTCATACTTACTTCATAAGTATAAACTGATTAAACGTGCAAAAGATTATTCGGCTGTATTGGAATAAGAGAGATTTTTCCATGTAGAATTCAGATTCGAATAAAAGTGAACGGATAATTACATGAGAAGATGGCATTGTTGTAGTGTTTATGTGTAATAATATTTTGTTATCAGAAATCGGTGTTTTCAATAAAGAATATTATCAATAATAACAATAATATCACACGTATTATTTTCAGTATACGTACATATATAAACACTATGTAACAATTTTTTCAATGCAACAATATTACTTACGCAGTATTTTGTCGACTATTAGAATGTGATATAATTCAGTTTTATACAAAAAAATTTAAGAGATTTTGTTTTAGTTAAATAGATTGTGCAATGACCAAATGGTGTATGGTGCTGCTGTCTGGTGGCGGATTTAGACTTAACGCTAATGTAACGTGATACAATATGATGAAAGAAATTACCGTAGTGTTGCGCTTTGGTGGCGGTCTTGAAGTAAACGCCAAACATTTTGTCATCAGATGTGATCAAATGGCAAACACATTAATTACAGAATAAAATTATTTTTAATATTTCCGTTATTCTTGTAATAGTATTTAAACATTTAAAATATGCTCACATTTTTAAAAATGTTACGCTTTGCTTAAAGGACACATATTTGTGGCAGTGGGGAAATTTTATGTAGTTGGGTGGGGAAAGAAGATTTTGATTGTCTGTTTTTTCGTTTCAGCTACTGGGTGACGCGTTGCATGAGTTTACTACCCTGTGAGCGCGATGTGTACGGAGCGATCCGGCCTCACGGGAGTAGTTCTGACTTCAAAAAGGGCTAATAATATAAGAAGTGACACACTGCCCTGCATAAAATTTACAATTATTTTCATCATTATTCGTTTTAGATAATAAGTTGAAATAGTAAACAAGATACTTTAATTAAAATAGGTCTACACTAAACTATCATTGTTTTTCTACCAGTGGTTTTAGAACGAAATCACGCAACATTGTGTGGTGAAAAGTAATGTGTGCGTAAAATCAAACCAAAGTAATCTTAATACAAGTCAGAATGTTACTAACTTTATTGTGTCGTCCCGTTACACAGCGTAATGACCAGCTCACGCGCAGTTGGTTTAGTATTATACAGTTTTAACAAAATCTCACTTAGTTCTAGTGAATGGATTTTGTGCTGCGAACAGAAACTCTGTAAATTTGCTAGCAATTAATATTTATTGAAGCGTAACTAACATAGTCCACTAAATCACAGACTGGGACAACTAGTTCTAATATTATTCAAAGCGTTACTAATCTACTTAGTTCTCTTCTCCACAAAACACACGTTGTATAACCCACAAACACTAGACACCCGCTCGAAACTAAATCATTAATCTAGTTTAGCATCAATTAAAAAAACAACATTTATTTACATTTTGGAAACAATTTAAATAACTTTTAGCGTTACAAGGTTTCTTGTGTCACTTTTTTTGCGTTACAAACAGCGTTCTAAGTACCCCTACAGTTTTTAACTTTACAGCCCTCGTTTCTACCCAGTTCGACGCTAAAGTTTACACTCATCTAGAGGCGTTAACTACTCTGTCGTTATTCCTGACTTTACCTGTAACAGTTGCATCTTCTGAAAAAGGATATTCTCTATCTTGATGGAGATCACAAGCTACTTAACACATTTGATCGAGCAGGAAAACTCTCCTAATCTGTGAATAATAATTCGCAGCCACATTAATGGGTCGATTTTATATAACATGGCAAGGTTAAATCAGGAATTATTAAATAAAAAAAGAACATTTTTTCTTAATATTTGAATTACTATTCTATTTTTTATTATGAAGTTTGAGTTCTTGTCTAGTATTATGTAAAGTTATTCACTAACATCTGAGCTAATTAGAATGTTGCTGTACGACACTGCAATATTGACACCAAGAACTTTCAAGAATTTACAACTTTACTGATCAGTTTGTTCAATGTAGCAGTAAAAGATTTTTTAAAATTTTAATTTACTACCATAAAGTTTCATACATATTCTGCATATAGGTGTGCACTATGTTTCATTATTTAGTAGTTAGAATTAAAACACCAACGCGCGCAGGCATACATTCATTGTTTTCAGATTTTCGATCTGACGATGAGCTGTGAAGCTTGAAAGCGCTAATCGGAGTAACTTTTCTATAGTGGTGTCCAACAGTGTTATTCTGTTTTTGATTATAACCAATAACACAACTTTCTTAATTAAATTCATTGTTTTGTTAAAGTAAACTTGTACAGTTTAAAGATTTTTAAATACATGGTTGATTATAATTATTAATCTTTCTCTAAAGTAAAAAACCAAAGGTTTTACTAGATCTATTCACAGAATCTGGAATGGTAATGAACCTATTTTCTTTTCTAATTTGTATTACTATCGTATTTTGCTTTCCTGTTAGTACTGAGAATAATTTAACGTTTTCATTTTTTTAACATAAGTATACCAAAAATATAACCATATTGGCTGATCCCTCTATTATAAAGATAATAATGTTATTAATGACGACCATACTGTAGTATTTATTACTTTCATCTAATAGTTTAATTTCACTTCATATTTTAGAAACTATAGTCAGGAATGTTATTACTACCGTAGACAAACTAGCAAAAAAGAATTTTCCTAAAAACTAAAATATATGTCTTCCATTTTCCTCTGATAAGAGTAGAATTATGCCATGTTATGTACTGAAAAAGATATGATTCCACCAGCAAGCTTTTATGAATTTGATAAAAGGCGTACACTGTGTTTAACAGTGGAAAACATTTCTTACGTAAAACTGTTATAAGAAAAAACATTTTTTTATAATAATGAAGAAATTTTAACGCAAATATCATCCACTGATAAATGGCTTGATACATATATGAATTTGATAAAAGGCGTACACTGTGTTTAACAGTGGAAAACATTTCTTACGTAAAACTGTTATAAGAAAAAACATTTTTTTATAATAATGAAGAAATTTTAACGCAAATATCATCCAACAGTGTCAATTGAAAACAATCAAATGGAAATATCGGCAGTGTCTGGAGCCCGCTACACACTCCGAATTTTTTAATATCTAAACAAGCTAAAACAAAATAAAAAATAAGTATACAAATACAGACAGGTAAGTATACTTTAATCTCTTGATGATTCACAAATATTTACTCTTCTCAGAAATTAAAGCATTAACAATTCATAAATCAGTAAACTAAGACTTTTATAACATTCATTAATTAGTCTGCGTTGATGTTAGTCTTAAAATGAACCAGAACCATCTTTTATTTGCCTTTGCTTGAAAAACGTTTTTCTGTATCGTCAAAAAAGAGCGTCTTGGTAAAAATGATTTATACAATAGAAACATCTTTTCTCTCTTAATTATAAATAATATTCTTAATGAAGTATTCCGTTTATTATATAATATCAGATGTTATTAAATTCTTTTCATAATTTATTTATGCAAGGTTGCTAGTTGCGTTATACTTATGGCTTTCTGTAGTATAGAATTTAAATTTGTTTTTTACCCATATTTGTTTCATAAAATTATGAAGTCTTCTCGAATGGGCTCAAAATTATTCAAAAAAGGTTAGTGTAATTAATACAATAACTTAGAACACATACAATAGTATAATACAAAAAACGGTTTTTAGGAACTTCTTTCTCTTTTTGAGTATATTTTCTGAGATTTTAATATACTGTAAAATGATAAAATGTGTCACACATTATGGGAACTACCTTTTTCGTCATCATGTTGTATGGTACTCGCATCTACTTCTTTACTGATGGCAACATGTTTCGTGGGTATACTGCAGTATTAATACCATTACATTGAATACCATTACGACCGAGAAACCAAAAAAAAAATTGATTGCACAAAAACGCATTACATAGTGGCATTATTTGTTGCACTAACAGATCCTCTGTCCGCGGAATGTGTCAGACCGTTGGAATCAACGCAAAGCAGTTAAATCCGCATAGATAATAAATTTTCTCTCATCTCGATGTCCACACTATCGAAGATCTTGCGCCACACTGCATACAGTTTGGCACTGTATACGTTCGCTGTCTTAGACTGTGTCCACAGGTGGGAAGCGCCCACGAATACAAATGCGCTACTCTCTCCGATCTTCGGTTTCCAGACATCAGTGTAAATAATGTTATTACATTCAACGTATTTTTATAAAACTGTTTTATAGTGGAGTTTCAGCTTGCACAATTTCTTGCTTCTACTACCAAATTTACTAACACTACTCCACGGCGCTAAGGCTCATACGACATACGACACACAGGTCCTCCAGGACTCCTCTATATCCTGTACGACTCTTCGACACCTTCTGATCCCCAGTCTTCTCAAGTCTTCATCTACGTCGCTCACTCGTGCCCTTGCCCTCGCTCTTGCCCTTCTTCCTTTGGTCCTCCAATGAATACTTTTTTCACTCCACTATCCTCTGCCATTCTTTGTACGTGGCCTGCCCACCTAGGTCTAGGTTGTTTTATTACTGTGACGATGTCGGATTCTTTGTGTAGATTATACAATTCGTTATTGGTCCTCATAGGCCACATTCCGGCATCTACTACACCTCCATATATCTCCTCGGAATTTTTCTTTCCCATCTTCTGATTATATCTTCTTGGGCTGAGGTCATGATCCAAGCTTCTAAAGCATACAGTACTAATGGCCGCAATACGGTTTTGTAAATCTGAAATTTGGAGGTTCTAGAAACGTTTCTGGACTTTAGGATAACCAGAAAAGGAAAATAGCACATATTTCTCATGGCTAGGTTGTCTTGAATTTCCATTGCGACCTGACGTTTTTATGTCAATGGGGACCCAAGATATCAAAAACTATCTATCCTCTCACATTCTCTCCCAATAACATTAATTGATGAGATTCTTTCTTCCCGGACATTCTTCTTCATCGGCATAGATTTTGTCTTTTGGCTGTTTACTTGCAGCCCTTCCAGTGCCTGTTTATTTCTTGTCTCGAGAACAATATCGTCAGCGAATGTATTGCACTGCGACCTTCTATTCGTAATTGTGCCACCAGCGTTTATTGGTAACTCCCTTACTACCTTCTTTAGGCAAATATTGAAAAAAGGCGTAGACAAGACATCCCCTTTGTTTGGCTCCTCTTCGAACCTGGAATTCCTCTGTTAATTCTCCTTCTACGTTTACTTTGGATCTTGTATCTTTCAGGGTTATGTGAACCAGGTGTTGGGCATTCGGAAACCTTGCAAGATACGACATACCTCTTTTCTATCTAAGGGATCAAACGTTTACTACCAACTTTGCAACATCCAAATGGATCAATCTGGCATTGCAACATTGCCATCGCGACACCTTGCATAGAATAGGATCATCGGTGTCTGGATTGTGTTGGGCGAGCTATTTCGAGGGAACGTATACCGGCTGGTAGCGTACACGTGCAACGGAGGTATTAGGTTCTTGTGAACTTGTGTTTTGCAATCAACTCGTTGCTTGCTGACTTCGTAGCGCTATATATATTTAGCCACATATCGCAGAAACTGGTATCGACATCCAACATAATATTACTAACGCCATTCCTCTCTTACAATATAACTTTGTGCTGGGCTAGTGCAGAATGGATCTGTGATATAGTCCAGGCATCCATTGTGACAGTATTTAACGTCCTCCTAAATGAGAAGTCCACCGCCATCATAAACAATTCGGATAGTACTACTGAAGTGAACATCGGATGAAACGTAATATTTTAATCAAACGTGTGATACGATACAAAACATTATATGTTCGTGTTTTATTTTATAAACCTTATTCTTGTAAAATTAGATTATTTATATAGCATATTTTTTAAATTATTAATAACAACCAATTAGTAAATTAATGTATTGTTACAAATTTAGATACATTTGCTTGCATTTAGATAATTATTGTTTTTTCGTGAGGCTGATTAATGGCTGTACCTGACATTAAGTACTCGAACCCCATCAGGTCACTGACGTTTAAACTGTTATATGCGAGCCCCGTGTCATTCACTTTACCCTCGCAATATGTCGTTACGTTGAGGGATACATTGACACGTGAGTAATTTATTACCTGAACAATGCGTTGTGCTTCATCTCGAATATATTACGAGAGGCAATGGTTCACAATAATCAAAAAACAATTTATGCTTCCAGTTGACGTTTGTAAAGAATTTGAATTCTTGTGACTTTACAACGTGGCACTGCTTAACAGTCATATTACAATGACAAGAACATTTATCCGGTTACCACTACTTTATGTTTTACACCAAAAAAACCACTTAAAATTTTTCCATTCGTGGTACCTGTGCAGTGTGTACAAGTACTTTAGCTTTTCATCATCATCATTGTCCGACAGCCCCTTGTCGGCCTTGGCCTTCTTCAGAAGATTTTGCCATTCTTCTCTATTCATAGCCACACTCCTTCAGTTTCTAATTTCCAGAGTACTTATGTCCTGACTCACCCCTTCCATCCATCTCTGTTTTTGTCTTCCAACTTTTTTTTACCCTCTGGCTTTGCATCAAACATCTTCCCAAAAACTCACAAGCTCGTACAATGTATCCAGTCCATTCCAGTATTTTTAATTTAATAAAGGTGACCATATCAGGTTCATAATAAATATTATAGAGCTCTAAATTATACTTTAGCTTTAACTAAACATTAAGTGGAAATGTTAGCAATCAACAGCAATTTATTAGTGAGTAAAGTACGTACAAAATGTAACTCATACAATCAATAAATTGTTCAAAAGTAGTTTCTAAAATCACCGACGTGTCTGACGACTAAGTGTTGAAAAAGAACGTTTGTGCACACTACACAAAGGAATAAGGAAGAATTTATTACCACAAATAGGATATTTGTAGGTACTGCCTAATTAATTTAAACAGATCAGAGCTTAAATAAAACTAGTTTACTTGTAAATGAAATATAAATACTAAATTCAGTACAACATACAGATACTCACTCATCAAATCAATTTTGAGCGATCCTTGGAATGCATCCACAAGATTAAAATGGTAAACCAGAGGGATTCCAGTAGGTGATATTTACCTTTCAAATAATATGAAGTTTATGGTTATTGTCTGTTGTTTTGTAACAATATGCCATACCTTGGTTTTAGTAGGGAAATCAGTACGCCTATAATCGGTATTATCTGTGTCGGTATTGAAATGAAAATTTGTTCCTGATAGCTTTGTAAACAATTGTTTGATATTGTTGACTTACTAATAGCCAGTGATTAAATAGACACACACACACACACACACACACAACGATACAAATAAAGAAACTTATCGGATTTACTGACCTCAGATCTTGGTAATTCAATACATGGTATAAATAGTGAAAATGTCTCAAAGAGAAATGTTAACATACAGATAGTAGACACTAAATCAACTCTAAGCGGTCTTTGGGATGGATCGACACAATTAAAATAGAAAACCAGAGGGATTCAAGTAGGCGATATTTAACTCTCAAGTATGAGGTTTATGGTTATTATCTGTTATTTTGTAACAATGTGTCCGCATTAGCTGTAGCAGGGAAATAAGTACGCCTATTAGTCTAAGTAAAACTTAGTCAAATGGGATCAATTTAAATTTAACTAATAAAAATTTATAATTAAAAAAGTTTGGGTCCGTGTATCAGTAAGTGTGTACTCGAGGAAGAAGTGAAACTTCTTTGGGTTATATCCATTATTTTTTGTTTATCCATTAATATTATTATTATTTTTAACTGTATACTTAAAATTTAATAGGATGGGGGAGGTATCAGTATAAGAAAAATTTTCATTTTTAGTAAATTAAAAATATTTTATTATATACATTTAGAGAAATTATTATTATTATTATTATTAATATATTTCGTTAATATTTAGTTATATTTCATCATACACTTTTGTAACCAAAGGCTTATGGTAACTAAAATAAGAAATGTATGTTTTACATTCAATATTATCCAGAAACCTTGTGAATACTGCATCAATTGTCGTATTCGATTTTGTCGTAGATATTTTTTATCGTTTTGTATAGACAGGTTTAAATTATCTTTTAAAAATTCAACCAGTTTTATAGATTTTTGTCTAATGCAAAATTGACATTGAAATCTCCACTTAAAATCATAGGTATTTTATGATAATCTTTACGAAGTATGACGACACCTTGTGAAGTATACGATAATAATGAACGATGGAGAAAATCAATAATATCATTTAATGTTTTATTAGGAGAAATATACACTGCTACAATCACAACTGTTTGCCCATTTTCCATTTTACATTCAGCCATACACAAATCACCAACTGTAGATGCCATTGAACCATAGACATCAGATTGAATAACGGAAAAATCCATGGATGGAGTTATAATGTTAATAATATCGTCAGAATTCTGAAATATCCCGACACCTCACGCTCTAATATTTGGTCGTTTATATTTCACAATGCAGTTGAAATTAAGAACAGATACGTCATCTTCATTGGCTAGCCAAGTTTCTGATAAAACTATGACATTTGAATTTTTCACAACTATATGTTTTAGATCAACAGCATGAGATGTAAGACTTTGGCAATTAAAAATGAATATTGATAAACCTTTTCTGTTATTGATGAAATTAACTAAATTTTCATTTATAGTTTCTAGTTTGTTTAGTGAAAGTCGTTTAAATTCCTCTTGCAAATCAATTGTTGATGATGATCGTCTTCGGCCATTGTAGAATATCTTCTCGTTGTTCTGTGTCGTAATATGTAATCCTTCAATACTCGTCACACGTGATAAAGCAATGTATAATAATGATTGAGAATGACGTCGATCGTATTCATAAACAATTTTTAACATATATGTCATTAAATTATGTAGGACTAGGTACTAGGTAGGATATGTTATTTTTTACATATCGTTAAATTAAAATACTCGTAACAATAATTATATATAACTGTACATTTCCTCATTTTGGTATACTACTAAACACATATACACACACATGCATGCATATAACGCATAACGCGTAACGCGTAACGAACATTGTTCCTACCGTGCCCAAAGAAGTTTCATGCATATAACGCGTAACGCGTAACGAACATTTTTCCTAGCGTGCCCAAAGAAGTTTCATGCATATAACGCATAACGAAAATTTTTCCTACCGTGCCAAAAGAAGTTTCACTTCAATAATTTTTTTGTTTTTGTTTCTGAAAGATATGCAATTTAAAACTTGAGAGCTATAGATTATGGCATTTAATTCCACCACCCGGCGAGAGATTAATGTTACGTGGCTTCACTTGTAGCGTAAACCTTTATATGCAAAATTTATGGGCAAACACATATCAAACTGATTCTCTGTAGTTATTATTATTATAATTATATTATTATTATTATTATTATTATTATTATTATTAATAATAATATCTATTACTTGTGTTATAAACAGAATATTATAATTTTTATTTTATGCTCCACTTTTGTTAGTGAACGCTTTGTTTATTATTTATAATATTTTTATTTAATTTTCTTCGCTTAAAACTATATTAGTTTTTATCAAGTATTTTAATAAGATATAACTTAAATGTGTTGCAACTTCTGAAAATAATGAAAACCTTTTCATATTATCTGCATAAATTGTGAAAACACAATAATTGATACGACAATATAGAAAACCATTATTGAAAATTTTGCCTTGTAACTCACAACAGAAATGTATGACAATAATGTCAAAGAAATGATTAATACGATATTACAAGATTTGTAAATAAACAAATGCATAAATAAAAAAAAACACAAATCTTTTTTTTTCGAAAAATTTTTAAATAATTTTATTTGTTTATTAGTAACGTTTGCACTATGCCTGATTTTCTGTTTTTGTCATTGTCTTGTAGTTTAGCATACCTCTTCTATGCAGCCTTCTGCAGAAGTAACATGTTTCCGGTCGTTGATCTTTTTCTTTTACCGGACGACTTGTATTAACAAATCTAATTGACTTTTTGTTCTCTAATTTAGGTTGTTACTTTTGCCCCATAGTGTAGATAAGGGTTTAATGTTGCGGGTGCGTTGCGGCTCGGAACACACACACGCGCACATGCATATATAAACGTAATGTATTTGTGTCTCTTTTTTACTCTATTATCTCAAATTCCATATTAATTTGTTATGCTTTTACAATAATTATATTATATATTAATTTTGACTAGGATTTCTTATTTTCAGGATGCCATTTATCATTTTATTTCCTCGTTGTTGATCTGACAAAAGCATCATTTAATCATAAAATTTAAGAAATATTCATCTTCTTCTTCGTCAGCTTTCTAGTTAAGACTTTGTCCTGTTCTAGAACAACGGTCCAATATGCTGTCACTCCATCCCTTTCTTGGCCAACCAACACTCCTCTTCGTATTTGCTTTGCTATACCTTGCCTTCTTCACTAGCCTTATGTATTCTTGACATATGTTCGTTGCTTCTTTGAGTCATCCATATTTTCCCAGTGGATAGGTGGATAACCTTGTCTACTGACCTCCTTCTTTACCAGGGCTTGGCACCGGCAGTGGTATCCAATGTGCTATTCAATCCACACATTTTCATTTACCAGAGGCGGAGTTAGAAATATTCATATACTATTAATATAAATAAACTCTTTGAGTTGTATATTTCATTATCTCAACTATTCTGATACTTGCATATGAAAAGCTAAATATTTACAACATTCTTATATTTACCTGTAAGGGTTTAGTACCTAGTACGTGAACATCGACTTAGTTCACTCTGATGGTGTATATTATACAGACTAATTTATCTTGTTTATGTCTCAGAGGAAAATGTCTATAAGGCACTCGTCGATCAATTCATGTGCTTAGTCTTTAATTAGTAAATTACATCTGTGCCTATTCCAGTAAGATAATTTGAATTTTCTTTTTGTATATACAAAATACACGATATTTGGTGTATCGAAAATATTTAAACATACAAGGTCATTAACTTAAGTAATGAGACTAATCCAGTAAAACATTTTATTTACAATCAAACTATATCTAGACTATATTGCCTTCAAAATAGTTTCTTTGGAAAGCGACACGGCGCTTTATATAGGTTTTCCACTCTTCATGGTAGTGCTGGAACTCAGAAACTGGAATCTCCTTCAACTGGGTGGTTACATTTTTTTAAATGTTGTCTATCATCTCAAAATGTTGTTCTTTGAGATGCTTTTTCAATCTTGTGAAGAGAAAGTAGTCACAGAGACTCAAGTAAGGTAAACAAGGGGCTGAGGAACAACAGGAATATTTTTATTTGCTAAAAACTCATTAACCAAGAGTGCTGTGTGATAAGGTGCATGATGCAGCATCCAGGTGTTCACGATGGTTGGTCTCATGCGGAAAAATTCTTTTCCGCGGCCTTTTAAGAATTTCTCGGTAAACATGTTGACTGACAGTCTGTCCTGTAGGCAACAACTCTTATGGATAATGCCATTACTATCAAAGAAGCAAACGTACTTGATTTTGATTTTGTATTTGCTCATTTTTGCTTTTTGAAGACGTTGTGAGTTTGGTGTGTGTTACTCCTCGCTCTGGCGTTTTGTTTCTGGATTGTACTCATAAATCCATGATTCACCATCAGCAATAACATTTTTTAGAAAATTAGGATCATTTTCATTTTGTCCTAGAAGATCACGGCACACTTTCATCTTGTTGTCTTTCTTTCCAAGAGTGAGGTTTTTTACGACCAATTTCACACAAACTTTTCTCATTCTCAATTCGTTTCTCAAAATTTGACAAATTGTAGTTTGGTTCAAATTCAATTGTTCTGCGATGATTCTGATGGTTAATCGGCAGTCAGATCACACGAAGTCCCTGATTCGATCAACACTGTCGTCAGTTGTAGACGTCGACGGTCTTCAGAGCGTGCATCAGCCTTAGTTGATTCCCGACCATTAAAAATGCTTCAAATCATCTGAAAACATGTGCTCTTGACAAAGCTTCATCTCCTTACGTCTTTGTCAATTTTGTAAAAGTTTCAGTAGCATTGTGCCAAAGTTTACCACAAAACGTGATTGTAGAACATTGCTCGTAATTGGTGTCACTCATTGTTATAGCTCTCAACAAAACAGACTTCACGAAAAGCTTGTTTACGTTTCACGTGACAACAATAAACCATAAATATTAATACTTAATATCAATCAGCTGTTTATTTAACCATCTGTGTTAATAGAAACCTTACAGTGTTGCCATATTGACTGCTACAAGATTAGTCTCTTTGCTTAATTTACAGACCTCGTACATATCAGTATAGACGTTACAACTTAAGTCTAGACGTTACAGCTTAAATACATTTAAGACAACTAAGGCACCAATATACACGTAAAACAGCTAGGCGTGCGGCAAAGAGATTAACCCAGGTCAGTGAAGCGTCTTATGAAGATAATAATGCCGCCTTATGAAGATAATACCGCCTTATGAAAAACTAATTACCACCTACACGTTGTCAGTAACCAGGAAGTTTTAAACTGACACGGCCTTTTCAAAAGCACAAATATAACTGTACTTCTTCTCGGACTTACATTTTATTTACCATACGTTTAGATGACGACAGCATACATTTCTATGAAAATATATACTCTAATAATAATAACTAATAAACAAACCCCTGCTCAACAGTCCGTAAAGGACCAGGGCATGCCGCCCGGCTTTTTTTGTGTTCAGTGTGAAGGTTGCGTTGCTAGTACAACGCGTCGCCAGCCACTAGTTGCGGTATCCGCAGCCAGGAGGCACCGCTTTTATCTCAGACGTCTACTCAGTTTTGCCTCACGACACTGAGTGCACGCCGTACTGAGCCTCCGCAGAGAAGTGAACCCGGGACCATGTGCACGTGCTACCCACTAGACCATCTGGAGGCTAGATACGTCTAATAAAAAATCCAGTATCATGATAACAACATGATCCTTAAAATTTTAATTAATTAACTCATTTAATTCCTGAACATTCCATTAACTTCAAACTATCTCTTTGAGTAAAAAGTTTGTACAAAAATGTGTGACTAACAGTTATTTAGATTATAGTAACATTATCTACGTTCTGTTTGAATAGTACTAATGTATGTGCGTGTGAGTGACCAATTTTGAGAGTTGCATGGCTGTACAAGTGGTTTATAAAACTTGCTGTTATTCAGAACTCTTTTTCCTAACAATATTACTGCGGTACTAGTATCAGTAGTCTGTTGCACAATAATCAAAAGGTAAATTAGTTTAAAGATTAAGTGACAGTTAAATATGTGTATGTACTCCGATAAATTGAAATTACGTCATTAGAATGAAGGATTCTAATCTGCATGACGCAATATACAGATTGCAATGTACAGATGAAGATTAAGAAGTATTATTAGTATTAGGGCTTGGTTAAAAAAAGTTTCAGGTAAAAGCGTTTATTAAAAATTAATAATTGTTGTTACTAATCTTGGTTTTTAAATTCTCAATATTGAAGAATTCCGATTGTTTAGCATATATCTTTATATTCCCAGAACACACCTTCTATATCACGTGGCCTAAACAAGGCAATTTGAAATCGTTTAAAATTTTCTTCTTCTTCTTCTTCTTCTTCTTCTTCTTCTTCTTCTTCTTCTTCTTCTTCTTATTCTTCTTCTTCTTCTTCATCTTCTTCTTCTCCTTCTTCTTCTCCTCTTCAAGGATTAGGATATATAAACTTGACCAGGCACCCATCTCATCCTCGGACGACCAGCGTATTTTCTACCAGTGGCCTTATATTTCAGTGCCGCTTTCGGTAATCTATCCTCTTTTATCCTTTGGAGATGATCCCACCATTGTCTTCTGTAAGCTGTAACAATTTCATGTATGTCCTCTACTTCGAGTTTGGCTTTGATATCCTCATTCTTTATTGTATCTTGTAATGTATAGTTTAAAGTACTTTGAAGAAATAGCATTTTAGAACTCTGAATGTTGGCCGCATTCCTTTTTTTGTCATGATCCACGCCTCACTCGCATATGTCAATGTGGGTACTTATTTCAATTGTCTTATAAAATTTAAAGTACTGTGTCTTGTTTTATTTCTAAGATTTCTATGAATCGTACCACAAATATTATTAAATTTATATATCTTCTCATTTATACCATATTCATATTAATAACTTACTGCACATCCGAGATATTTAAAACGGCTCACTTGTTCCAAAGATGTTTGAACATTGAGAAACAAATTTCTATTAATTGAAGTCACAGCCGGTTCAGAATCGGGGCTTTCTAGACTAGTTATCTCCGCCATTCTTTTCGCGATGCCACCAGAAGCCCCTCGTTTCGGATTCCCAAATTACGCAAGACGCCTCGACACCGCCCAGTCATCGCAGCCTAGGGCGTCCTACACAACGGCTTCCCTCTGACTTCGTGCTCATGACTTTTCTTTGATCCTCGTTGATTTCCAGTCCTCTTCAAGTGCCCGAGCCATCTGAGTCTGCGCACTTTTATGACGGTAACGACTGCCGGTCCATTGTAAAGTACTTCTAAGTCGGCATTGGTACTTAATGTTCACTCGTTACTCTCACAAACAGTTCTGAAGTTCTATTGAGGAATGGATTTCGTTAATCCAAAGTTTAATTTTGGCAACAACAAAATTTATCTTAATTCAAATATACGTAGTAGATTGCTACCGAACACTAATTTTATATTTACAAAATTATACATATGTGAAATATGATTTTTATACATACTGTGACTCTGTACATATTTGCACACGACTGTGTACATGGAATTCGTAGATAATTTAAAGCAAAAAAGGCCAATTGTTCAATACCTTTGTAAAGTATCACTTTACGCTTACCGTGTATGTTATGCATTACATCGCATGGACATGATCGATAGGCTGGATACGATTAGACATAGGCCTATAAGCCGACTACTGTAGCAGCATTTATAACGATTCACCACAAACGTACTAAAACAATATACGATCCAGTCAACACGGAGAGGCCGTATTTATTTATGTAGCACTAATGTATGCAATGAAGCTTTAAATTTCTCTGAAAAGTTTCTATCGCTTTATCCATTCCCTATTAGCTTAAATGCACACACGCGTGCGCTCTCTTCCTCTCTAGTGCATATGTATGTATGTACGACCGCGCGCGCGTGCGAATGTGTTTACATCTTATATTATCACTGTGCACGTCTATTATTTAATTTCGTATAATAATTTTTCTTACACAAATTATAAAAATTACAACACGTAAGTATATAATTCACATTAGAGTATTTCAAAAAAATTTAAGAATTAAATTAATATTCCTTGAGGATACGAGACTTTTATCGAAGGTTGGTACTGAATTGCTGTTACATAATATTCTTTAACCATGTTTCAGCACTAAAAAATTGTTTAAATATAAAAACAAAACACTACACAAAAATTCAAGTATATTGTACATAAAATTTAATAAAAATAAACTAGGCCTATACGCTTAAAATAATTTAATTTTTCAAAATATTCGTCAGTTATGTGAGTTAGTGCTATCTAACAAACTTTTCTAAATTAAATACGTTGGAGTTACATTCTGTTAAAAATAAGGCTATTGCTTTTTACAGAAAAAAAATATTTTCTGTAAAACTTTTTGATTTAGGTGTGTGTTTATCACCGCTTATCACCGATTGTACTGTTATTAAGAGTGTTCACATTTCTTCTGTTTCTTCACTCTACTGGAAAATCATTTGTTATTTACATAAAGACAGCATTTAGCTTGTGTTTAATGTGTGTTTATAATAGGTAATGAATTATGCAGGATGAGCTATGAGCAAAGAATGCCAACTGGTTTAGTGTTCAAGTTTCATTTAGAGTTCGACTATTGGCATGCATGTTTGTAATGCAAGCAGCCACCCACTCACTCGCTATTTCTCTCTCTCTCTCTCTCTCTCTCTCTCTCTCTCTCTCTCTCTCTCTCTCTCTCTCTCTCTCTCTCTCTCTCTCTCTCTCCCTCTCCCTCTCCCTCTTTCTTCTTACTCTTTCCCACTCTTGTTTTTTGTTTAACAGTCAGAGAAATTATGATTTCATTCATACACTGATTCAGTTTCTCCGAATTCAATAAATGAAAGGAAGGGCGTTTAGTGAACCGGAAAATACCCGTTTTTAACAGAAAAAGGAAGAGGACGCCTACAAGCCTGGGGAGCCTCCAAATACAGTTACGAGCTGTTCAGTGTTACAAAAATGTATCTATCTATTTTCTCTTTATTTTATTTTCCGTCTTCCGGCCACGTTCTGAATACCACATATTGTATATCTGATATGAATTTAGATCTAACTTTGGGTCGTCTGTTTTGCTTGGGGTTAAAATGGAAGTTTAGCTACTGTTCTTACGAACTGTCTTATTTTTTCAAATATTGGTTCCTCTCTTTCACAAATGCATTAAATAGATTTTCATACATTTCCTTCACTACATACTAGCTGTAATGTGAAATACTTCATTTACCCCAATATTTTCCGACTTTCCTAATTCACTATTATTTATATATAATAATGTGTATATAAATTGTATATTACTGTACTAATTAGTTTCAAGATAGCAGTTTATGAAATAAGAAATCGTTGCTGATATCTGGTATTTGCCGGTGGGTCTAAGAATATTTTATTTAAGAAACACATTTACTTAATTTAACTAAAAACTCTATTTCCAAATAGAACTTGCATGTTCTTTCAAAAAACGAGAGAAATGTAACTAAATATATAAAAAGAAGAAATTAATTAAAACGGGAGATAAAATATAACCTTTAAAACAATGTCTGTTGTATTATAATTAAAAAAAGTGTAAATAATTGCATACTTTTTGTAATTATAAGATCTGATTATCTTGTTAGGGATTAAATTACATGAAATTGTATATTAGAAATTAACAACTTATAATTTATAGTATAGGTACTTAATTATATGCAATTAACAAATTAGAAAATATCATAAAATTGACGATTTAATTTGAATATTTTTTTGACAGGCAGGAAAAGAAAGTGATGTCAGGCAAAAAAAAAATTTTTTTAAATTGACTTGTTGTGTATTTGTGTGTGTGAAATACATTTCCAAGTTATACATATAATATTAGAAAAAGATATTAAATTTTCTGTTACATTTATAATGCCTGAAATGTTTACAGTACTGGAAAGTAGAAAGTATGCTATGTTTATGGGATACATAAGCTCTCTTTCATGTTATTTATTACCCTGCTAGAGAGAAGACATCAGAATATAGCAGGCATTTCTGAATATGCTGGCTTTCTGGCTTAATATGTTTTACTGGATGCAAGCAACTTTATACATATAAATTTATTTTAGCAATTTATGTAACACATATAAATGTTTTTAATTTTAAAATTATCAAAACGACATTTACTCCGATTCTTCTTTAAAAACTATTACGTTTAATATTAAAGTATGTTTCAATTGATGTTCAACTTTCAGCGTCATGTAAGATTGCAATTCATAAGCAAACACGTTGGAAAGACCTCAATATTATAGGTATTATCCGGTTTCAAATAATGGCATTTCGTTTAATTTCCTTTCATTTTCACTGTAATTGCACTTGAGATAATTGTACAATTATTCAGAACTGACAGTGAGCTTTATAAAGTTAGTAGGAGACCGCTGTGTAACAGTTGCTTGTAACGACAGCTTCCTGTATTTGAGATAACTTACTACTATCATAGCAAATAGTAGAGAAAGTGAGATCACTTAGCTAGTTACTGTGGTTCGCCGCAGCGTGGCGCTAGCATCGACCATTGTTGTGTACGCCAACGTAATGCACGCAAATAAGTTTTAATACAAACACAATTCTGTATTAAATAATACTTATTTGAAACTGTCGTGAATTGTTTTTACATGTTGTAACAATTAAAATTATATTTACGATACACTGTAATGCGTACAAATACAAAAGGATATACGATTTAAACAATTAGGATGTCAGCAGTTCGAAACCTTCAAAAATTTCCGATAGGATTTAGCCGATTTTGTACTGGTCATTTCTCTACGTATTTCCTTCGTACGGAAAAACTATCTGCACTGGATATATTTGAAAATTAGCTTGCCTACAATTTCTAGTGTGTGTTTACGGCAACATGCTACGCTGTCCGTTGCGGGCACATTAATTTCTTTGATTTCATCCAAATATTCATAAAAAATATCCCCCCCACATACTGTTTGATGAACTAAGTTTTATTGTAACAGTTGTTTCTGCTTGTAATAGTACACGATAAACACAATTTGAAGGGTGCATTAAATGAGATGTTTCTTTGATAATTTCGTAATCTTTTATTTTTGTCCACACAGCAGCAGATAGATTAGGAGGACGATCGTTCCTCAGTGTAACAGAACAGTTAGCACAGTCAGTAATTCTAGATGATTTTCTCACTATGTCCCCTGCCAAATGATACAGGAGAGATCCTTTTGGAGCACCAGTTTTAGGCTCAGGTAGTTCCTCTGCCCAATCGTACCATTCCGAGTCCTTTAAAACTACCTTGCCCTTGATGAGCAACTCCATTGATTTCTTGAGGATTTTGTTTTCATTTTCTACCTCCTTACATATTTTACGGATTTTATTTACAAAAGAAGTGAGTGGAGATTCACTTTTCTGTTCACAGTTTGCTCCTTTCCCCAACGTAAGTTTAAGTGGAATATATACAGACTGCAACATATGAAGATGTAGAAAGTCAACTGTAGATGGATGGTCATCGTACGACAAAGAGCGGAGAATCCCGAAATGGCGTATTAGAGGATCCTAATTAAATTTTGCAGTAAGTACATATTTAAATTTCTTGCTCCTCAAATATTTGGACGCCTCCAGAGTACTTTTTAGAGTAACCCTGAGTAATTCTAGAGTTCTCTCTGAGGCAAAACTGTTGCTTTCTGAATTAAGAAAATTGTAGAAATTTCAATAATATATGATGAGACGTTGATCCATTGTAAAGTCCCTTTGTAGGAATTGATGAATTTAATGCATCGACAAGGTCATTCATGTCTCTGCTGAAGCTTTCTGTTTTCTCACTGCCTACAAACCCTTCACAGTTCGTGTCACGATAAAAATTAATTGCGTTGGCTATGCTGTTACTAAATAACTGGAACGCCAACCTTGCATTCATATGTAATTACGTAGGATCAAGATGGGCTGCTGTCATTTTAGGGCGTGTCCTAAATCCTGTGTTACCAGCAGTAGTTCCCAGTTTGTAAACTAGTCTAAAGAATTCGTAGCTGACAATATCGTTGTTGTACAATACTGACACTTTGTCATGGAAAAAGTTTCTCAGACATTTTATTATATAGACAGCATCTGAGAATGCCCAAATCCTCCTGTCTTCGTCCGCCGGATTCGGAATACAATATTTAATCATACCTCTTTTCCCACAGATTCCTAAGTTCGCCCACGCCTTTTTATTAGATTGACTACCATCTGATGTATATCCAATTATTCTTACACCTCGCTGCTCTAACTATAAGATAACCTGTATAAACGTTTTTGCCAGGGTTGCATTTCTGCTTACGTACACTGCTACAGGCTGTACCCAGTTCAATAACAGAGCCACAAACATGAATAGCAGGGCATGGTTAGCCAGAGAATTTTTCATCTCCGTAGCTGTATAATCACCAAAGTCTACAAAGCCATCAACTTTAAAGAGGTTGCATTAAACTGAATTTCCTCCCTTAGCTTCACTTCGTCGAATATTACTACTCCGAGACGTCTATTTTCATCAGTTTCTTCTTGCAGATATTCTGATACGGCATTTACAGCGTTAGTGTTTACCCTGTGTGGACATTTTAAACCTTTACACAGTCTTTTTAGGTGGCTTTCCGACGAAAGTGGCAATAAATCATGTTGCAACCCATGTCTGTATCCCTTTAGGGATTTGATTTTAAGCAGTAAAATTTCCTGTATTAGCTCATTACAATACCTCATTTCATTGAAATTTGACAAATTTGACTTTTTAACCATAGCATCTACAGTCATGTTCTGCTTTTTACTCAATTTCTTCATCACTCTTTCATATGAGTCGCATTCCTTCCTGGCAAGTTTTTTTTCTAGTAAAACAACTTTTGCTTTCTCACAAGCAGTTTATTTTTAGTTCGTATCAAAGCACTAGTTAGATTTTGTATTTTCCGTTTCAGCAACATGATTTGGTTTTGTTCATCCAGTTGATCGTCTTGATGTGTTTTTAGTCTCGGGGTGGTCTGAACCCACTGTTTCTGTCACAGAACAGTTTGTCGAATTGCTTTTTTCTTGTCCTGTTTGTACTTGCTGTATTTGCATTTTTGCGGGTGACTTTCGAAGTTTTAGCGGCTTTGTCAAATATGTAGGCAAATTCGGAAAGATATGAGGAACCGCGCCAGGCTTTAAGTTCCATCTCAGTCTTGGAATTTTGAACTTTTTATTGTTTACAGCAACTGAAGCTACTTTCAAAATCAAATCATCAGAAAAATGTACTTGACAAATATAAGATATATGGGTAAGGCATTTCTCCTTCCTGGGAATTGCCCTCGCCCACTTTGCAAACTGATCTTCTTCCCTGGGAGGTTTAAAGAAATGATTTCCTTTTAGGAATTTTTACCATAGCCATTCCTATATCCAGGTACAAAACAGGATGGCATTTCTATTATACGAGTATATTGTAACACACAACGTCTATATAACTGCACTATTACATACATTTTTCACATGCACTGTGTGTTTTTATTTTACTACGATTGTTATGTAGCATCTATGTTAAACTTAAATTTTATCAGTGAGCTATTACAAGAAACTCAAAATATCTAACAGTTAAGTATAAGAGTCCACTGTGTTTTATATAGATTGTAACTCCTTGACGTTACTGGACTTTTTTCAATCAAGTGAATACTGCTTGCTTTATAGATTAAGAGACGACTGAGGTGGCAGAAGATACTATTTTAAGACAGAAGGTTTATATTGTGTCAACGTAGGCTTACTTTGCAAGATGGAGGTTAGTAAACAACAGCCTACACGCAATTAGAGATAAAACAAAGTGATTGCTTCGAAACACCGAACTCTATAACGCTTCATTTGAGAGCACAAACAAGATTGCAAACACTTCCTGACAGGGTTGTAAACCACGAAGCGATTCAGTCCCTAAGGGATGCGTGTTGGTAGTCACGATACTGTCAAATAACGATGACCACAGTCAAACTTGTAAAGATAACTCACCCCTGCGTCAAAGTCTGTCCACTAACGCAATCGACATAAACCACAAACCAACAGTTCTATGCTTTCCAATCTACTGAACTTTGTACTCTGTCGACAGTTTCCGTTTCAACACCTCAAACACCTGTAGTTTAACGGACTACACGATCCCAACTAAATACAAAAAGTTTAGAACACATTTCAAACAATATTTTTTATTGTTTCAAATGTTTCTGTAATAATTATTATTTAGTTTCAGATTTTGTTTTCTACGTATGATTGGTTTTCAAACGTTCTTGTTATAGAGTAGGACATTATAAATAACATTAAACTTCAATAAAGTATTTTAAAATCTCAGTTTAAACAATCTCATGTTTTTGTACAGTTGAGTGTTACGCTCTTAATAATATTTAAGAAAGTCTGCAATAAATGTAATTACGGACCAGGAGTATATCTCAACAATAGATTAAAAACGGTAGTATTTTAAAATAAAGTGTTTTACAGAAGTCTTGTTTTGAAAAATATATACCCTAGTTACTAACAATTTCGTTCATTTCAATACACACAAACGGAATATTTTTAGTTTTTATAACTACACAACGCAGCAATTAACGGAAGCTCCATACCAGGTATTTCTTTATACAGAAAGCAAAGACAACTAGGAAGTGGACTAAAAGCAGATGCTGTTAGCGGCGCAAGGCTTACAATTGAGCAATTTAAAGATTAGTCGTGAACGCCAATAAAATAATTTTAAACAATTTAATAATTCTATAAATTGAAAAAAATATGGACGTAATCATGTATGAGTAAAAATTAATCAATCGGTTATTGGATTGCTTATTGTTACGTAATGCGAAAGTGTTACGTAATACGGAACATTCTACAAGTTTATCGAATGTTAAAGTGGAATCCGGATGTAATGAGTGTGCGTAGGTGATTCTCAACGCGTTAGCTAGACTGTCACAGAAGTCGCGCGGCCACGCGCACTGTGTCAAGGCCGCAATGATTTACGCTCTAATGTTTTCCTTTACTGTTAATGCGCAGTATGGATGTTTCTGGATATTCGGCGGGGTATAAATACAAGTACTCAGCGACATCCAGTTCAGTTATTGTCGGCGATTACTCTGTGCGTTCAAGTGGTTATTAGTGACAAGTAATTGTGGCGAAGTGTTATGTGTTTTATAATCGTGCGGGACTATTGTACTACAATTGTATTAGTTGACACTTTTATTGCGTGTAAACAGTTTTTATTTGATTTGTTGTAAGAGACTATCTTGTTGGTTACAAACTGTTTAATTGTGATAATTAAAGCTGGTGATTAGTGACTTAATTGGTGTCTTGTATTTTGTTTTCCACTGTACCATACGAGGATCAGTAGAGCGTCATAACAGTATGAATTAATTTCAAGTAAAAATAAGCATTTCATTGGTCTGTAGTCAGTTAACTGACTGTAGTAAGTTAAAAGTATGTGTAGACTACTTAATAAACACTCAGTACCCTAAATCACACTGTAAATTATACTTACAAATTATAAACTTTCAATAAATCTTTTAAGGACAAGCGAATCCCGACGTGAGAAAATTAGAAATGAAGTCATTAATGACAGAATGACTGTGAAAAATTCAATTATTGATTTTATCCAAACAATAAAATTACAATAGTATGGACACACGAAAAGAATGGCACAGGAAAGATTGCCAAAGAGATTTATGGAATGGACCCCACCAGGAAGCAGGAAAAGAGGAAGACCACCTATCACCTGGATAGAAAAAATTCAGCCTACTGTATATTGAGGAAACGAGAAATTGAAGCAGATCTTTGGATGGACAAACAGCAGTGGAAGAGGAGAATTCAAGCACTTCTGTAATCTTTGGTTTCGGAAGATGTGTAAACATTGTACAACTGGAATAATAATAATAACACATTTAATAATATAGTGTGCATATCTGTCTTGTTAATTTAATGTACTGTGTAGGCCTACATTAATTGGGTATCGTGTATCGTGTACATATCAAGAATATGTTACATCTTTGTATTTTATATTTGATAAAAAAAATAACTAAAATAACTTAATTTATTCAATCCAAAGTTGTGAAAATAAATATAAGCAATAACAATAAGATAGCATACACCTTCACAGTGTACTTAAAGTGTTACCCAAAACGGGAGGCGGTGAACAAAGGAACACCTATTTATACTTTTACAAGAGAACATATTCAGACAGTGCAACAACAGTAACTAGTGTGGTCCCACTATGTTAATCGAAGAGGAGAATAAAAACTATGGAGTTGATGGTGTGAAGAAAGTACGGTAGCTATAGAAATAACAGATTCAGAGAGGAAACTAAGTAAAACATAATAGGCAGAAAATAATAAAAAGTGTTATGCACATTAACGATTATTGATTGCCAAAATATTCCTTACTTTGTGACAGTTATGCTGAAGCTAACGATGAATATCAGCGCATCATTTTCAGAAATTTACAGAATTAAAATTTTAATTAAATATAATATCAACTACTAAAAATTTGCTAAACATAAACAAAATGCTGTAAATAAAATTTCCTAAATAACGATCAATAATAGTGATTAAACTATCACAACAATTTTTTTAATTATACTTATATACCACTTTCATAGCCGTTGATCGCATAAGTATTTTGGGAAGCAGCTCCCGTTGTTCGTAGTTTACAAAGGCAAATTCCAGCAGAGCACAAAGGTAAAACATCATAAATTATTCTCTTTAAACATTAGTTATTAAAAGATGTGTTAATATAATTTTATATTTGCAAAATTTAATTTTGTTGACTATGTAATGTCAGTTTAAATGTGCACTAATATTTTTTGCTAAAAGTAAACAATACTTTAATTATTATAGATGTTAATTACTTTAGTTATTAAAAGATGTGTTAATATAATTTTATATTTGTAAAATTTAATTTTGTTGAATATATTATGTCAGTTTAATTGTACACTAACGTTTTTGCCGAGAGTAAAAATTACTTTTTAATTTTAATTTTAGTTGTTATTTGTAGTGTATAAATTATATTTAATTCTACGTATGTTTAGAAGCTATATTTCTCGCGCTTTCAAATACATTCAAAAACGTCTCATAAGTTTTTCGAATTTAACTGAATGTTTACAAAAATAAAATAAATCGTTTTAAATTAAATTACTTAAATCCTGCACTCGTTTATTAAATAATGATTTACGTCATTTTCTAAAAATTTTAAAACTGTTTTATTTTAAATTATTTAAATCTGGTACTCGTTGATTAAAAAATGGTGTGCGTCAATTTCTTGGAAAATATTACCCACCTAGTGAATTGATAGAGCTTGAGCAGTTTCTTTATATATCCGCACACAACAGAAGCTTGTGTAACATGTATAAGGTTTTCACGTTTAATATATTTTTAAAACAATAAAAAGTAGTCTGTGAAGCTCAAATAAAACAATTACCTGAGCAGGCACCCATCGGCCCTCTGTACAGCTGACTACGTTAACAAGCATTCACTACGCTACCCTCTCACTACGTTTATAGTAGTCATTCTATAATATCCAGACAACTTAATGAACGGTTTTATTTTACATTTTCTTATTTTACAACACATTTGTTAACTCACTTACTTGCTACGTACTATGTTTACACCATATGACACTTTCGTGTCTTTTTATTGTAAACGTACACTTGACATATTTGTATTTCGCGATAATCGTTTAGTTATTGTACAACAGTTAAAAAAAAATTATTGTTTCCTTTTAAGTAAATAAAGTTCTACACAGCCTGACACATGTTTCAATGAATTAGTTTTATATAGCGACTGACACTGCATGATGACTAAGTATTAACACTGGTACGCACACATAGTTCACCATCTCTAAACATGTGAATCTGTAGGTATGACGTACGGTTCGAATAGATAAAAGTTATCAGTTGTTAAAACCAGATAAGTCTGTAATCTTAATAGCCGCGAATTTCGATAACGTCAAAGCTTTGAGAGAACACAGCTTGCAATGTTGTCGCTCCCCGGGTGGTCCGTCTGTTTAATGAATCCACATCCATCCAGAATGAGACACAGAATATAACGACTATGAATACTGTGGGCAGATAGCTCTGCACCAAATGTAATCCGACGAAACAACTTAAATAAAACGATGTTACAAGGCAGCTGTAGTTTCCTGTATATAAACACAACTGTTGAAATAAGAATCAAACTATATTAGGACAATGGGTTATAAATTTAGTGGCGA
Organism: Magicicada septendecula; assembly: GCA_034769895.1. Lineage (NCBI taxonomy): Eukaryota > Metazoa > Arthropoda > Insecta > Hemiptera > Cicadidae > Magicicada > Magicicada septendecula. The sequence continues at coordinate 409,652,426 of CM068373.1, forward strand.
AATGAGTTTCTAATTTCAACAAATGATTAAGTATTGATTAGCTCTGCACAAATATTTGCCAATAACACGACTAAATGCATTACAAGTGACCAGACCAGCTGTGATTTTTAATGAAACAAATGTTTTTAACAAAGTTAACAAACGATTAAATATCTTGTCATTTTATCACTTTTCGTGTAATTTCAAAAGTTGCCCATCCACACGTCAATGGCCAGAATATAGTTGACTACGTTAACAAGCGTTGACGATTCCTAACGAGCGTTGCCTCTAAATTGTAACTATTTCAAACTGAGGCATGCTCAGTCCTTTGCCAATTATAACGGGATTCATTGTTTCCCACTCTGCTCACAACTGTTCGAGTATTTTCAAAAATGCACCAAACTCTTAATTATACTCATACTTCATAACAATATATTACGGTATTTTATAGTGAAATATAATAATTTAGTTGTCTTAATACTTTGCGGACACTAAACAATTATATACAAAATTAATATTATTCTTTTCAGTTAGGCCTACAATCTGATTTAGTTATTAAAATATAAAAATTACTTTTTTAAAATGTAAAATGTTTACTATTTTATTACATTCGTGAAAACTAATAAGAAATTTATTGAAGTAGAAGTATCTTACTAACTCCCTCGGACAATCCGGACACAGTGGATCGTTATCGTAACACATAATGCCGTTATGTCATGAGTTAGACCAACTCGATTCACCTTTTACTTTTGCTTGGTGTCAGATCCATGTAGATCTTGAAGGTAATGAAGAACATGACGCTGCAGCGAGACACTCTGCGTACAGTCCAAAAGTCGTTGCACATATGACTCGACGGTGGAAAAGTGGCTGCCGAGTCCAAAGTGGTCACACTAACTTGTCTTCTTCTGACTTCCTACAATGATAAGAACGTCCCACTTGTACTTGTGGTGTAGCACTTGCAGTAAAATATATAATTTAAGACTATAGTGCTATTTTTGCTCAACTCAGACAAAAACAGAGTAAAAGGTAACCTGAAAGAAAATCTCATAAATAAACAATTAGCGACAGACAGAACTCTCTCCTTCCTAACGCAGCAAGTTTACTGCTTCGGCTTCTATAAAGTTGTTTTAAACCTGTATATGTACGACTTTCCACTTTCATTGAGAAACTAAACGGTAGGTGAGAACCGAACGTATATTCGACCAAAACTCCTGGTCGACGTCGTTATGCTAAATGCCCTAGCTGCCAAGCCCTCAAACAAAGTCTCTTACGGTTAAGCGCCTCTTAGAAAAGATCATGTTGGGATTCCTTTTACATTCACGTAATTACAGGAAATATCTCCGCATTCTGTCTCATAAATAAAACAACCTAAATTTCCTAACACAAAACTCATTAAAAATTCACGAATTAAAATATTGGTTTGTGAGCTAAACAACAACAAGCAAATTTTAGAATTTCTTTTTTTTTTTTTTGTCGAATTGACCACTTAGGATCACGCTACAACTTTATTTCTTTTTCTTTGCCTGGAGTTTCCTCTGTCTCCAATACACCTTCATACGCTCACTGGGTTGTTTCCTTTGATCTTCTGTCCAAGTTCGTCCACTTCTATTAGGTCTTCCTGCATCTTGAAACAATTCCAGATTTTTCACTGCACTCCTAAATTCACTTCTTTCTAACATTTGGGACTCTGTGATATTCGAATTTTCTAAATCTTTTCTAACTTCCTTAATCCACGTAGAATCTTCTTTATTCAACAATTTAATTTTTTATTAATTACGGTGACCAAAAATAAATTAAAATATCCCTCTATTCCTGTAAACTGTCTCCAAAATTGATATATGGTATTACCAAATTAGAAACGCAAAATTCACTTTAATCGTGCAATATAAATTTTAAGGCTTTCTTAAAATTTCATAGATCTTGCTTTTCAGTGTATTCACAACTAATGTATAGACAACCTACCGATATCTCAAGAGAAGAATACGAAACTGTTGGAAAAAATATTAATTACTTTCAAGCCAACTAGGTTTATGACTTACGTTTGACTTAAGTAATTTTAATCTTTGCTTTTCATATTTACTCACTTACTTCTTTCTTCATTACTTAATCCTTTATACCCACATCTACTGCCAGTTAATAATGTTACTAAGTGTAATGTTACTAAGTTTATGGAGTGTTAATGAATAATTTATTTGTATTGGACAAGATAATAGTACAATTGATAACTGCTATTCACTGCGCGCAATGATAGCATTATTATTAGTATTAAATCCATCAAGAATTGATAGATAGGATGGATCTAATAGAGACTTGATGAATGCGTTTACATCAATAAAGAATATAATATTTCTTTTATTTTCAATGCTATATAAATTTTTCCTTTAATAACTTTGTACTATTAAACAATAAAAGTCTGCAAAATATTCTCCACATAATTAGCGTACAAATTTTTATTTATTCAACCATGTTAATTAAATTTTACATTTATCACATCAAATACAGTTTGACCTAGGCAGCCCGAGAGAGTAAATAGACGGGAACAAATATTCACCTATCAAAGCGAACTCGCACTTTCGGAATATTGTATACTTCATGAACACAACGCTGAATTTTTGTAAACGCTAAGTGCTCTTAGCCCAGTGCAACTAATCAAAAGCAATGAAGCAACTGCCAGTGTGTCAACCCAACATCATACAAATTGTAAACCCATGTAAATTTTGTACTGACGTAACTCTGGTACCGACGTAGATGCTTTTTTTACACGGGGGGGGGGAGGACTAGAATTTTAAACTTATGGAAAACTGCATAAATAGTTATTAGAATACATACAAATTTTTACAAGAATAGCGTGGATTGTAATCTTAAAATATTGAAGAAAATCAATAAACAATAGAGAAATTGATCGATGTAGACAAAATAGAAATTCTGGAAAAACGAATTATTAAAAAATATTAGGCTCATGAAAAACTTCAGAAGGTTGGAAATTAACAAGTAATTATGAAATATATCAAAGTATAGAAAATATAACAGAAATAGTGAGAAAAAAAGACTAGTATTTTTTGGACATTTATATAGAATTGGACGACAATAGGTTAACAAAACAGATCTTCAACTATCTGTGGGGAAAGAAGACAACATCAATTTGAATTAAAAAAGTCAAAAAGGATTTAGCAAAAAATAATATAAACGCAGAAGAAGCAGTTGAAAGAGATGTTTTTCGGGCAAATGTGTTAAAAATGGAAGAAGTCCAGGGTAGGAGAGAAAAAAACTCAGGTTCAAAGTAGACTAAAGACAGGAAGAAGATACATAGTAAAAGTTGAAAGAATATTGGGGAAAAAAGAACAAGGAATAAAGAATTTAAATTGGATGTGGTCCTCAGATGCGATTCGATGTGCGAGGGATGATGTCCGATGTGGTCTATACAAATATAAGAAGAGAAACTGATTAATACACCTATTAAATCACACTTTTATTTGATACTAGAGACGTGTCCAGACACATCGCACAATAACAGTCGCAACATAATTATAACAGTGTCAACTGAATAACACTTGCAATAATAACACTCCGTAATCCATCCAAAAATTAACACAACCAATTAATTTCCTTTCTGTGCTTATGTAGCTGTGACAAGATTACCTGCAGTATAATAAATATTAAGAGCTAGCACATCTTTATACTTTGCTTGGACTGTTCCCTAGAGTAATGTAATCACTATACTTGTAAAGACTGCCCTACTGCTGTAACTGCAGCGTTATCGATGCGAAAATTAAATGTATCAAGATGAAGTGTTATATCACAGACAGTACTGAATTTTTTCCCACCTTTGGTAGACCATTTTATTGACTACTTCTAGTTTTAACAACAAAATACTTACATACGCTACATACATACTTGGCTCTATAGTCCAGGTCGAGTCTTGGCCTCTTAAAGAAATTGCCTCCACTTATTACTGTTCTCAGTCATCCGCCAGCAATTCACTGCGCCCAGCTTCCTCGCATCACTGCCGACCTGGTCCAACTATCTGTTCTTCGGTCTTCCAATCTTCCTTTTTCCTACTGGCTTGTGTTTCATAATTATTTTTGCCGTACGTTCGTCATTCATTCTGTGACCGTGTCCTACCTATCTTAATCTATTAATTTGGTCAAATCGGATAACTGTAATGTCATTGTAATTAGCATATAATTCATTATTATTCCTCGTTCTCCAGACTCCGTCCTGATGAATTGGCCCATAAATCCTTCTTATTAGTTTCCTTTCAAACACAGCCAGCCTCAGTTCATCAATCTTCTTGTGTACCCAGCACTTAAAGCCATATATCAATAGAGGCCTTACCCATGTATTATAAAGCATGACTTTAGTTTCTGTGGTTAATAGTCTTGATTTAAAATGTTTATTCAGCCCATAGTAGCTTTTATTAGCAGCAAAAATTTTCTTTCTATTTCATTTCTGCAGTTATTCTCAGCATCAAGATATGTACCTAGATATACGAAGCCTTTTTACTCTTTCAAAGTTATAAGCATCTATTAGTATATTTGAAATATTTTCATTATTTCTTCCCACCCACAACTATAAACTTTGTTTAATTTTTTTTATAACAAGCCGATGATACTCTTAGCCGATGATGCAAATGCTCTAAAGGCATTCTTCAGATTATTTTCATTTGTGGTGATAATATCTATATCATCTGCATATTCTAGAAGCTGGACTCCTTTATTAAAAATATGTCCTCCTGTTTGTATTCCAGGGTCTTGTATTACCTTTCTAAGTGCAATGTTAAACAGTAGGTAGGCTAGGGCATCTTCTTGTTTTTAAGTTCATTAATGGTATCAACAAAGTACTTAAGCCTATCTAATATGTTAACATTAAAAAAAAAAAGATTATCAATAGAGGTTTTCTGTTTCCATATTTGGGTTTGTTAAATATCAACTGAATCTGCTCACGTAACTGTTCAAACTCTTCTTATATTCCATTTTCTAAAGTACTGTTAAAGGATAGACTGAAGTCAAATTAATCCCGTTTATATATACGGTTAAAATTCCTTTACTTACATAATCACAGCCACTGACATTTCTTTCAATATTTATCTGTCTTTTATCTGTCTAAATAGTCAGCAATGATTACAATTTTATTCATGAGAAATTATATTTAGTATGAACATAAGAAGTAACAAACAACAAATCATTAGATGTAACAGCACGTCATAAAATATTTTTGATGAAATCCAATTACTTTTTTTTTACAGTTGACCGTATAGTGCAAAACAAGCTACATTTGTTTAAAAAAATGCAAAGAAACGTTGTTTCTGTAATTCTTGTTAAACGAGATTAATAATTTAATCTTGTGCAGGCCTATGTATCTGTTCTTTGTGGGTTACGGTACCCACCAAATGGGTGATACACAAGAGAGTGTAAATCGATTAGTAACGGTCTGCATAACATTAGAGCTACTTGTACCATTCTGTGGTTTAGTGGACTATGTTAGTTACGCTTCAATAAATGTTAATTGCCAGCAGATTTACTGAGTTTCTGTTTGCAGCACAAAAGTGAAACTTTGTTAAAACCGTATAATACAGATATAACTGTGAGTTGGCTAGCCATTATGTTATGCAACGTTACTTTACAATTTAATTATTAATAATGTGACTAGTAAGGAGTTTAATTTGGTTTCAAGTTGTATACTGTTATTTTTAAGTGTAGCATAATCTTTTTAAACGGTTTATTTGAAAAAAGTCTAATTTCGTGTAGGTCTATTTGAATTAAAAGCCGTGTTACTTCCTTAAGGCATACAATAATTTGATTAATTTTAATTTTAATTTAATTATTATTTTTAGTTTAAAACAAGACAGTTGAAAATGTTTGATATTCCTAATTGTATCGCAAAAAACAAAGGGAGATAGACTGCTTTTTTGAATAGGATATCAGATGGCAGGTTGTCTATAAAACGTTTGGCAATACAAACCTATAGGACAAAGATGTATAGAAAACCTCAACGTTAGAGCAGTGAGTTTATTCCCTCTGGAGCCGGAACATGGCGATTTGCCTATTATTCTGACGAAAGAAGAAGAATAAAGCAAGTCAATATGTATAATGGATGTCAACTTTGGCTGTTTTTCTAGTTATCTATTCCCAATTACAACCTTTATTTTTAATCTCTACCTTGTTTATTTTTTTATAAGCATTTTAGTAAATTCATCACTGTAAAAACTGCCACAATATCAGTTAGTTTAGTGAATATATCTATTAATACTGTTTTCGCGTTTTTATTCTCAAACAAACATATTCAATACATACATTCTCGATTGAGCTCTCCACCGTTTCTCAAAATCGACTGCAATTTGTATAAACAACACAATCTCAAATTTAAATTATATATTTAACGAAAATGATATACTCCTATATAAGAACACTAAACCGTTTCCCCATCATGTTGAAAATCTTTCTATGACAGATTTAAAATATCGGTATGCAGAACCATACATGACTTCCATTATCTAAGATTTATATTTAAAAATCATTTTCGAAATGAAATATTTCCATAGAATCTACTTCTTTTTTCAGCCTTAACCACAGTTTTGTGATCACTAACGTATACCACCTCACGTTGGCCCACTCGATTTTTACTGATGATGGCAGTCGATGGCACTGGCAAAACGTCTGTTTTGCAGAAAACATTGGACCACGGCGAAACAGCCCGGGAAGAAGTTTTAACAACAAACAACTCCTTTGTTCCCGATAACGTAGTGCACATATAAAAAAATATCCCCTCCCCCTTAAACTATCATTTTTATTTAGAGAAAATTACCCTCTCACCCTTCAACTACTGTTTTCATTTATAGATATTTCATCTACCTTATACAGTGGATTATTATAACTTTCTTTTCAAGATACTTTATCAAAATTCAAAACTTCACTCTTGTTAAAACATAAAACGTTGCAGGTAAACTATCCCTTCCCATTAACCAATCTTTACCAAAATCAATAGACCGTGAGTCCTCTAAAACTCAGGCACATATGCAAAAATTGTTGATTCTGTTTGAATTTGCGGTAGTTATCGTTCGGCATAGAAAAACATTCTACACACATACATTTTTCCGAAAATGACTTTTCTTCATGTTTTGAGGGTAGTACAATCAGAATCAGCTCTTATATCAAACGCGATTTTTTTTTACATCACCATACTTCCATTCCCTTATGGAACATGGAAGTAAAAAAGCCTCTTTCTGCATTTGTAAATTTCCTTCACAGGATCACTTGGGCCAGCGTCTGTACCATTAACTTGTAAATCATTTACATATAATTCTCTACATCAAATTATGCATTCAAATATTTTAAATTGTTGTTCATGTTTACAGTTTATTTTCACTTTTGTTCCAATAAGTTACAATTTCTTTTGCACATTAAACTTTCTCTAACTTTTCACTTTGGACTCTAATTATACTTCAAATTACACAAGTAATAACAGTTTTGTTAGAAAGTTTGTAGAACATTTAAGTGTACATACGTCGGCTGTTGGAACAGAAATCCATTTGCTAATATTTTATGGAAGAATAACAAGATTTGTGTCAGTTGAAGAGGTTAATATTTTGTAATAACTGCAAATACGTTTCACTGTTAGAGTAAACAAACTCTGTTTCTAAAAATTAATGTTCACTCTTTTGGGGGTCAAAGGAATATAAAGATTAAAGAAATTAGCTGTATATTATAAACATCTCTACAGTTTTTCTAATGACATCTTGAGAACAGTGAAACGTAATCTTGCTACTCTTAAATTCTGAGGCCTTACACTATTGGAGACAGGACATGCTTTGTAATCAAGACGTAAACTGCAGAATTCCCTTAGCTGAAGAAAAGAAAGCTTGTCCCTTCCTTAACAGGAAGAAAAGATTAATATGCAAGCTACTAGACATAGGAGAACTGAGAAACAGAATTGTGAAGTGTTTCTCTTGGAGCGTGGTCTTATACTGCCCCAAAACGTTTCTAGGAACAGGAGGGTATCTTCCTCAGATTTTCTAGGAAAATAGAGTGACGAATGAAGGGATGCTTAGAAGACTAGGAAAGGAAAAGGCAAAGTGTTGAATATCATCAGGTCCAGGAAAACAAATTGACTGGGATAGTGTATTTGGCAAACACAGGGCATTGTGATGCAAACACTGGAGGGGCTGATAAATAGAAAGCGAAATACAGGACGAAGGATTGCCAGATGACGGACGATCTACAAATGCTATATTAAGAAATAAACGAGTAGCCCATGATGGGGAAGCATGGTGGGAGATCTCATGATTATTATACTATAACACTTACTATTTTTATCGCACGGATCATCATCTTATAAATAAGGCAATTGCAATACTCACAATGACATGTGAGTGAGGCGTTTGTCATGACAGAAAAGGAAAGCGACAAGATTCAGAGTGCTGTGCTAAAATGCAGTTTCTTCGAAGTGCTTTAAACTACACATTGTAAGGTAGAATAAGGAATGAGGGGATATCAGAGCAGAAATCGAAGTAGAGGACGTAAATGAAACTATTTTAGCTTATAGAAGTCAATGGTGGGATCATTTGCAAAGGAGACAGCAAATCGGTTGCCGAAAGCGGCACTGAACTATAAAGCCATTGGTTTGGTAGAACAAATGTGGGTCGACCGAGGATGAGATGGGTTCCGGAACAGGTTTATATAACCTAATCCTTGAAGTGAAGAAGAAGAAGAAGAAGAAGAAGAAGGATCATCATCTTCAAACACCGGAATAAACATCTGAATAATAGAGACTGCCTTACTTTAACAGTCTTTATCGACAAAAGCTCTTATATAACTATTTGTCAAGTCTATGGGTGTCAAAATCAAACATACTCTTTATTATTTTTAATTATTTTACATACTTTACACTTTATTATAATAAAATCTATTACTCTGCTGTAACAGAGTATAAATTAGAGTGACAATATTGTTGGATCGTGTACAATTAATTGAGGTTAAATGGTATACTTTTATTTTCTAGGTCCGTTATTTTAAATATGTTTCTGTTATTGTCTCCTGGCACAAGGTAATAATATTTCTTGCTTGTATTGGAAGGATGAATATACCTTCTAGATATGTTTTGCAATGAAGAAAACTATTCTTTTTTAATATACGTTCCTCTTTTAATTGGTATGTGTGACCGTTTATTGCCAATCTCTCAGTTGTTTAAGTAAACGGCAAATTAATTTAATAACATTATCAACCGATGATTTTGTACAGCATTGTTCAGCAACTCTTAATGTGTTTTAGCATCGCCCTATAATTTGCACCGCAAAGTGTAAGGATGAGAAAGAACTTTAGTGTCCTTGTCGCTGCAGTTGTAGGGTTTTTATCACACTGATTATATTGCACTTCATTATAGTTCCTGTTTCCTGTCCTGGGCAGTCTCTAAAGAGAAACATTTTTGACTTATTGAGTAGTAGTAGTAGTACTTACACTAACACATTCCTACAGATCCATAAGGAGAAAGGGCAAAGAGTGTTCAGTATCTGAGATGCAGATGGGAGTTTACTACGTGGACAGATAAACTGAGATTTCAAATTATATCGCTTACAGAAAATGTAAATAAAATTTTTAAATTTTAAAAACTGTACAATTTGTTAAAAAATTAACAAGATTTTAAAATATAATTGTCAACGGACACATACTTTTACTTTAGTCAAATAAGTACTTTTAGTCTTTAAATTTGTTTTGTTCAAGTATTTCAATAACCGTGAAAAATTTGTATAATTTTAAAATTATTACTGTATTTCTAAATTTAATTTTCCATCTACAATACCACATGGCAAAACTGTATGTCTCTGTCAAAATTTCCAATACTTTATACTTCAGACTAGAGGTACTTAAATTTTAATCCTACAGACGTTATGGAAAACAATTTGTTTGACAATACATAAATTTCACATCCCAAAATACTCGAACTAAAAATAGGTTTCAACCACTTATAACTCAATTTGGTAGTCTAATTTAACCAAACACTCAACCTGTAATGCGAGGAAATAATTCAAGCTTTCAAAAATCTCTATAGGCTTCATATTTCTCATCTTTATATTAAGTCGTATCAGATATATCACCAAAACGTATTATGTAGCTTAAAAAATATATAGTAAGCCTAAAATCAAGTTTATATTATGGAAATATATGTATGTTTTCTACAGTGAGTTTATGATTACTATTAGCTGAGATATCAATTTGAAAAGTATTAAAAAATCCAAATACATTACGTAATCAATAAAACTAAATAAGACAAACAATCTAAACAACGGATAAATATTATAGAGATGAATTTCTATAAAATGTTGGTAACGAACATAATTGTTGCGCCGCAGAACAATGCTAGTTTTGATAATGATAGAAACAATAATAACCTGCGATGTCATGTATAAACAAATTGTTATAAAAAGAACAATTAAGGTCAACATTTGAGTAAAACTACTGTCAATAATAATTTGTTTTTTAATAAGCTTTAATGAAATACGTTATCTAGTATGTGTAATAATTAATAATATTCAAAACGAAGCTATAATTAAAACTGTTGTTTTGACATGGGCTGATCATATTTGCAGTTGTTTTAATAACAAATTTACAGTATCACGTAAAACTAACTGCTAGATGTAATCGTATAATCTACTTTTATTATTTACATATTTTATTTAGAACGAAACAATTCTTGGAACTTTACATTATGAAGTTAAAATATCTCCGCACTGTTTGTTTGTTAGACGTAAAACAAGTTCATATGCAGGCCACAAAAACGTTTTAACCTATTGAGTTCGTAATATTAGAGCTTTGAACTATCGGTTTCGTAAAACCACGTGTACACGCGAGTTCCCGACTATAAACCATTGTTTTCGAAGGCGCAAAATTTTTTAAGACATTTACCATTTCGTTGTAAATTTCCATTGGCGTTAGACATATTTCACAAAGAATTTAGTCACAACGCAATGTTTGATTTTGTCCATTTCTCAAAACACGCTTGGCAGGTGACTTTCGAACGCCTGTTAAACAACGAATATGTTGGCAGAAGGATTTGGAAATTAACAGGTCCTTACAAGAAATATGAATCTTTCAACATACGAAAAATTTTAGTACTACCGCTATGCTGTGGACGTCGCCCCGTAAACTTTTCAACTGACCCTCGTAGACCTAATCCTATGAAACGAATAAAGATAAATACTTATTAAGCTCAGCATGTACACAGTCTTAGTAGAGTTACATGAGAACTCTGTACCTTAAAGTCATTCTTATGACTTTAAAAACGACAGTTAATAACGGAGAAGTCTAAAACTACGGTAACGCCAATTGTATCAAAAATTACGTTTGTAAAATTCTGTAGAGCTCGTCGTTTTTAGTGCCTAGTCGAGTATAGTTTCTTTATAGTGCCTACCTGCATATAAATTGTTACTGGATTAATTATGCCACAATGAGTTTTGCTTGCTGGTCCATGTAAATAGGCATATTTTGCAGTCTATGTGCTCACTAATCGGAACAGGCACATTCTAAAACGTCATCAATATTTGGCGTTACGGAGAGCAATATTTTAACGTCCATACGAATTTACCAAACACACACAGGTTCGCGAACAATAAATTGTGACTCAAAATCTGCAAACATAAAATAGTTTTTCAAAATATACCACTTTGTTTTTGAAACATAAACGTATTAAAAATAACAGAAGTCACAAGACACCATAATTTAATCAAAAATTAACTTTTGTTGTTTCAGTAAGTAATATTTAATTGAAATCGATACTAATTGGTTTAAAAATTTGTATTTACTTCTATGGTGCTCTTTCTTAAACTAAACGTACCCAAAATTGTAATTATTATTTGCAAAACTGTGCACGTTTTTTAGGACTTTTTAGGCTGATGAAGACATAGGAGTTTTACTCCTATCTTTATTACGTCCTTGTTGCTGCCAGCAAAGCTCAATATGCAACAGATTTATTCCTTATTTAATCATTTATACATATTGTTTCGACGGTCTACTGATCGTTGTATGGCACAGTGGAAAACAAATATACTAGACACCAATTAGGTCACTAATCACCAGCTTCAATGATCACAATTGAACAGTTTGTAATCAAAAAGATAGTCTCTTACAACAAATCAAAACAAAATTGTTCACACGCAATAAAAATGTCAGCTAATATAAAACACAATTAATTGTATTACAATTGTCCCGCACAATTATAAAACACATAACACTTCCCCACAATACTTCGACCAGCACTGTGTAAATCGTGCGACAATAATTGACCTAAGCGTCGCTGAGTACTTGTATTTGTACCCCGCTGAAATACCAGAATATTCCATACTACGCGTCAAGAACGCTACTACAAAACACGAGAACGTAATTGATCGCGGCCTTGCACACAGCGCGCGCGGACTGGTGAAATCTGGATCAGTCTCGGACGCGTAACAAGTGTCACGTAATTGTCTTTCATCTCGGTAGCACCAATACGTACGCACACACACATTACAGCTGGAAGAGCCGAGAAACACATAGAAGTTCTGTAATATCGTAACAATATGTATGACTTATGCATAAAATAAATACATAAACAAGTAATTATCTACATGTAGGTAATATTGAGTCAAACAGTCATGTCTAAATTATTAACACATTTTAGTTATACCAATAATATTAATTAAACTTAAATTCCAAAAGTAATAGACAAATCGGTTTGCTGGTATCCTTTCTGGCGCCATAGGTTTTTGATATCATGCTTGAGTACTTATTCCGTAATTTGTGCAACATTCGGCTAATTTCAGATGAATTGGTTCGCTACACGCCATGCTACAGTGGTTATAGTCCTGAGTGACACATTCTAAAATTGCTGTGAGATCTCAAAATTTGAATTACTAGCTGTACTCAACAGCTGGATACTACGCATCTATATGATAATCTCTTGTAATTATTTTTTCTCATTTTTTTGGAATCAATTAACAAACTGTTTTTCCCACATATTAAATATAATTATAACTCTAACTGCTTAGTGCGGTTTAAAAATAAATGCAATTAAATTTTGTAAGAAACTTTCTTAAGAAAGTATTCTACTACTGGTTATTTTATTTATATTACGTTTAACAAAACTACACATAAATTAAAGGATATAATTTAAACTAATCTATGACGTGTGAAAGAATTTTTTTTTCTATTCTCTAGGGCTAGGAAAAAGCTTTCACGGGAGAAGTATTAATTTTGCCCGGACTGACAAATTTCACATAATAATCTAAACGTTCTCAGATGGCTGAAGCATCATAATGGCTAATTTGTATGTCGTTCTGTTTCTTAATAGACGACCTAAATTAGAGGCAAATATAATTTCATCATATTTAAAAATCAGGAGAAAAATACTGGTTTCACTAATAACTCTAGTTGTAACTTAAATTAACATTCTAATGCGTAGCAAAAATTTTTACCGTGATACTAAACTATGATTTCATATACTAAAACACCAAACCAGAATTTTAATTACGTTAACAATCAAATTGGGGGGGGTTCAATGATAGAAAACAATAAAAACACAAACAATACAAAATTCTAAATCTACAACTCAAATTTTAAAGTTTCTCTTTTATTCACTAATTATTACAAACCAACAATGTCTTTTAAGTTAGTACGTTTGCTGTGAAATCGAATATCTCGTTTAACTTGTACCTTTCTCTATTTCTAGCTAGGTAAACAGAAAGGTGCCAATGGAATGCAGGATGATAACTGTAGCGCCATCGCGTCCGTCCTGATCCACCATGTTCCAGAAATAACGCATTTAAATACACTACACGTTTTTTGATACTGTGATATTGGCCAGTATGTAAAGCAATCAGTAACTATTACTTTATTTATCTGTTCCGTATAGGGAACTGAGACATATCTGGTGGGCATCCAAGCACAATAAAGTCTCTGAAATATGTTACAGATTTACAGATGTGTAAGTATCAATATATCTTCTTCTCCACCTCACGGGGTAAACAATTTGCCTCTTCCGTCTTCACAGAGTATCTCTCCATCTCGCTCTCGGTTTTCCTACGTATCTTGGACCAAAGAGTCTATATATCGAAACGCAACCTTAGGTAGTCGTACATCCTCCATTCTGTCTAGATGCTGTAACCATTCCGTGCGATAATTCTAGATTTTATCATTTATGGAGAATACCTGTAACTCTTCTCTAATATCTTCAATGCGCAAACGATCCTGTCTCGTGCAACCCTTTGTTCTTATTAGAAATTTCATTTCTGAAGTTTAAATCTGATTTTTAATTTTTTTTTTGTAGGAACCCACATTTCTTAAGCATATAGTAAAACAAGCACTGACATTGTTATATAAAATTTCAGCGTTGTCTCTTTCCTTGTCTTTTTGCTCAACGTTCTATGTACGACGCCACACATCATGTAAAACCTCAATATTTTTATATTGATATCTTGGCCTGTGTTGTTTGCAATACTGATAGTGCAACCCAGGTAATTGAAGACAGAGACTTGTTCCATAATTGTTCCATCAAGAACAATTTTTGATCTGACTGGAAACATTCCCCAAAAAGCCATGATTTTTGTTTTCCGTTTAGATATTTTAAAATCATATTGTTTACAAATATGATTTAAAGGATATAATGGATATTGCAACACATCCTCTGTTTCCTGTATTAGGACTGCATCGTCAGCATGTAATAAAATATCCAAACTCGTGTTCTGGTCAAGTTGAATTTCTGAGGCAATATCTCGTCACCATTATTGGATGACGTCGTCATTATATGTATTAAAAAGCGTAGGAAAAATATTACATCCTGTCTTGTTCCTTGATTTATTAAAATTTCTTCAGTTTGTGTCTTCCCAGCATTCACTATTATTTTAGAGTGGCAATATAGGCAGGCCAATCTAATTGCAACTAATTGCAAATATAATCACATTTATCAAATGCTGTGGATACCCGCGACATTCCATAATAGCCCGTAATTTATTCCTGTTCACTCGATCGAAAGCTTTCTCAATACCAATAAATGCAACATGGGTCTCGAGGTCAAATTCTCTCCTTTTCTCAAAAATCAGTTGCAAGGTAAATGCATTATCTCTCCAGTCCTAAATCCACTTTGCTCTTCCCCTATCAAAGCTCCAGTTATTATCTTAAGCCGCTTCTTTAAAGTCATATCAAAGATGTATACAGCCTAACTAAATACGTCAAAAAAACAAAACAAAATTATAACGATAAAGTGGCAGAAGTACAATAATTTTTAAGTATCACAAAAGAGCTAGTTTTATATTCATTACTAATAATAGCGTTAATAATTTTATACAAAGTAATGGCATACTTAATTTGCATATTGCTAAACAGTATTTGCTACAATTTGCTTAAGTACAAGGAAAGTTAACAACATACATTGGCATAGGCTACTAATTTACTGAAATTTACATATTATTTAATTATAATTGTATTAATTATAGTAAATAATTTTGAATAGTAGAGAAAATACCAGCATTCATGGCTACATTCATTTCTCAAAAGCATTTTAAATCTATAATTAACTAGTTGTCTTGTTTGTTCATCATCTTCTATCACTGCACTACAAACGTTACTAGGTACTGGCAGTCTGTCGCAAAGCTGAAGAAGGCGAACACAACGCCGAAACGCGTTCTACATACAAAACAGAGAAGTAAGTTTCACTTGAGAAAGTTTTCAATATATATAAAGTATAATTAACTATCTAGACTTCATTTTTATCGCCATATCGTTCGTGCAAACACAGTCGCTACGCATGCCTACAGTAACAACAACTCGTAAAACCAAAACCATTTATCCGTGAGGTAGCGCAGATCTTGTTGTTGGTACAATGACACACTTGAAGTACCTAACCTGAGGAGAACAGACAATGGCCGCAGAGATGTGCAAGTGGACGTCCAAACAGGCAGGACAGAACCACGTTAGTAGGAGATATGGAAACCAACAAAATGTAAATACTGTATATACCAGAAATCAAGAAAAGAGGAGTATGGACTCTAAGTTTGCATTAACGAATTCACTCATTATCTAGTTATCATTATTGTCAGTCTCATGTTAATTTGTTTACTCCATTTAAATACTTTAATGTGCTTTATTAAGTGACTACAAAATACAGAAACCAGAAGAAATGCGTTTTCTGCGTAATTACGTACATATGTGCCTAATGAACATAGTTTTTAAGTGCCTCTGTTTTGTCGATAGAGTACGCTCCAGTAGGTGTAGGTAATTATGATTGAATAACGTAGCTCCCGTCATAAAGTTTTCTAATTAACGACGCACAAGGCCGGTTGTTAGTGTTTGCTAACTGAACGGGAATTCTGTCACTATGTGTGGCAAGTATGTGTAGTTAATTACTCTTACAATTTAGAATTTAATGATCAAAATTAGTATTTTAATTTTTCTCTATCAATTTTTTAATCAATGTCAATTTATTAAACTAAAGTTTAATTTCTTTTCATGAGATCTAGTTCATATTTTTAGAAACATTTCTTACAGAATTTTATGTATAGATGTTTATAAACGGACATATAATTTATTTTTGTATAGTGTTAACGAATACAGACTCAAAAGTGTTAACTCTGTTATGCTCTTATTTGACAGTTGTTTTTTCACTGCATATGGTCTCTGTCTGCCAAATCAGTTTCACTTATGTCTTTATCGTCCATTTGGTAAGTACGTAATCTGGATCGTAGAGCGTTATCTAGACCTATCTAGTTGGATAAACTATGTGCAAAATTTAAAACCATTCTTTACATTCATTTCACTTTTATTTTTAATTCGTATATTTTACCTCAAAACACTTACGATAAGTAACTTTATAATGGGTTCAGTAATTTTATTTGGTATTTTATAGTATTTGGTATTTTATTTGGTATTTTTTTATATTATATGAAATGCGTTATATAGTACACAGAATCTCTTAATTGAAGTAAAAGTGGTGTCGCAAAACGTTTAGTTTTACTGGACACGTGTAACCATCACCTTGTCACCTGTACCATAATGTAAGTATATGTAAATTTGAGTACTAATTTTATTTTTAAACTACATTCACAAAATATTTGACAAGATACGGGTTATGGTAACGTGTTTACTCATATCTTTTCTGACCTTGGAAAACTAGTTTAAAATAACTTTAAACAAGCTCAATCTAAACAGGTAAACAAGTAAGATCACATTGTATTTTACTTGCAAAAAATTTAATTCACTTTTTAAATTCAAACCAACCGCTTGTACTATTGAACTAAAATAATATAAATAGGCTCCATCATTGCAAGACAAGTCGGTGCATTTTTCAAAAGAGTCAGCCGCACTTAAGACTACAAAACAATAAGGGTTTATTAGTGTCTAGAGAGTTAGTTATTTTTTGTTGTAATAATTCAATATTGTAAAAAATGTGTCCTGGATTACTGTAAGAAAAATTGTTTTGTTCAGTTTATCGATAGTCAATAAAGTAATAGAAGATTTCTGATGACAATTAAGATTTTTCGTTGAAGACTGATTATATCACCACAGTCGTATATGTTTATGTACTTCGTGTTTTGAGAAAGACAAAATATTACCTTCAAATAACACAAACAGTTTAATTGAGGCTCAGAAAGCGCTATAATTTCTTAACGTCATAAATATGTAATTAGCGTTATTATATATGGTTATTATACATGTACATATTTACAGTCATCTATGACATTCTATTATAATTATTTGGTTTCTAGTTAAGTGATAGCATATGATTATTATAGAGAAAACATTCAGCCGTCTTAAGACAACATTATCTTAAACTTTATTCTATGTTAAATACACATCAAAACGTTAAATGTGTATTCCACAGCCGCAACTCATATAACTGAGTTATTTGGGCATGTAGCAGCAAAGCAACCTCTTCTAACACCTTCTGTTCGCCTTTGTTCTTTAGTTCTGGCTAAGATTTCAAAGAACAACACTGTACACAAACTGTACTGTACACTTCATGAGTATATAAAACTTGCTTCACAAAACAACTATAATCTCATATCTATCAGAGATCATTCATTAACACTAATTAATAAATTGATTATTGTATTGCTAATAATTTAAGTTCATCACAGCATCGTCAACATCCTTAGTGTTACAACTCACTGCTGAATCTTTACCACTTCTACAACGGTCCTTGTCTGTCACGATGGCTTTCCAGTCCCTCAGTCTAAGTAGCCATCATTTACTCACATTATCAGTCGCAGCTTTCGCCTGCCTCTCTTTTTCCTTCCATCCTACTGCATCATCAAGACTTTCTCCGGTATTTCCATAATCTAGTTAGGTGTCACAATAAAAATTTAAACTTACTGGACCCCTTAGTAAGTAATAGATAAATAATGAATTATAGCTTTGTAGATTTTCAAAGTATGCGTAGGCTACTTAATAAAGACTTGTTACCCTAAAACTGATGCCCTGTATACACGCTACGTAAATTGTGTGTGACCTGAAACAGCGATTTCTGATGTTAGAGATTGTATGTTAGAATATATTTCTTTCAAATGTTCATTAGCATTGCTACTTTGAATTAGGTCTCCTTTGTGGTGCGCCAAGAAGCCGTACCGTACTATTTTAAATAAATATTATTGACTCCAATATAATCTAATATTATTGTAGATAATAAAATATGGAAATAAAAACAATGTTAAAAATAATTATTAACCCTCTGTATATATATATAAATAAAACAAACTTTATTACTTTAAAAATTTTACATTTTATATTACACGAATATCTTTTATTTGTAAGAAATAATTCCATCCAATTATTTACTTACACACTTTTGATTTCTAAAAAAAAAATTCAAATATCGACAATGACTTTAGAGGAACATAAAATAAAATGATTACAGCATTGTGTTATTATTTACAGAACTCATACATAAGAGTACAATTATAAGAATATAATAAGAGTATTACACAACCCTTATTACAAATATAAGATCATATTTTTGAACGCACTGCTAGGATAATAATTTTTATACTGCGCGAGTAAATTTTCGTTTTTTGTTTAAAATAAATGTAATGTTTGGATGAATTCAGCTTTCCATGCTTCTTTTGTTTATGCGAAAAAGAAACCGTATTTTAGAAAAAATAAATTTGAAACTTTCAAAGAGTGACTACGTAGGCTACTTTTTTCAAAGAGAATAAAAAAAAATAATAATGTATAACTTATATTCTAATCGATATAAAATTCTACTTTCAAATATTACTTTAATTTTAGTTTTAATTTTGGAACAACAATTATACAAAATAAATTTAATATGGTTCAGTTTTATATTACTTTGGTACTTAAGTACAAATATCACGATTAGCTTACAAAATAAATACGTTAAAATATATTTATAAGTTAAGCCAGATAGTATGACCAGTAGAGTAAATTGAATACAGCGAAGGCAATGGGAAAGCATAATCTGGAATACTCGTCGATACGCCTCGCCATCGCCATGTTGTTGTTGGAGCAGAATGCATTTCCTACGCTTTCTGTTACCACGACTTTGCGCACCTGAAATTGTAAAAAGTACTGTAAAATACAGATACTGACCAGATTATCGTACAAAAGCTCAACAGTGGATTTAAAGAATATCACCACAAGTATATAAGAATATAAGATTTAAAAGTGTAGCGTACATTATGTCTTTTTAATTTTCACCTTTGGACTATTCTCATTTGCATTAACTTAAATTACAAAGATAACTTCAAGGATCTGCTACACTATTATATTTCATAATCAGAAGTGTTGAAAATATATACAAAAAGGTAAGAATAAAATAGCGTATACCTTTATATTGTGATTATCTAACTAAATGATTACTAAATGATTACCTAGTCGGATAATAAAAAAAAACAGAAGCCACAAAAAAATCAAGTCTATAAAGTTGATGATGTAAAGAAAATACGATAGTTAGGAAAACAAGAGGCTGGGAGAAGAAACAGAATACATGGATAAAAAACATAAAATAATTAAAAAGACAAAAATAAAAAGCAACATGCAAATTACCGAATTTTGAATTTAAAATTGTCGTCACTTTGTGACAGTTATTCTGAAGCTATTTATGAACTGCTGTTACTCCTGTTCAGAATTTTATAATATTAAAAATTGTAACTAAATTTTACATCAACTGGTAAAAAGATACAAATCACAAATAAAATCCTATAAATAACATGTTATAACACTGATCAATCATAATATTTTGCTAATTGAAATTATATACCACAGTTACTGCAACAGCAGCTGTTTCGACTTCTGTGTCAGCCATTCCTTTGCCGTTGGCCGATTCAGGAATAGTCGTTGTTCGTTTAAGTATTTCCGGAACCAACTTACGCCACATGTAATTTACAAAGGTAAATTCTAGCAGAGCACAGAATACAAAAGCTGAAACATCAAAAGTTATGCCTTTAAACGTTAGCTATTAATATATCTGTTAATATAATTATATATTTCAAAAATTCCTTTTTTGATTTGAAATTGGAATACATTTCTATACTGTTGTGTTTTGCTGAAAGCAAAAAATACTTTAATTTTAATTTTACTTAGTATTTATAAGAGCTTATACATCTCGTAATTTTATAATATAATTACATGCAAGAGTGTCTCAATACTTGATTAGAAGTTTTTAAAAAACAGTTTTATTTTACATTACTTAAATCTTATAACTCCATGAGTAAAGTCTGATTGTTGTCACTCTTTTATAGAATTATGCCGCTTGTATTATGACAGAACATTAGCAAACGTTTATTGATTAAAAAGTGATTTAAGTAATTTTCTTGGAGAATATTATTAGTAAATTGTTGGAACAGTTTTTTTATTTATCAGCACACAACGCATCTTTGATAATGTATATAAGACTTTTCCGTTTAAACTGTATCTCTACCAATAAAAATTACCATCTGACCCGTAAGTATAACAATTACCTGTACAAGTGCCCATCCACACGTCAATGGCCTTAACGTAGCTGACTTGAGGCAGCCCGCTTTGTATACCTTAACAAATTAAACAGAGCAGTAAACATGCTAACCTCGCATCACTTTTCAAAAGTAAAAACCATTATAATTCTTTGTGTTGTATATTACTCTGGAAATTCTAGTATATATTTTGTATGCTCTCCTTTTACAACAAATTTGGTAACTTACATGTTTGCTAGGTGTATTGTTTCCACCATGTGACAGCTCAGTGTCGTTATAAATATTTTAATATAAATACACACTTGAAAAAATTGTATCTTAAAAGGACCTTTTAGCTATATATAAAAATTGAAAACTAATTATATTAAAATTATTCTGTATCTTCAAAGGTTTGTTTGAATTGTAATTGAATGTTTTGCTTACAATGTAGTTAACGGATAATCAATTTTACTTCGATTCTATTTTCGATTATTGTAATGCTTATGTAGTCAGCTATTTATTATATATGTATTGTTTTATTTTATTATTTTAATAAATGTATGATTTTAAATAAATCGTCTTCTTTTGTTTTTTTAATTTGTTCTTTAATTATTAGATTATTTTTATTGTTTGTAAATATTAAGCTTTTCCCAGATATTCATTTGTTGCATTTTTGCACGTTTTTCATTAATTTGACATTTTGAATGTCTGGAAATTTATGTATATTGTTTACCCTCTGAAGATACAGAATAATTTCTGTAAAACGTGCGTCAGGTGAAAATAAACCTACTAGCAGTGTATTTATTTAAAGATATTTCATTGGAGACCTGCAGAAAACTCAATTACTTATAAAGGAACAATTTTTATACGTGTATAAAATTCTTAATAGCCTGACCTACCTTTTAAATGAGTCAGTTGTATTGGCAATTAAGACTGGATGAAGTTTAAATACTAAGACTGGTACGCACATTAATATACATTAGGTCTTAACACCTGTATGCGTAGATGTGTAATGTATGGTTCGAATAAGTACAAATTGTAACTTTTTGTTACACAAAATTTTGTTGAGTTAAAATCAGACAAGTCTTATGTCTTACTGAACGCGAATTTCGTATAATACCGGAGCTTTGAGAGGACACAGCCAGCAATGTTGTCACGCCCAGCGTAGTCCGTCCGGGTACCGAATCCACGTCCATCCAGAATGAGACCCAGGATATGACGACTATGAGTATTGTGGGCAGGTAGCTCTGCACCAGATGGAATCCGACGGAACGACTTAAATAGAACTCCGCTACAAGGCAGCTGTAGTTTCCTGTATAAATACAAACTTTTGAAGTCAGAATAAAACTTTCTTTAGGAAAGTGAGTTCTTTATCGGTGAAGTAGATTTTTAGTTTCAACAACTGATAAAGATTGATTACACTGCATAAATACTTGCCATTGCATTACGAGTAGCCAGACCCACTGTGACTTCAAATAAACCAAGTGGTTCTTAGCAAAAGTTTCATAACAAAAATAATAAATATTTCATTATTAATTTTAAAAGACGTGAGACAGATAATTTATTTATTATTCTAAAAATTATGACTTCATAGAGAACTGGAAAATAATTTCATTTTCTTAAGTTTACAGATAACTGAAAAGAGTCTTACTTTATAATCAAAACACAAAGAGGTAGAACTTTTATTTAAAAGACGGCGAAACTTTAAAAGCATTGTTCATTGTTCATTTTAATCAAAATTCAATAGAACAAAGGACTAAACCTTATTAAATATTAGCGAAAGTATAAAAGTGTTATACTACTACCGCTATTATTAATACACTGTAAATATTATTACAGATTCTTAGTAATCAACGCTTGAAAATTTTTTAATGCTAACAGAAAAGTTGCATTTATTACAATAACAACTTAGCTAATAGTTTATCACTGTCGACACTTTCGTATGTACACAACTCACCTATTTGGAACGATTCCTGACAGTCAGTTGCACTAATTGTAACTATTTCAAACTGAGGCATGCGCAGCCCTTTGCCCATTATCACAGGATTCATTGTTTTCCACTCTAACCGTAACTCTTCGATTGTTTTTGAAACTACACAAAAATATAAATCACACTCGTATCATTCATTACAATAAGCTAATGTACTGTATACTTTAAATTGAGAATTTAGGTTTTCTAATACGCTTTAAAGATAAAACAATTATATACATTTAAAATTATAATTTCCTATCAAATTTCCTATACTCTGGAATTTACATAATATGTTTAATTATTAACTATTATTAAATTAATAAACAAATTATTAAATATTAACTTTATGAAATAAAAAATTGTACGAGTTTCTCACGTACATTAACAATAATTACCAAAATTTATCAATATAGTAACCACCAAAGCTTGTTCCTGTAAGAACTGTCTTATTTTTTCTTACTTTTTGTAAGTAAAGCGTAATCATAAGCCACAAGGCAGAATAAGGAACAAAGAGGCATCAGCTCGAATCATAAGGTAACATTTTTAATAGCCTATTGGCTAAAACAATAAAATGTATTTTATTAATTTTTGTTATCTATATACTAGATACTTCCTTTTTGTTACATGTTTACGATTTACTAAATTGCAAAATATCATGTTTTAGAATAATTTTGGGATGGACTAAGGTAAGCTAATCAAACGATATACATAAAAATGACGTATGACAGTAATTATTAAGAGCTTTGCAGACTTAAAGTGGTTTAACGTTATAAGCTACTTAAACTCTGCATATACAATGCACAATTTATTGCTAACTTTTTTGTTTCGAAAAGTATACAATTTTTTGGTGTCGCAAGAAAAATGCAGAAAAACTTTTTAAAAAGTTACATTTTAGTGAAAATTTAACTACACGCTTTCCGTTTCTAAAATCTTATGCCAAACTTTATACGTATCTATAGTAAGTGACTATAAGTCGTAATTTGTGGCTAACGTTTGAATTAAATAATGCGCATGTAACTTTGACATATGCTCATATACTTTTACGACTGCAATCTTTTACGTTAAATTATAAAATAAAAGTTAATGAAATTAGATTAATATAGTAAAAATTATATAATGTATTTTATATCGGCTTGTCGGTGTTGTTATAATATATCAAAACATGTTTAATCAAAATTAATTAAAAGCATGATGTGCACTGCTAAAGAAAGTAAATGGAAACCGGTACGTGACGTTACAGGATTTTATAAAGTTTTAAATAATACATACAACTAGCAACTTCCATTGTGCATATCTGGTTGTCTAGTGGAAACTTGGACAAATCCATCATACAGGAGAATGTCAATTTTAACCTGAAACCGACAAACAGAAATACAATCTTATTAATCTCATTAAGTATGCAGAAAATCATTATACTATACTTGTTTATTATTCTGTAATATGTTTTAAAATAATTCTATACCTTCGTACTGGTTACTAATAAATGATTTTTATCAGATTCACTGACTATAAGGAAGTTTTCTTAATTCATGTAGTGCACCTAAAATGAATTTTTTTTAATTTAAATACATCTTAGTTAAATATGAGAGAAAGGCAAGAATTGACTACTGCTTGGGGACTACAAAATAATTGTGCCTAAAATGTTGATACCAGTCATACAAACAGTAAGTTTAGGTATATAAGACTTCTTTCTTAAAAATGAAAATAAATTGAGTAATTAGATCCATCACCTACAGTCTGTATTAGTGTGGCGTTTTGTATCTATAAAAATTTATAGAGGTTTCTTCTTATAATTTAAATTTCTACTTAGTGGTTTTAAAACAAAACATATGCAGGAATTGAATAGACGTTCAACGGTAGGAAAATTTACTAAAATGTACTTTAGCAAAATCTAGTAACATCTGCTGATGTTACAAGAGCAGTTGTAAATAGCAATACACAAGCGGAACCGAGATTACTTACTTTTACACTTGCTTTGTCCATAATGATACGCTTGATAGTAAGTACGTTCTAACGATTACTCTGTGAAATATTTTTTAGTTTTTACTTTACATAAAGAATTAGTATTTTCTGTCTAGTTGAGTAAATTACTAGTAAAATTTATATAGTTATTACAATTTTAGTTTTTCTCTAGTGAATGTACTAGCTTTTAACACCCTGTCGCTTAATAATGTTGAAAAACAAATTATTTTGTAAACCAGGATTTATTTTTGTTTACAATGTTTCTTGCATTTTGAGGGTTGGCAAATACTTTACAGGCTAATCATTATCATCACGCAACGATTAGCAGTCTATTACACTGCTGCATTACAAATATATACGATACACATTATAAAAGAAATCGTAAGCAAAACAGGAGGTACGTGATACTATCAGAAATGATGAAAAGCGAGACACATTTCTGTATTCCAAATCGTACAGGCAAAGCAACTAGTCTATAAAAGTGTTAATCCCAACATCCACCATTAAGAAGAATAAATATGTATTATATGGTATGTACAGATTGTATTTAATATCTTACTAACAAAGACACAGACACATACAGCAAAACAGGGGTTTATAAATTAAACTGCAATGACTGTCACCAGTTCTACATCGGCCAGACGGGAAGATCTTTTTCCTCTAGATATTCTTAACATTCAAAAGCCCTCACCACAAACTACATACATTCCACATTTGCCACACATTTACAAAATGAAAACCACAGTTACACAAACATAGAGCACAACATGGAAATATTACACTACTTACCTAAAATAAGAAAACTAAACACAGCAGAACAATTTGAAATATACAGATATCACACACTACAACCAAACAACATATTAAACGAACAATTACATTATAGATCACACATACTTTTCGATACACTGATTCAAACACAAACTTTGAATCCCAGCGCCAATTCCCTCCCACCAGCAACCCCTACCACACACACCTACATCCCATAACCGTTACTTTGTACAGACATTCAGTATTTTCAATCCTACTGAGGAAGACGAACACCACGTCGAAACGTCTGGGAAACAAAACCAAAAAGTAAGTGTTCACAGTGAAAGTTTAATATATATATAATATTTTTAAAAAAGTGAATGAAGAGGATGTACCAACAAGATAATTATTTAATATTGTTGAACGAACGAAGTCAGATCACAGTTTTAACTCGACTGTTTGGAATTTCCCTGTCAGTCTGTCTGTAAATTTGAGGAATGCATCACGATATCTTTAGAACGGATTAACCGATTTTCGTAAAACGTAGACGCTTGCCCGTACTTTTAACCTACTGTACCCTATTGTTTTGAAATTGAACTCTAAAAGTAGGGAGGGCAAGAGGCAAAAATGTGAGAGAGCAAAATTTTGCCAAACGTTCGTGTAGGATATCAAATGAAAAGAAATTTTAACCGAAATATTAATAATTATTGTGACACGTTCTGCAGGAAAAATTACTAAAAATGGCAAGAAATTCATAATTTAGACTTTATAATTTTCTCTTTTTTGATAAAACTATAAAAATGAAAATAAAACCATTAAAAATGTATAAAGAGAAAATTTGTCTCATTAGGCGCAATGTATTGAAATGTAACTGTAAAAGAGTTTATATAGTTGGAATACTTAAACTTGTATGGCTAATGTTATTTACAGCGTTTCTAAATATGTAATAATTATTTTCCAAACGGATACAATCAGAGTTCGGTGGTCTCCTATAGACAGAAACGTAAAACGTTAGTTTGAATCTTTACCTCAGCATGTACAGTATTTCGCCGTCTGGGTTGATGCGGATGAGAACATTCGGTACAGTTACAAACTGAAACTCTGCATGTTTCGCGTTAGGAAAATACACTTCTGGTTTCCATATGGCTTTCACAAGATTTGGATCGTTTAGGTCCAGGACTTCAGTAATTTTGGCATGTTTCAGTCTTTCGTCTTGCCACTTTTGACGAAGGTATAAGTCCACTTCGTAATCCTGAAACAAATAAAGATAGAGAATAATTTTTATGCGGTAAAATTTAATAAAAATTTCACCGTTATATTTCAGTCGGATTTACAATAGATAAATAAGATAGATAGAGTAGTAGTAGTAGTAGTAGTAGTAGTAGTAGTAGTAGTAGTAGTGGTAGTAGTAGTAGTAGTAGTAGTAATAGGAGTAGCAGCAGCAGCAGTAGCAGCAGCAGCAGTACTAGTATTCTCAAGATGTGCTAAGTCATCTTTGAGTTCATGGATCTGTTTACTTAAAACAGTATATAGTTACAACTACATTTGCCAGATTTTTATATAGTGTGTGTGTGTATAGCATTCTCTCAACTATGTTTGGCCCGTATACTTAATATTATATTACTGGATTGAAAAATTCATTTAAACTAACCAGTCTCTCTATGAAATGAAAAGCTGTCTAAGAATTATCACTTCGTTTCACCATTTGTGTTAAAAAAATCACCTTTAGTAATTCTCTAAAGACCTAATAAACTAGATTTTTAATTTTTATTGTTCAGATTTAATTTTTCCTACTTCTTTATTATCATTGATACATTGTCACAGCTCTTCTGGAATGTGTATTAATACAACACATGCTACAATTTTTACATGGATGAAGCAATCTGATGTTGGGACAAATCTTCTTGAGGCTCTATTTACCGACATATCAACACAAATATAAGGTGACATGCATGAATTATTCAGTAGCCAGTGAAGTCTACGCGGTGAAAACTAATCCGAACGATACAGTCACTTCTTGGCACAGGAAACAAACTCCTACTCGCCCGACCAAATCGAACAACTTTTCACAACTTTTTATGTGTTTTATATTAAACCTGCTTCTGAACTCTGATGATTACCTTTATTTACAGTACAAACAATGATAAAATTTACTGTAAAAATTAAAGTTTTCAAAATTCATGTTTTTCCGTTAATAGATGTTTAAATAACACTACTGTTATATGCTTACCTTGAACAATTAAATTTAGACTGTGGTATGGGATTTTGTGTTTATGTGGTATATCAAAACACGAGAAGGAACTATTTCTTGCACACAGATGTCCTTATAAGATTTCCAATATCTTTTCTGAATAAAAATTATTTCAGCACAAACGAATATAAAATTCCAGACTACATAACCATATATTAGAATTACTTATTCAGTAAGTGTATATTTATTACTTTTGTAAGTGTATACAAAATTCATTTTGTATGACCACAGACAGACCAAGATGATTTTTGTTTGTTTTTCTAACGTGTACCCAGGAAATTATCATAGAAGACTTCTTAGATAAACGTTGTACGTATAAATATAGAAAATACGTTGTACGTTGTACGTTGTAACGTTGTAATGAAAAGAAAATAGAAGACAATCGTTGTCAAGAAACCTTCACCTTGTTAATGTTTAACAAACTAGCAGGTATTTTAAAATTATTTTTTTTTTGTTAGGTAATTTCAGGATCAAAAAATAATTTAAGACTCGTGGACCAGAGGGAGGCTCTTATTTGTTAGTATATATATATATATATATATATATATATCGTACCTATGGACAAAATCAAGCTTATTGCAATAGAGAACTAAGGTGTGTTTAACATGCAATAAAATTTTACTGCAAGTTGTAAAATTAAGAGACCTGATAAAGCTACACATGCAGACCTTGTTAAAGCCACTCCCAAAAAATTACTGAGGCTGCATAATAATTAAAGAAATATCCAGAACTCCACAGCAACCTACAGAGTTAGCGATAACACGCCTGAAAGAAACTGCACTATCTGATCATGAGTTCTCAGCACAAGTGGCGATTTGTATACAAAAGCAGCTAAGAGAAGCAAAAGGAAATTAAACTGGATCAAAATTTTCATCTATTTTAGACATTACTAAAAAAA
Organism: Magicicada septendecula; assembly: GCA_034769895.1. NCBI lineage: Eukaryota > Metazoa > Arthropoda > Insecta > Hemiptera > Cicadidae > Magicicada > Magicicada septendecula. The sequence continues at coordinate 409,681,143 of CM068373.1, forward strand.
GGTGGAAGACATAAATAAATATTATAGACAAGATTACAAAGCTAGAAAACATGAGTCAGGATACTGCAAACGAAAACAACTACTATAGTGTCTTCTTCCATTAGAATTCCAGCGTGGAAGGTAACTAGGTTAATAACTTAGAAGCATTTTTATGAAACCAGAAATTTGTTGTTTGTCTAACCTCTAGACACTTTACTTATCACTTTACTTAGAAAAAACATTTACAAATTTCTGTTAATTAGAGAAAATGTAAAGCATTTTGATGAACTTAGCTTTAGAAGACATGAACACAAGCGGCAACTGAAACAGTTTCTTTCAAAATCATGACCTTTGCAGTGGCAGCAATGTACACCCACCCAGATACATATAGTACTGTTGCTGGATGATTATTTCAGTATCCACTAGTTAATGGGAGACCGCTTTATATTTGGAAGAGACTTAAATCCCAAAAACATACAATTGGCACTTAAAATGATTACTAAAAGTCCTAATCGTTTGTGTAAAGAAGTTAAACTGCAAAAAATAGGTGCTAATTTACTGAAAAATCAACTTAGTGGCACACTGATTTAAATGTGTTTCCTGACTTGATATGAAAGAAACATCAGACAGTTGTGTTGGTACTGTGAAGAACGGTAAGATTTGTCGTCTGCGCATTCGCCTATTACACTGACACTAAGTATGAAAAGAATGCAGAAGTCACTTCCACCATCATCAGCAAATAAGTGGGCGGACTGGAATGGATTTCCGGAAGATGTCAAAAAACGAATGGAATTGTATGTTCCAGAGAATTACGGTACATCTTAAAATGGGTTTAGATCAATTAAGACATGATATGTAGTATGCTTTGTGGTACAAAACGTCTGTAATATACAAAAAAGCACTAGAGTTAAATGTCCTTTAAAAGTAAATTAACATATTTCAAAAAAAAAGAAAACACAATCAGACTAAGTATCTGAAAATAAAAGAATAGTTAACCTGTTGAAGCAACAGGTTGAAGAGACACGTTTAGGATAATTTTCAATTTCTTTAGAAAACTGATAGATGACAAGAATGCCGGTAATCTTTATAATTATACAATTATATTTGTAAGATAATGCTTACAATTTCTGTTTCGCTGAAAGAATAGTTGAAAAGTTAGTACAGGTGGCCTAGATGTATTCTAGATACTGCATGTTGGCATATGTAATTTTAACTACAAAATATTATTGTCATTACAGTGTGAATGATATAAAATATTTAAAAATTGTATTAGTTGTGCATTAGTCTAGTTCTAATTTGAACCGCTTTTAAGATTTCAAGTTCTGCAATGAAATACCTCTGGGCTACTTAAAGTGACTGGATCCTTTACGTACAGAATGACAGCGTTAACTTAAGCAATTCAAACTCTACAAAGCTTACATTTAAAGTTAACAGTATACGTTAAACGGTAAGGTTAGAATTAATTAAAATGGCAAACGTCCTTGTAAGAGGTTGTTTTCGTTACATCTTTTCAATAGCACATCTTGTAGGTAGAATTTGTGTCTTGACGGATTTTTTGACAAACTTAATGAATATGATTAACGTCCTGGGAAAAGCAATGTAATTAAAATTTAGGTAGTTAACATATAAAGATGTTTTCGAGATGAGAATTATTTTTACAAACAAAGTGAATGTAACTATTTCTTGTTATAATACATAAGAAGAAAAAAGCACACACACAATCTCGCGCACCGTCGCGTATATTTGTACTTATACGAGTGTAGGTATTAGACTAATGTGTAGATTAAAAATTTGATAGTAACACTGTTAAATTGGTTTCAAAACGCATAATTAATTCAAATACGATAACAAATAACAACCTCTTCTATTATTACAATTTCCGCTCAACCACAAATTTAAAAGGTTGAGTATGAAGTCTTAGACCAAATTTATAATCCAGATGTAATATTTGTCGCACCGATTCTGTTTCAAGCTTTGTGATATTTCTAGAAAATCGTATTTGCGAAAAATGCTCAATATAAAATCTGCGATCTGTATGAATACGTATGAATGCGTAAGTAGGAGGATTAGACTCACCGGAAATAGGTCAAACTTTTATTGAAAATTTTCCTCGAAGAAAATATGATTTTGTTACGGTCACGCAAAAAAGCGGAATAGAGCAATAGAGCGAAACTGAAGAATATCAAATTTCTGGGACGATCTACTTGCATCGAGAAAAGTGTGGTGTCTTAATAATACATGTTAAAAACCATCCTACTTTAAAGTATATTATAGTCACACTGGGATTATTTTCCAATCACAATGAGTTTAACTGCGTCCTATAAGTGCGCATAGGTAGCGCCAGCGCCTAGCTTTTAATGTAACAGTGATTACCGCTCATGTGATCAAGGTTGCATCATTGTAGGCGGTGTGCAACGAGAACTATTGCACTGTGCTTAGTACGCTTTTTGTGAGTGCACTATTATCAGAAAGACTTTCGTTATCAATGACACTGATACTATATGCAATTAAGCAGCTTAACCATATAGAAGACTGTAAACCTGTCACATAAATTGCAACGCTATGAGTGAAAACACGCATTAAACATGAATAATTATAAACTATTTATGTAACTACTTATTAAGGAATGCAACAGCCTATTAGTGACATTTTATTTTTGACCGCGAATTGTTTTTGCAAACGTCTGTAGTTTTTTATAAACTGAACATTGGCGAGAAAGATTTTCTTTACGAACTCTATCGTAGATGAGATATCATTGCCAGAAAAGAATTTTGTAGCAAGTGTCAATTATTAAAATATAGAAATAATATATGTTTTAAAATGTAGTAGGGGTCGAGAGAATTTAGAGAGGTAGTAGTACTTTTGTACCGAGTTGACTAGTCACTGTCCTCACAAGTTCCCAGGGTTGGATAAAGTGATGTTAGCTCCCAAAGGAGCTATTAGGCTCTCTCCAGCTAAGACCGTACTGCCTGGTAAAGTGCAGCATCCTACAATAGGTGACCCCGTTGATGCAGAACAGTACGGATCTAGACCGGAAGGTCGATAAATATTCTTTGTGGATCCACCAGTACCAAATTAGGGTGTAAGGGTAATGATCGTGGACCGGTTTATCATTATTTCAGGCAGGAATCTAGTTGCATTTAATCGGCTGTAATGCTGCACCCTGTTGTTATAGGATTATTTTACTGTTGCCTTGCAGTTGGGTGTTATGGTATCAAAGGTTAGGGAAAGTCAACCCTGAGTAAAAATTACCAGGAGTCAAGGCCAGCCCTTCCCCAACCCATCCATAGGTTGGTGCACTATAATGGAGAAATGAATTTAATTTACTTTCAAAGAACACAGCCGGACAGAGACTACAAACAACGGTGTAAACGACATTCAGAGCGACTGTCCAAACAAGTCTGGAAATACAAACCTATAGGACACAGGTACGTCGGTAGACGCAGGAAGAGATGTCTGGAGGATCTTTGAAGGCGGATCAGGCACCACCTTCCCTATGCCGTGTTGTGAAGATGATCATGATGAGATGTTGTACTCAGATAACCCATCGTGTTATTCTTCACAACGGAACAATCGGTTAATTACTTAATGTAATCAGAATGGAGCATATGCAAGTCCTTGGGCACCTGCGAGGGGTGGTGTATACTGTTATCTTTCGGTAATACGTGCGAATTCAACTATGCTACTGGTGAATGGTAACTACCTGCGAATTAATTTTATGGTGTCAATATATTGTGTACACTAAATTATATAAGGATCGTCATGCTCATTTCTCACTAGCCACAGAAAGATTTACACAAATGCATCCGGAAGGAACGTGGGCGTGGGTGTGTGTGTGTATGTCTACATACTTGTGTTTATCAATGGCCGTAGGTGTAGTAATAATAAACCAAAACAACCTCCGACCCTGAAGTGGTTGTGTGTTTGGCCCGACAAGATATTTAAGCGGCTTACAAGCGCAGTTACAACCCCCCCAACCCACCCCTTGTGTTTCTCGCTTTTCCTACTCGAACGTGTAATATACACTTATTTGCTAACGATATTAATTTGTTCGAATTTTCTTTACTCTTCGCTGAAGTTTAATTTCGTTAACGAATTTGTGAAGCATGGTGCAAATTTTACACAGTACACGTTGTTTGAATTTGCGTGTGACCTACTTTAGAGGCTTTGCTCATTCTCTTTGCCTTTGAAAATATAAATGTTATTTGTAGGTAAAATGAATTCTTGCTGTTGATGTACTGGTATAATCTACAGACGTTATTTCCAAGTCTTGAAATAACTGTTTGATCTTTCTCTGATCAAATGACTATTTGATCTTGCTTATACATTCCAGTATTTGCAATAAAACCACCAATTGTCCACTAGTATTTGCAGTTTGAATTTACGTTTTTCATTTGTTTGTTACCGATAAAATATTTATATTTCCACATACGCTTGTTTCTTGTTTATCTTTCAAAAATGTAAAATTTAAGATTTTTGTGAAAATCGATATATAACTACACATCTATTACGCCCTATTCAAATGTATTATGTATGTTAATGTTCTTTTCTGTTAGGTTCACTTAAATCCTGTCGCCTCATGAACATATACTATTACAGATTTCAAAATTTTACACACAAATGCAATCAGATTTGCACAATGTAATATTTGTAAAGAAAATAATAAATAAAAAGAAAAAGAAAAATCTCTTATAATTTATATCGCTTATATGTTTTAGAAAGCTAACCGGCAATGGAGGTTGCGACTTCATAAATGTTTCTGTTTCCCAGTTATTCAAGTAAGTCATCGAACCCCAATTTCAGTTCAGCTTTGAGCCTTTTTAAGTCCCATTACAAATCTTCTGTTTATTATTATTTAAGCAACTTTTGTGGACTGGTTATAAGATATAACGGAACAGATAACGTTCATTAACTTTTAATTAAGCACCGTGAGTTGTCTGCAAGACTTCGTCCTACTGAGTCATTTGTCCTCCTTCTCCAAACAAACCCAATATATTTCCTTGAAAATAAATTAAAATATTCTTTAAAAACAATTACGATTACAAACTTATTTCTTTCAACAAGTCGAGAAGTTTGTTCTGCATCAATAGCTATGTAGAAGAAGACGTCATTAGCCGTATACAGTACGCCTACGTTAGGCCATTTAACTCTATAAATTACATATTAAGGGACTTAACTCTACAGAGGTCATTATTATAAGAGGACTTAATGACATTATTTAAATCCCTATTAAGGGATATTTAACTCTTAATATCCACATATTAAGGGACAGTGGGGAAGAGTGTAATTCTTAGTTTTAGATGTATAAGGTTCATTTCTTTATGTAATAAACAAGTTAAATAATATAATGTACGTGTAAGCTATATACTAAGTAAATGGAAGCAATTAAAATGCATATTCCTTTCTGAGTAAGCCTTGTAATCTAGCACTAATTACTAGAGTATAATGTAGTAACTTTTAGTAATTTCAACTGTTTTAACCTTACCTACACGCAACTTAAAGCAGTGGCAAAAAATTTAAAATTTTTATTTCTAGATAATTTATTCTTTAAAAGTGGCTGCAGTTTAGTATTCTTTGTAAAACATTGATACTTAAAAAATTACGGTTAATTGAATAATACAACATTTTCTAAACTTTATCTAGCTATACCAGTTGTTCTTACTATAGCTACACCATAAAAACATCATTGTTTTAGTTTTATACTATACTAAAATACAGATAAAACAAAACGCAATTATGTTTTGTAATAACATCATGTACGCAAATTATTATATATTTTTACACTCTAACTGTTACCAAAATATTTCACACAAACCATTTTACATTTTTGGTATGTAAGAAGAGGTTGTGTTATTACAAGAATTTAAGTAAAACAGGGTGAAACGCGAAACACATTTTATTTAGCATACTGTATAGTCTTTCACTAACCGATCTCCTTATAAAGAGGGAAGATTATTTAACACATCGACAACGTATACAGCATGACTTTATACACGTTTGAAAAAAAAATACTTCAAAATATTGTTTTTAGTAAAGAGAAAATTTATGTGTATTTATGTGTGTTTTTTAACGCTTTTCGTTAACAAGTATCATTGACATGATCATTGGATATTGATGATTATCAATTAAACACGCGTCTGTCAATTAAACATTTCGACAAGTATTTCTTTATCTTCACTGCGTTTTTAATGCATATCTTTACAGTAAATTTTTATATTTCACAATCTCTAGTATCAAAATACAAAGTTAACTACAACGTAATGTGTGAATATCGATAGTTACTCACAAAGTCACAAATTATCTACTAACATTTTAAAAATAACAACTAAATAATAATATTTTAATCTCCGTATTTCTACAAAATAGTCTAATAACAAAATATATTTTTTAAGTTTTGACGTTTGCAAAAGCCTTGTGTAAAGGCGAGTGATAAATGTCGTGCAAACTTTGGTGCAGAGACACAACTCCAAACAACACCTGAGCACTTCCATTAAAATTCCTGACATTATTCGTACTTTTGTATTGTGTTACGTTTTCTCCTAGTTGCATATTTAATGATTCAACAAAACAGACTTTTTTTGGAAATGGTTGTGTTTGTTTATAACATAAATTAAAATAATAGTAGAATTTAATAAATAAACACTTGGTATAGTTTTACAAATAAGTGTAGTAAAAAAAAACAGTAGAATTATACCAAGTGCCGACAGAATCTTCACAGAATATTCTGCCGAGCGACGATTCGATCAGTGTAAATTAAAGTATATTATTTTTCACGATTACACAAACCAAAATTTGGTCTTTTGATGTACATGTGTGTGTTATTTTTCGACATATTTTTGGATCGACAATTGTCATGTACAATTTATAACAATAACCATAAAATCTCAGATTATTACATATTAAATTTATAGTATTATTGAGCCAAATTAGTAATATAAGTTATATACTTTTACATGTTAAATTGATCTAGCATATATTTGTTTGTGCATTCATCTGTATATAGGTAAAAATAAAACATCGTTTTACAATGTTTATATCGTGTTTATTTTAATTTTAACAATCCCATCAGAAAAAGCAATGTTAAAAATCATCACTAATAGATAGAGGATTGGTTACTATTAATCTAGAGGCATCGAGATTGATTAACGGGCGCACCATAAATACGAGGTTGGTTTTTCAGCCCCGAACTCAACTGAGACTATGGAGATGAGTAATACTCGACTCGGATTACCATTTGAAGTAATACTGTTCAGTTACAGCGTGCTGCTACCAACGCTACTGTAGAGCGCCGATTATTTTTAACTGTAGATTAATAAGTCCTTCATTTTTAAGAGGATACAGATTAAAATTACCTCTGATGTTTTTCAGGGTTCAATCTTGGGGACCCTATTGTTTATTTTGTTTATCAATGACATTTCAAGTAATTCAGACAAAGATTTTAATATCTGGTGATAATTTAAAGCTTTTTGCAAAGGTGGATTTATTATAAGGATTTCGTTGGCCTGAAAAATGATGCTGAAAAATTCTCTAACGGCCAGTTGCAAATTGCATGCAACAGAAAACCTGCAGATTTCAGGTTATTTTACCTGAACAGAAAATGTTAGTCAATTTTAATTAACACATTATTAGTAAGAGTATACATTAAGTAAATTAGGTTTGTGATTCACGTGTAAACGCTGACGCCACATTATTTATATTACTAGGCAGGTAGACATAACAAAATCAAAAGCAAAGAGGAACTTAAGGCTGCTTCTTGTGATGAGTAGTCATTGTCTAATTCCATCCTGCTGTTACACCAACACTTTTTTGATCAATTCTGGAGTACCGTCTGTGACTTAGGTATTTCAAAGAAACGACACCAATTAGAAAGTTGAGGCCGTTGAAAAACCGGTCTTTTCTCATATATGCTTACAGCTTCGAGGCACCATTCGGCGGTTTACTTCGTACAAGGCCAATTATGCACATTAGGGCATTATGATCCGTAAAAACAGAGTGCACTACAAGATCTGTCATTTACATATAAGTGTGTTAATTTATAGTATTATTGAGATAGATCTTGTCAGGATTGGTTACGCATTGCTTTACACACAGCAGGCATGTTTTGGTCAGGTATTTGATGTATATTATGTTTGGGTAACCAAGTAATCATCCAAAACAACGAATGCGAGCTCCAGAGATTGGTGTTCCAGTTATAGCAAGTCTGTTCAAATTACAACACGAAAATGTCTGTGCATACATGGGAAAGTACCTCTGACCAAGGTTGTATTGGATAATAAGAGTACAGAGAATTCTACTATCTTTCTTTTCTACTATCTTGGTTGTGAGAGCACTTATGACGCTGAATTACGATGTTGACCACAGGTTGTCTAAGTTTCTGTCAATATGTGGCACAATTCATCGAACGCTGTCAAGAAAAACAAGCAAAGACTCAACTAAAATTCTATAAGGTAATGGGTGTGCCAGTGATATTGTGTGGTTCTGGAACTTGCGTTCCGGCGAAAAAACATCTGTTTAGAATACGGTTATCGGAGATGAGATCCTTGCGTCTGTTAAAGGCTCCACACGGAGGGATAGACTCCACAATGAAGCCATCTGTAAAACTGTTTAATATCCAAGATCGTATTGCAGAGTACAAAGAGAGAGGGATTGTTCATCTGAATAGGATGCCAGCTGGCTGGTCGCCTAAGGAAGTTTCAATACAAGCATGTTGGACAGGAAAGTATAGGAAGATCTAGGAAGCGTTGCTGAAGTGTATACGCGATATATTTCTTTGAAATCGTACAGATTATTCGCTAGTCCCTAATAGAAGAAGAAAAAGGTTTATTTTAATATTCATGTTTAATATGGTAACCAAATCACTTGTACGAATTAATAAATTATTTACGTTAATCAGAATGATCACTGTTGCACACCACTACATAAAAATTATCCCGATTAGCGCTTTCAAGCTTCACAGCCCATCGTCAGATCGGAATAGACAGGAAATATGTGAAAACAAACCCTTCACCCCTCTCCCCCACCCTGCTCACACACAACAAGCTATAATATAAATGACCCTTCCCCACCCCCTAAACCCTGTCCCACCATCTGTACAGTTACATATTTTTCTAGCAAATTCCTTGTGTTTCAGTGGTGTGTGTGTGTGTGTGTGTGTGTGTGTGTGTGTGTGTGTGTGTGTGTGTGTGTGTGTGTGTGTGTGTGTGTGTGTGTGTGTGTGTGTGTGTGTGTGTGTGTGTGTGTGTGTGTGTGTGTGTGTGTGTGTGTGTGTGCATCCTTTTAAACTTACCCTCTTCCTCTCCACACACGTGGGTCAATCATACACCCTTATTTTAAAACATCCAATTAGTACTATGCAATATAATTCTTAATCTGATCTATCTGTCCTCTATAATTTACTTCTTAATCATGTTATAAAATATTTCTTCATTATCAAATTTAATTTTAATATTAATTAAATTGCCTAACCCTTTTTCTCTTTCTTTCAATATTTCTAACTCCTCTTTAAGCTTCCTTTCAACTGTGTTATTTACTACTTTTACAATTTCGTATTCTTCCAAAGGATTAACAAACTTATGGTTGTCTTCTATGAAATGTCTTGCATATAACGAATTGGTTGTTCTATTACCTTCTCCACGTTTGTGGTCAGACAACCTGCATACGAATTTTCATCCTGTCTCACCTAGGTACACTTTGTTGCAGTCTTTACATTTTAATTTATATTTACCTTAAATTATCCGCCGTGTGATTTCTTGTAACTTCGTCTATGACGCATTTCAGAGCTTATGCTCCATCATCAGATATTAAAAAGGTAAAACTATCAATCTTGCGAGATCGTTAAGAAGTAAAAATGTCAAAATTTGCATGTGAACCGTACGCGGATTTGGGTGCGCACCCGTTCAAGTTCATTCTGCCACTGCTTGAATGCAAATTTTGACATTTTTACTTCTTAACGATCTCGCAAGAGTGATAGTTTTACCTTTTTAATATCTGATGATGGAGCATAAGCTCTGAAACGCGTCATAGACGAAGTTACAAGAAATCATACTGCGGATAATTTAAGGTAAATAGTTTATTAAAAGGTTTATATTCCACTTAAATAAGAACAAATTTTAAATTTTTATTCTTTTTCTTACTTTCTTTTTTTCTTCTGAGGTCCGTTGGATCCCCAATCATCGTACAAGTAGCTTTACACCACTGCAGAGAGAAATCAACCATCTAGTAACGCGCGTTATGGCGTGCAGCACGGGGGAGAGGCAGTTGTGTATGCATTCGTGTGTAGTGTAAGTGTGCCTTTGGTGTTTATCTAGCCCAGCCATGCCAGAAAGGATATGTTGACCACGCCCACTTTAATCAGTTGCCACCCATTATTTTCTCGTCGCTAGTGGATCACTGAAATTAAAATACGGTGCTTTCATTTGTCGCGTACTACTTACGCAATAGTTGCATTTCTTTAACCTCAAATGAAAAGTAGTTTGTGGAAACCTGTTAGATTGGCGTTATAAACTGATCAGTGGAATGCCGAAAAGCTTGGTTGTGTGCTTTTTGGTTGGATACTCGAAGTGTAGTGTTCACTACACTGTTGGCTATGCATTGTAATCAAGAGAGTGTCCTTGGACCTATTCTGTATTTGTAGTACACAGGAGACATTCCTAAATATGATGGGGTGACAACATCTACATTCGCTGAAGACACTGCTTCACTAGTGTTAGTATAGAAGCGGCAACAGATGCTCTACAGTCAGCAGTTGAGTACGTCACTAGATGGACAAAAAGTGGCGCGTCAAGCTGAACGAAACCAAGTCTACTCATATCAGTTTCACCAACCGGAAAATCGATTATTTACCAATCGTAATCGATCAGCAAGGAATTTCACACACAAGCTCAGTGAAGTATTCGGCCATGATTCTGGATGTCAAACTTAGGTGGAAAAACCATGTTAAGAAGAAATTGGAAGAACTTGAATTTAAATAGAAGAAAATGTAGTTGCTGCTTGGAAGACACTCTGAGCTGTTGCTGCAGAACAAGCTGTTGTTATATAAACAAGTCTTGCAACCAGCAAGGTTGGTTGGTGTACCAATACCAAGTGTGTATGGTGTACAGCTTTGTGGTTGTACTAAGAAATCTAATATTAAAATAATTCAGACTTTTTAGAATAAGGTTGTCCGCAGTATTGTTGATTCACCATGGTACATAAGAAATGACGACATCCATCTGGATCTGAAATTGCCTTCGGTTGCCGACAAGATTAAACGGGTTGCCTGTAAATATGAAAGAAGACTTCATTAACACGTAAACTTTGAAGTCCTACAGCTTCTTCAAAATGGTGGACTCGTTCGGCGATTGCAGAGACAGAAACCATTTGAACTAGTGAACTAAATATGCAAAGTAATTCTCAGCACATGAACAATGTGTATCTGTACTGAGCAATGCTCCAGTCGCATCTAATCCTACACACTGTTAACTTATGTATTAAGTAATGTATTAGAGTAAAATTGGTGGGGAGTTTGTAACTAGTTGCAACAAAGTTAAATACAAAATAATTATTGTTTTATTCAACTCAGGAAGGTCCTAAACGGAAACATTATTTACTTAGTGAACGGTTTTGTATACAGAAAATACACAGACACACGATCAAGGGAACAAAGTGTGTTCCATATCACAGAGGTAGATGAGATTTGTTTATTTCTTAGAATGATAGACCGAGTTCTTAAGTTATTAGTTACAATAAGAATAAACGCTAAACACACGAATGTGTTATGGCTATCGCTAGGCGACCGACACAAGTCCGTCCACGACTGTAATTAATTATCAAATAATTAATTACACACCTACTCTGTATCTATAATTTCTTAATATATTATTTGTTACAAATACTTCAAAATTCCGCAAAAATATAAGTTTTTTAAGTATTTAGTATGTTTACGGCACAAATAAAATTAGTTTTAAAAATTGAACAATTAAAATACCAGTTTTATTTGGGAGACAGTGTTTAATTAAGTTGTAATTGCTTTCATAACATAAATGTGCATGAATATCGGCAATATCATATTTCTGGTAAAATAGGCAACAACAACAGTTAGAAGTTAAATTTATTAGTCAATTAAATGTTTAATGACCGCTGCTAATTAAATATTTTCACTTTACCAGTTTCATCGTCGTCTCTTGTGTATGTTGATGTTCAATAAAACCGAAATTTAAAATATTGGTAAATAAACTCAATTAATTAATTAATTAACCATCATAATACAGTCAAGTGTGTTTGGAACTTCATTTACAGTACACATACGTTTATTATATTATCTGAATTGTGAGTAAATATGTTTTTTTTTGTTTAATGAAGTGGCGCTTTATACAATTTTTGCTTTCCAAAGGGAGTGTTATTATTGTTATAATAGTGTAAACATTACTTTTTTTAATACGTATGGAGTACCAATAAATTCAATACTGACTATAGAAGTAGTAAACTGTTAATGTGTCAATACAGGGGGATCATAAAGTTTAAATACATAATTTTTACGAAAATACAGTTCCATGGTCTGATAATTGCTACGATCTGCATTAATTCAGTCTTTTAATTACACGCCTTTCACTGTCTCTTATTGGGGGAAATTGGCTGTAGTCACCAAACGAATAGATATTTAGATCAATAAATTAGTCTACTTTGAGAAGACAGAACCAAAAGATCATCCACAAAGTGACTGAATTTAATTATCTGGGGAGCATGCGATGAAAAAGCTGTAGAAAAATTGTGAGTACGGTAAATCACACAGAACGTCCTTTCAGTGCTCACATTAAAAAATATCAGCTTGAAGGTGAGAGAAAGTCTTCTGCAAACCTATGTGTAGAGTGTCGCATTGTACGGGAGTGAATCTTGGATTAGAGCAAGACAAGAGAAGAACTTTCTAGCTTTTGAGGCATAGTGTTGAGTGAAGAAACTAAGGATTTAAGAGGTGTTTTGTAGAGCTGGAGAAGATTAATTATAGAAGTTTTCCATAACAATTAAAAAGAAGAAGAGCTCAATTGATGAACATATCGTTACGCCATCACAGAACGCTCTACATGTTTCTCGGCTATCCCGGCAGAGCCCGCTGTAATGTTTGTGTACGTGACAGTTAACATGCGAGGCAGTGTTACGTAATACGGAACAATCTCGTACATTTGATAGTGTTGTTCGACAAGCTTCTCAACTAGCCCAACGGTGCGTGTTTCTGCCAAGGCCGCGCTGAAGTACCCTCTAGAATTTTCAAGTGTTTGTTCAGGACGCATACTATGGAACCCTGCATACTATAAATAGCCCACACCTGCCTCTTAGTTTTCAGTTTTATGTCGGGCGATTTACACAGTGCGTCTCAAGTGGTGTATTAGTGAAAAGTGATTACAGTGCGGAATGCTTTATAGTTGACATTTGTTATTTGTGTAGACAAATTAACTTGAATTAATGTACAAGTATAATCTTCTTGAATAACTTGTTGATTAAAAACTTTTAATTGTGATAATTAAAATTGGTTATTAGTGATTTCATTGGTATCTTGTATTTTGTTTTCCCCTGTACCATACTATAATCAGTGAGCCCGTCGTAAAAATATACAGTATTAGTGCACGACAGCCTAAACAAAAGAGTGATAGAAGGAAAAATAGATGAAAAAAATTGTAAAGGAAAACGATGTTGGAATGTTTGACTCAGGTTATGCAGGACATTCATACCAGGGATTAAAAACGGAGGCGAACAATAGGAGGAGTGGATAGCTGTTGCGAACCAGCCAGCTGGCTGCTAACTATAAGAGAGAGAAGGGGTGTATTTACTACATACGGTACGGATAATGACCACTAATATGTAAACAGTCAAAAGCAACAAGCAAAATTATACTCTAAAGTTAACAGATTCCATCTGTTATAAGTATATTCTATCTACAATGTTTGTCTCGCCATCGTATTAGTTACAAAAACTAAATAAACTAATGGTTAGTGGCATTTATAAGATCTATGAAGACACTTTCCTCTTTAATCTATACATCGTTTTCTAAATTAAAGACGGTCATTTAATTAAACATACCTTTGCTATTTAAATTCTACTAAACGATATAAAAGCCGTATTGTACTAGAGTTGTGTACAAACACATACAAACGCGCGCGTGCCCTAGTACGTTAACCGTTAAATACATTTAATGTATAATGGTTAATGTTAACCATTGTAATACATTAATGTTAATGGTTAATGTATTTAATCGTTAAATACATTTAATACTCATGTTGAACGTACATTATGAACGTGGAGTTCTATAGACTAAATTAAATTTCCAAAAACTTCAAAGGGTTTAACAGATATTGTATGGAAGTCTTCTTCTCAAACATGTATTTATGAATAATTTATTTCAACAAAGAGTTAACATAAAAACTCATATTTCGCTGTTAAAATGTCCACCTGCTTATTGTTTAGAAAAGAAGCTTATGTATTTTACAAATAAATGAGTATTAATGCTTACAGTATCTTAAAAATATTCAGCGTAAACGCAATTTCAAAATGTAGTTATTATATTTACATTTTTGCCTACGAAATTACATTTATATATTACGTTTACATTCACGAGATGCCTACTATATTTTTCTGAACTACTATCTTAATAATAAAGTATTAAAGGTGACAAGCGTCTATATATTTTTAATTATAATTTAAAGTAATATCTTGAGGTAAAGTAAATATAATTTTAAACATATTATATACGAGATTATATTAAATAATATATTATATTATTTTCTCGTACATCAAGAAATAGACTGTAGCAAAAATTGTTTGAATTATAATTATATATTTATAATTTATTATTTATAATTTATGGCTAATTTGCCATTTCAATTTAATAAAAGTAAATACCAATACAAATTCATCATAATGGCACAAATCAAAAAATGAAATTATTACTATTAAAAGGATATTAAGACACTTTGAACAAACTTTAACGCTTGTTACATTCATGAACTGAATTTTCAATAAATTCAATGTACGAATAGCATGTACTATAAACCGCTCACTGCAGTAGCTGTTTTTCAAATTTAATTAAAATAGCAGATTCAGCGTTTAGTTTGAGTTAGTGAGCATACTTTAATTACAAATGACTGTAACCGTTAAACGTTTATCACGCTGGCATACTGATAATTGATTTACATATATAGTAAACATTAATTGTTTCATTTAAAACAAAAATAAAATACTAAAGTACAATATACACAAAATAACATAATCGTTTAAATTTTAAAAAAGTAATAAAATACAAAATACAGTTTATTCGATACGACAATGCCGTCTATGCAAAATAATTTGTTTTGAAAACTCTTAATCAGAGATTTAATGTATTATTTTTAATTTAAATTGAACTGATTGAAGTGTTATCGAACGAAATTTACTTTCCTAATTGATTAAACGTAATACATTGAACCCCGTTGAACACAAGATTTTGTTCCGGTCCTAAGCAAATAGACTAGAGCTGGGTCCGCTTCTTCACACTCTCCACACCTCTATGCCCCTTCGCTTATAATTCTATTCCACAGTTATTTGTGGGTCGGTAGTCGGACATTCGGTTAGATGTTTCAATCATGTTAGCCGATATATAGGGAAATCCTATCAAGTACACTCATATTATTTAATTCCTGCTATACATCGACGTTTCATTGACGCTCTTGAAGAGTAGGCCTATACCCTGGCACGTGTCTGAGAAATCTCATTTCGGCCGCTTCAAAACGACTGGCCTGCGACTTCGTTAAAGTCCAATTCGCAGATCTGTAGAGAAGTGTGTGGGAGGGGGTGAATCCCATCACCTCGTAGAATTTTAGGTGTCTTTTTTTTACTCGTTCATTTTACAGTTCTTCTGATGGTCACACGCATATGGTTAAACGTGTGAAGCTTCTTCACCACATCATTGTTTGTAGTATGAGACACATTAAAGCCCAAACATTTAAAATACGTGACCTGCTCCAGAACAGTAGTATCTACCAAGTATTTTTCTCGTATCGGATTAGCTCCCTGAAAAGCCAACACCTTGGTTTTCATTGTGGAGATCTGTAAACCGAAATCCTTGCAAATTCGACTGAATGGTACCGACAAAATTTACATTATTTATTCGCAATTTGCGTCAATTATAAGACGTTGTTATGCGTACCCTGTATCGCTTACACGTATCGTCGTCTTATAATACTAAAACTGGATACTTGGGAAATACTCACCCACCGCTTTAATAACAGTTTCAGTAACTGCAACACTCTTGTACTAAATTATTCAAGTTTACAAATGTTCAGTATAATGACGCAAATTAAAAAAAGAGTCACTAATTACAAATGTGCGCATACAATAATTAACATTACACTTCACACTAAACGGCTGTAAAATAACCTGTAGGCTACTGAATCGCATCTCACAATAATTTTATTTTGCTTTGTATAGTATCCAAGTCACTATTTTCAAAATAATTTAATTACCTTGTATCCGTCAGTGACTTCGTTTTTGCGTTATTCGTATAGACGCGTTTCGTGACATGTGTCACATCATCAGTATCCTTCGTCAAGCGTTAAAATTCACATAAAAAACATTTGCACATATTTACTATATTAAGTCACAATAACAGCACACACATAATACCATATAACTTCGGCTCCGTTGGACAAGACCAAATCTAATTATGCGCGCCATCTAATGATGCATAACCATATTTACACAGATTTCAGTACTAATTTCAAAGCAATCCATGAATGCGGTAAGGGTAGGTTAATGGACGCTCTCGAGGAATTTGAGATTTATAAAGCATTTAAAGATAAGTATATCAACAGTGACAGTATATTAAATGAACAATTAAAGTTTCAGTCTAACTCACTATATGTATAGCCCTAAATATAATCGCGCATGACGGCGATGACTGGTGATAAGGATTGACTTAGTTAAATTAGTGGCTCGTCAACTACACGCGCGGTCGGACAGGTCCAACGGAGCCGAAATTATTTCGTATTATCTGTGTGCTGTTATTGTGACTTAATATAGTAAATATGTGCAAATGTTTTTATGTGAATTTTAACGCTTGACGAAGAATACTGATGATGTGACACATGTCACGAAACGGGTCTATATGAATAACGCAAAAACGAAGTCACTGACGGATACAAGGTAATTAAATTATTTCACAATAATTATTCGCCGTCCACTTGCCAAACACCGCTATTTTTATCCAGCAAGATCGCCTGTGTGGCGAGAGTACACTAGATACCGCCATAATAATCGACCACGTTGTAGAAGACTTAGAAACACATATTGAACATTTGAAATTAATTGCGCTGTTTAGTCGACTTTACAACGCGTTCATAACTCGTACACAACCGAAATGCAAGTTGCCTATCTCACAAGCGTAAGGACGCGCCCTTTTTACGCTACATTTTACAGATGATCAGGCTATTCTAGCTAAAGGAAAGTTTGACGAGTATATTTTTAGTATAAGGAGTGGACTCTGGAAATCAAAATCTTGAAAAATTAGGATGTCTTACATTCGGGAATGAAGGGAAACATTTTCCAATGGGGAAAAATTATGAACTATGGCAGTTGGTGATAGGTAACGGAGTTAAGAGGGGTGAGGGTTGTCGCGAAGAAATCTCAAGTAGGTTTGTGGTAGGCGAGCAGGACTGCTACAATCAGACAACTAAATGGAATACAATTGAGTTGTACTAAAATTACAAATAAAGTAAAAATATGCATTTACAAAGCCTCCGTTCTGGCACTATAGTGCAGAGTCATGGGAGCTTCATGCAAAAGTAGATCCAAAATCCGTTGTTGGAAAATTTTCTGTAGACACAAGACAAGATAGAGTAAGGAAAACAGCGCAATGCGGAACAGAGGACTCACGGATCGGGATGGTTTGAATAAGGAAAAGTGGAAGGTATGTGCCAGAAACGGCGATAACCGTAATACAACTCGCTATAATAATATTAAAATAAACGTACGAGGGCCATTCACTAATTAAATAGACAAACAGCTGTAGAGTAAAAACGGTTTATTTAATTAGTGTGACATTTTTTCACTGTTTAACACAATCCACAGCAATATTAATACGGTTGTTTTACCTCTGAACAAGTTCTTTTATGCCTACTGCAAAGAAATCTTTATGTTGATGTCGGAGCCATTTTAAGACATTTTCTGTAACTTCGTCCTTGTCATAAATCTTCGTACCACGTATTACTTCCTTGAGTAGACCAAACAAGTGAAAATCAGATGGAACTAAGTCGGTGCTGTGGAGAGGGTAATGTAGTGATTCCCAAGTCAATTTATTGATGTTGTCACGTGTTAACTGAGCTGTATGTGGACGGGCTTTATCGTGAAGGAGAATGACACCTTTGCGCATAAATCCAGGACGCTTCCGAATCACTACCGGCCTAACTTTATCTATAGCATGTCAGAATAGTATGTATATGTACTGTTTATTGTCCGCTGATCTTCTAAAAATCATTGAAAATCGTGGACGTCAGGATTCCAAAAGATCTGTACGTTCAGAATAGTGCACGTTACGTAATAGAGACTCACGTACGCCACACGCATTACATTCCGGATCCCTCTGGAACGTTCGATAAACACGTACAGTAGATTGTTCTGTGATGTCGTAACACTGCCCCTCCTTAAACCTGTTCGACTTGAAGTGGCAAACCGTCTCTGAAGTAATACTTAGACAGGCGATCTAGGTGGACGTCCTTGCGAGAGATAATTCTCCGGTTCTTCGAATTCAGTCTCGTGTGACCCAAACATCAAGTTCCCAGGAATGCGAGCCTTCCGCTCAACCACTAGTTTTGCTGGAATCACTCTCGTTGCGTCATGTACTGATGGCATAAACACTACTGGCTGATCCAAGTCTGTTTGGTTCTCGTCAACAACCTCTTCCATAACTTCATCTTTAGCAACTTTTCCTCCGGGTTCTTTCATTAACTCAGGTGTCTTGTCTCGACACCCATAGTTGGCTTTCCAATCGCTTCTTCTGTCGTTACACTTATCTGTATTTCCTCTGCTTGTTATTCCTCCATTTCCGCTTGCAATAGGGAGGGTTCCTCTTGACCAGACCTGTTGACTTTTTCTTCGACTAATGCCGCTTGCTTACTCGAATGGTTAGTACACCCTGCTTGACAATTTTTAAACTGTTTTAATCATTTATTAAAAGATATGCAATTCTTACTGTTTTTTTGTATTGTTTAGTCATACGAGGGTACATTTTCTGGTGGTTTCACCTCCAGAAAGCAAAAAATAAATCTCTGCACGTTGTTCAACCAATTTCAAAACTTAAAGAGGACTCACCATTGTTAAATTAGAATTTGAGGTTATAAACAAAATAATTCTAATCAAACATCTAATCAGAACTCGTCATAGGAAAGCCAGCTTACATTTCTGAAACTATCGTACTCCGCCTATCAACCGTTTTTCCACAACAACTATTTATCTCTTTAATTATTGAATGACCCTCGTATAAGTTTTCATTATTCCAGGCATGTATGATTGTGTAACAGACTGCACGGAACAATTACATTATTATGTACTTAATAATTTAAAAAATTTTAATAATTTATTATATAAGGGTTATGTACTTTTCTCCAATAACCAAACCTCTAATTATGTATATAATTATGTAATAATTGAACCATATATGTTGTTTGGCAGCACACTTAAAGTCCATGATTAAGGGTCCGAAATCCGTACGCTTTTGTCTCTGACGTCACTAAGTAGTGCAAAATACATATGTAATTTTAAATCAGTAACATTTATTGTTGGTGCCTATGCAAAAGGTTAGCAAGAGAATTTAAGGGTTTTGTAAGCATCAGAGAAAAAATTAATTTTAATATGACACGCTGTTTTTAAAATATCTTTACATACAGCACTAAGATATTTGATATTGTAGAAACCATTATATATTGTCTACAAAATATTAGCCGTAATACATATGAAAAAGATCAAATTCTTAAAATACTGCCACTTTCCAGTATAAGTTGCAGCACGATCCTGGGAATCGCCTGATTTGCCTTTAGGAATTTTTTTAAACTCTTTTATAAATTGGTCACGTAAATTGAGCCATTTCTTTCTAGCATCATCCTCTGAAAGCAAACAAAAGAACACACATTTTTTCTTTTGTTTCAGGTACCTGTCAACGGGAGTTGCATTCAGACAAATTGCATTCACATTTAGAATATCTAAATCATCTGTTGCATCTATAGTTATAGAGGTTTGCAAGGCAATTTGGGATTCACTTCAGAAAAGGCATATGCCTGTGCCTAATGCTGGAGATCTTGAACAGGTAGCCAAAGATTATTTTCTAAAATGGAACTTCCCTAACTGTATAGGGAGTATTGATGGAAAGCATGTAAGGAAAAGATGTCCAGCTAAGTCAGGCAGCATGTTTTTCAATTATAAACAGTTTTTTTCAGTAGTACCCTACTCTTGGCAATTGTTGATGCAAATTATCGATTTTTAATGATCGATGTAGGTGCATATGGTAAAGATGGCGATTCAGGAGTATTTTCTAACTCAGAAATTTATCGAAATATTGAAAATGGTTCTTTACCGTTACCAAAAGATCTGCAGCTACCTAACTTCCAACAAAAAGCTCTATTTATGCTTGTAGGAGATGAAGCATTTCCTTTAAAATACTTCTCGCTGAATAAAATTTGAACGTTTGATGTCAAACTCATGTTACAATATTAGAACAATAAAGAATGCACGGAAGTCGGATGACCCTATCTTTTTCCGTATAAATTAAAAGTCTCTGGATTTTTAAAGAAGATAAACGAAATAATAAAATTCTGGGCGAACACTGTCACTTCGCAAACACACATCACAACTTGTAACTCAAAAAAAAACTGTATTATAGTATTCACGTATTAGGCCTATATAAGAACAGTATTAATTACTATATATATATATATATATATATATATATAAGAATTTAAAACCAAAAGAAAAGTAGCGTAGCTGGGCATCATAGTAAATGCCGCACCAACCAAAGTATTATAATCATTATTACAAAAACAAATATTATAAAAATATTATTTCAAAAACATTGATTTTATAAAAATATTTTGTTATATTAATACGCATGTTGTCAATTTTATATTTAGCACCAACCAAAGTATTATGATCATTATTACAAAAACAAATATTGTAGAAATATTGTCTCATAAATATTGATTTTATAAAAATATTTTATAATACTGACGTGCATGTTGTCAATTTTATATTTATATACCCATACAAAATGTTTATAAAATATGCTACAATGCACAGAATTGCTAAGGTCTACTTTTCTGATCAAACTAAACTTGAAGATGAATAAAATAACAAAAGACCGGAATCTATTTTTTTGGCTATAGGGTCATCTGGCTCTCCTTAAAATCAAACTATATTTAATTAAAACTTACTTAAAAACCCTGTACTTTCAGCTACAAAATCCCATTCCTTATCCACAATTGCACGGTCCTTGTAATGTGGGTTTCTTTTATTCCATAAAGCACTTCTCTTTTGAAGTTCAGAAATTAAAGGCCGTATTACATTTATCAGAAAGCAGCGCTGCAATCTGTTCGCAGAAAGCAGCGCTGCAAAATGATCGTGTTCGACCCTATTACACCTAACATCTTTCTGCGCTGCTTTCTGATCATCCAAGCAAAAGAGGGGAGAAGTTTTATTATACCGTACTGAAATATAATCCAGTCTTTTGTAGCCTACTGAGATGTCCGAACGTGAAGCGAAAGATTTGCTGTTATTGTATGGAGTGTATAAATATTTAAAACGCGATAAGAAGAAAACAAAACGGTTGTGGATGCGAAATTTAGTGTCAAAACGTGAAAAAATCTCACACACTGTTACTATCTTACCAGAATTAGATGCTAATGATTTTAGAAATTACCTTCGTATGGATGAAGAAACATATACTTATCTTTTGTCGCTTGTATCCAGCCGATTAACAAAACGTGACACTCGTTTAAGGAAGGCCATCACTCCCCATGAGCAACTAAGTGCAACTTTAAGGTTTCTGGCAACAGGACGCACATTAACTGATTTGACGTATTCATGTGCAATCTCACAACCATCACTCAGCTATATTATACCACATACGTGCCAAATAATATATGACGTGCTGGTGAAGGATGTTATGAAGGTAAGTTCAATTTATTAATCAATTTAAAGATTTACGGGAAAAATATTCGCGTTATCATTAAATGCCATAATTTTATACAAATGTAAGCAATATAAATTCCAAGTAAATAAAAATGTTTTAAATACCAAAGAACCGAACAATGGCTCTATTAGAGTAGCCTAATTTTTGCACTCGAAGATTATTTTTTGAAAAGTATTTTCTTGTATTTCCTTAATCTTAATTTGTCTTTATTTACGGATTAGGGTAAGTAATTATGGAAGATACCCGCCATTTCAGTGAGGTTTATTTTTCCATTAATCTTTAAAAAATGTTCTTCATCGTACTCTGCAGTATATGATCAAAATGTAAAATTTACTTCTAATTCAAATACAATATTTTATTCCTCTATTAAATACAATTGCATGATATTATGAAGTTACCAACAGAAAAATATAATGGATACGAAAATGTAAATTATAGCAGCCTAACTACAAATTTCACCACAACAATTAATTAAAAACAATAAATTTTAATACAATAATTACTTTACAAGTAATTTACTTTAAATTTACGAAGCTTATTTAGTTAATAGTTTCCAGTGAATGTATGCCTGCTGGGCTCTACGCTCGTTGGTGGCGTCTGATTGTAAAATAGTGTTGGTGGGATCTGTGTGAAGGGATCAGAATATGGTTGTACAGAAGGAGTCCGAAACTGAGAAGCGGCAAGAAAGTGGTGTCGTTCTATGTAACTGGAGGTGGTTAGACGACCCAGTTCAGCCTCAAACAAAACATCGTTAATTAGTTGCTCGGCCACAATTCGCTGCTCATCATTTTTTAGTGTTTTCAGTTTTTCAGCCCAGTTTCGAGCAAGATAATCGTACCTAGTTAGTTTTTCTTCTGGCTGACCAAATCTTCGCTTAATTATTTCCACCACTTCATCTCTTTCATTTCGTTTTCCCTTGCGGTAACGTGCTATACTTCGGCCCCTGTCACAGGAGTTCGACGATCCAGTAGAAGACGGAGTGGCAGCAGACAATGGAATAGGTCAGCTTGTCAGGTCATCATCGTGACTAAGTGTATTTGTCTCACTGGATCCACCACAAACGCCTTCACCATCGTCTTGCACGTCTTCTGTCTGAAATAAGAATTACAATTTTCAACAAATATTTTGCGCTATTTAATAACTTATTTAGAGTAACATAACCGAGTCTTTATAAATGCTCCTCCTTTTTTGTTCTAGTTTCCGGAATCTGGAAAGGAGTGGGCAGCAATTGCAGAGATGTATGAAGAAAAGTGGAACTTTCCAAACTGTCTAGGTGCAGTAGACGGGAAACATGTGCGAATAACACCTCCAAAAGGAAGTGGGGCCTTTTTCCGCAATTACAAAGGATATGATAGCATGGTTTTGTTAGCTATTGTAGACTCGAAATATAATTTTCTAATGGCTGACTTTGGAACAAATGGACGTATTTCTGACGGTGGTGTCATTGAAAACACTAAATTCTATGACAAACTAATTTCAGGAGAACTAAACATACCAAGACGTAGGGTGATAGGAAACAGGGAACTAAATTATGTATTTGTGGGAGATGAAGCGTTTTCTTTGAGAACTGATTTCATGAAGCCATTTAATTTCAGAGAACTGTCAAGTGAAAAAAGGATTTTCAATTATCGTTTGTCCCGTGCTCGAAGGGTAGTTGAAAATGCATTTGGCATACTGGCTTCCCGTTTCCGAATTTTTCACACTGCTATTAATTTGAAGTTAAAAAGTATCGAGAAAGTTGTAATGGCGTCCGTTATCTTACATAACTTTCTAAATTTACGTTCAAGCTCACAATATCTGTCTGGGGATGCACTGTACTCAGAGAACATTGAATGTGGAACAATAATTACAGGGCTGATTACTGATGACTCTAATCTTAGTGATTTACAGTGTGGGTTGAATAGAAATTCTTCAAACGAAGCAAAGAAAGTGAGAAATGAATTTGTTGAATATTTTAATAACGAAGGTTCTTTACCGTTTCAGGAGAAATTTGTGTAGAAAGAGTTCTCAAGATTAAACACTCTTAATTTTTAAAAAGAACAGTTTATAAATAATAAACAATGCATACTATAAGAATTATGATTGTATCTTATAAAAAATTATAATAAAATGATAGGCCTGTTCAAATTATAGTATACTACTACTAATAATAATTAATTATTCATTGCTTATTAAAAATTCTTTTAATTAAAAATAAAAGTAATTTTTGAAAGTTGTGGTTTTATTATTTTTAATACCTGATGTTTTGCGTTTATCAGAAAATACATTATTCATATTGTATTATTATCTACAGAAGGTATTACGTCACCAAAGAAAAACATCTAGATCTTACCTCTTCCATAGTTGAGGTGGAGTCCCTTGGAAGTTCTTGGTCTTCAATGAATCGAGGTTGATCAAAGTACCATAACTTCGGCTGGTACACCTCATCTTCACCGGCTCCCGACTTAGAAGATGATCGTACCTTCTTTGCCTCTTTACGCCAAGAGGTTTTAAGGGAGTTTATCTTTTTTATTACTACATCACGGGTTACACTCTTGCCAACTTCATTAAATTTTTCTATTAATCTCTTTGGCTACACGGTCCAAATATTCGGAACTTTTAACTTTCCACAGACACGAATGTTTTTTATAAATTTCAATTATTTCACTTATTAGCTCTTTTGAATATACTCGAAGATCTGCCATATCGTACGCAAAACGAAATAAAATTTTTCAGTACTAATCTTCAGCGTGTGAATATTTAATTGCTACTGTTGAGTTGGTTATGTGAACGCGCGGGAAGACAGTAGGCGGAGGCGGAGGCGGAGGCGCATGCGCAGTACGTAATCTGTTCGCTGCTTCCTGACGGACCTATTACACTTGTCATCTTTCTGTTCAGCCTATCCGATAATATCAAACAAGTTGGATATGCGAGCTGCAATCTGACGTGCCTTCTGACGAGGTCTTTCTGATGGGTTTGCTGTATTACATTTGTCAGAATGCAGCGCTGCTTTCTGCGATCAGATTGCAGCGCTGCTTTCTGATAAATGTAATACGGCCTTAACACTTCCATTGCTACTGCTTGCCGGACGACAACTGAGGTAAAAATCAAACCAGTTTGGTTTTCAAACAATGCGTGCGATGCGATGGCGCAACACCGTACGAATCGCACGTGTCACGTGTTCAGTTTAGACAAGGCCGTTCTCTTCAAGCAATTTGATCGGGAACGTCCAATCGCATCGCACGTACCGCACCGCACGCATCGTCTTGCCCGCGTTTACCTAGGACATACAACCGTTATACTAAACACAAAATCCGCACGGTGTGTCTTGGTTTTAACGGAATGTTGAGCAGAGGTAATTTTTTTTAAGTTTTTTAATGGCAGTGGAAAATATTTCAACTTACCTTATTTAATACAAACATGTATTTATTTTTAACATGTAACTAAAACTATATTTTATTTTTTCTAAATTCAACATCATCATCATCTTCCTAGAACAGGTTGTTTCACACCAAATGACTCCCCATATTGTTTAATTCTGTTCCGCTCTCTTCGGTTGTTCACAATTCGTCCCCATCATCAAATCTCCCAACACTTCTATTCTTCTTGAACATTATCCTTTTTTTACCTTCCTACCCTTACCTCATAGTAGCTTATGTAGACAGTTCCTTCTCAGAACGTGACCAATCCAGTTTGCTCTTTTTCTTTCTCGTCGAAACTATAATATTTCTCTCTTCATTTATTTTCCCAATCACTTCTTCATTTTTTACTCTTTCTTTCCAGCTAATCTTTTCCAATTTTTTCTCCAATCTTTTTTTCTCAAAGATTCCAGTCTTTCCTCCATAACCACATGTTAAAGCTTTACAGATGCTTCTTTTCTCGGTTTCTAATTGTCCCTCTTTCCGTTACATACATTACAACGCTCTAATTAAAACACTTAGCAGAACTCTTTCATGAGTTTCCTCTCGTAAAAAATAGGTTTCTTAATCTACTAAACGTTACTTTCTTAAATGCAGCTCTGCTTTTAATATCCTTTGTACGATTTTGGTAAAATCCTTTGTACCATATGACCATTACGATTTGACTTACTCCATTGTGTGAATGTTTCCCCCGTCTTTCTCTAGTAATTTCTCTTCATATCAATTCTTACTGACTTCACTATACCATTTTATTATTATGCATAACAGGTCGACCTGTTGTCTTGTAATTGATCATCACTTAGCTTCCAGAAGCAATAACCTCTTTCAGCTTCCAGAAGTAATAATCATCTCTCAGCTGACTATTTGCTGTGGCTTGTAGACAGGTAAATTTGTAGTCCAATTCTATCTCCTTTCTACACCGTTTCTAGTCTTTATGTCAAATACCGTTTTATGTATATATTTACAATAAGTAGGTACTTCAGCATATTTACCTTCATCCTTAAAAATCTCAGTCAGCGATTGTCAATTTCCATACACTTAAGGTTGTCCTTATATTTAACTTCATTTGATATTGAAATGCTTTTAGCGGAATCCACTTAACTACATTTTGAAGGCATGTTTTTCCTCACCGCCTTTCATATTGTCTAAAATAGTTAATTGCTACATAAAGTGAAATTACGTGTACACTGTACTTTAGAGGTTTACACACGCATGCACACGCAGTGTGCGTGCGTGTGTGCGTGCGAGTGCGCGCGTGCGCTCATGCTTCGTGATGATTTTGAAAATTTTGTTATGTGTGCCGTTGTACATCCATTTACGCAAAGTTAAATTTGCCTTATGTTTGTTATACACAGGTTTTCAAATATTGGGGAAACTGAGCGCAAACAACTCCTTCTGGTCAAACAAGATTTGTTTTTGTGTGCAAAAAATTATTATACATATACGTAAAGGACTGTTTCCTTTTATTATATGTAATACATTTCTCTCCACACGTAGCGTTTATTTGGAGAACAAAGTAGAACTGTGTACACAATTACACTAATTAACTATCGACTTAACTCTGTAGTTCTCTCTGCTTTAATTAACTGTGGTAGTGTGTAATTAGACCAGGAACGCAATAGGCTTTGTTAGTTCACAGCAAAGTTATAAAACAACTCAGCCAAACATCCTACTTTGTAACTTTTGTTTAATTAACGTAAGTTATTTGGTGTGTGTGCGTGCGCGCGAACGCTTGTGCATGTTTCTATCGAATCTTGTGATGATTTTTGGCTATATTCACTTTGTTATTTTTGCCCTTTTAATAACTTCAACGTGAACTTATGTTTGTTATAAACATATTTTTATATATGCGAAAACTGAATCCAAATTGACACAAACATATGGCATAATACAAAATCCAGGAACATGAGACTTCCAACCTAATGATCATAGACAATAATTAAGAATGTACACCCTGTGCAGTGGAGCGGTGCAGAGCGTGCGGTGGCCGTAAGGGCGTTTTACCGACATGGTGACAGTTTGACAGCTGCACAACGAGAGTTTCGGCGCCACTATCAGATCCCGCCCCGCGGTCAAGTTCACACCCAATCGAAACGTGGGTTCGTAATTTTGAAAAGACTGGTTCATCTTTGAGGAAAAAGCCTAGTGGGGGTGTACGGTCTGTACGTACCCCAGAAAACTTTGATGCCGTGCGAGCTGCCATCTTAAGGAGTCCTCGTATTTCGATGCGAAAAATTGCCTCGTCATTGCAGCTCGGACATCGGAGCGTTCAAAGAATACTCCATGAACTTCAATTTCATCCGTACAAACTTCAGATTGTGCAACAACTGAATCCTAACGATTGTGTATTGCGCCTGCAAATTTGTGAACAATTGTTGGCTAAAATCAATGAGGATGCTAACGTCAATCAAAATCTTTGGATGTCCGATGAAACCCATTTTCACTTAAGTGGATACGTGAATAAGCAGAACTTCCGTTACTGGGCTCTAGGAAACCCTGCTCAGCTTCACCAGCGTCCATTACACAGTACCAAAGTTACCGTATGGCGTGCAGTGTCGTGTCATGGGGTGATAGGCCCTTACTTTTTTCAAGATGAACGAGGCACTGCTGACACTGTGACGTCTGAACGTTATGTCAACATGCTAGAGACATTTTTGGCTCCAAGACTCCATACTTTTCCAAATCTTGACATTCAGCACACCTGGTTTCAACAGAATGGAGCCAATCACACACTGCCAGACAGTCTATGGCAGCAGTGAAACGTTCGTTTGGGGATCGCATAATTTCAAGGAATGCTAACATCGCTTGGCCGCCCCGATCTCCAGACCTTTCAGTCTGTGGCTTCTTTTTATGGGGACATCTGAAGAGCATCGTGTACCAGACTAGACCAAGAACTCTTGCTCAGCTCAAGACACAGATTGAAGAGGAAATCGCCAAAATCCCAGGTGACACATTGCGCCGCGCTATGCAAAACCTACAGAAACGGCTTACTGAATGTGTACGGCAAAATGGGCACCATTTAACTGATGTAATTTTTAAAAAGTGATGCCTAATGTAATTTCCAGTCTTGTGGTACATATTTTGAGCCTCAAATAAAGTTTTGTAACGTTTCTTCATTTTTTTCTAATTATTTAAAATTTTCCCGTTTTCCTGCGCTACCCTGTATTACAGCCCATAAAGTTGAGTGTTGAATGAGTACTAGACTTCAATTGTGTACTTCATTTAATATTATTTGAAAAAATCGTATTGTAATATTCATTAACGTACACAGCCTACCGACAGGTAAACACTATTTTCTGAAAAACGTCATTTAGAAATCTTGATTTTGTAAATGTTACTTAAATAATTCAAACACTTTTTGCTACGGTCTATTTCTTGATGTATATAATATATTTAAAATGTATATTTACTTTACCTCAAGATGTTATTTTTCCCTTATTTGGAACATGTTTTGGATCCCTAGTGCTCCCATCATTATCACTAGTAATTTATGACCATCATCATACTTAAATAATGTATGACTTTTGATCATTATCTGACGGTTGTCAATGAAAGACGTAAACATAAGCAAAAAAAAACAATTTATATTCAAAAGTAATAAGAAAAGTTACGATTTGATTATCACAAATAATTATCAACACGGAAAAGTTAATAATTAAAACCAAGCATGGATCTAGAAATGTTGGGCCCTCCTGCAAAATCTACTTACCAAATGTAAAAGAAAGCAGTTAAGTGGCTCACGATAACTAGAAGTTATAGTGTTGAGCTTAATATAAATGAAAGCTGCAATTAAAAGACCGTATTGAGCTGACAAATTTGACATTGTAACTAAGTGTTATGGGAAATAAATTTCTACAGTAGATGTGACTAATTTCTTTTGTTTACTTTTTTAATTCGTCTATTTTTATTTACTTTTCAGATATAACTGGACAGCCAAATAGGCTGATATGTGCTATTACCGTGTTCTTTGATGTTATTTGACCTCTCTGACACTAATGGTCTATCGGCTTTTACTTTGTCTACAAGAAAATAGTGAATAATTTATCCATTTTACATGTTAATACTATTTTTGTCTTGTAACAGACAGCAGGGAATTCTTTTCTCTTTTAATTTTTGGAAAATGGACCTTTTGATTGACAGCTTCTAGGCTTAACGAAAAAAGTCTTAGCTTCTCTAATAGAGTAACGTTTTATATCAACCAGTAAATAAATATAAAAGTAATGAGCTTTTACAGAACATTGTGCGTGACCTAGAACAGTGCAGCGCATTACGTAACTCTGTCGCGTAGAATGATCTGCAAACGTCTGGAACATTACAATACGCGGCGGCGTGCCAAGAATCACATAGGCACTTAGCGATGGGACAGGCCTACTGTTTATTTTCTTTGCGTTACAGTATTCTAATGAATCAATGAGTATTTTACAAAATCTAACGCACTATAAAACATTAATTGTATCGTTTCCTGAATGCACGTAAGTTTGAATACAAGAATTAGCTGTAAAAGTTACATAAGGTGAGATGAAACGTTCAGATACAATAGAAATAAATAATTTATTTGATGCGTAAATCGTAGTTGTCACGATTTTATTAATTACAATGTGACCTTTGTTTTTCCTACTATCGTAATTAAAGGAACGGTAAGGACCAGAATATTGCTTTAGCGACGTATTTGCAATACGACCTACCTACACAAATAAAAGAAATTTGCAGAGATTTAGGGAGTGAATTGAAACACAGCCTTGTTCCACCACCTTTATGTCAAGGCTACACTGTATGGTATTTAATGTGTTAAGAAGAGTAGTTTATAACTTGTATTTTATCTTAATTCCTCATTTGTAATTTGAATGATGTTAATTCTTTAAATGATATATTTACCTTTTAATAGACAGTTTGGTCTACTATTTTTTAATAACTCAACTGCAGATTGCATGTTAAATTAGTGGTGGACAAGAAAATACTATTAAGATACTACTACTATTAACATTATTGATATCAAATTATAATTACTTCTGTAAGTCGCTGATATAATTTTATATTATTTACATTAAAATTGAGAGCCTCCAGGTGGTCTAGTGGCTACCACGGACAATTGATATGCTCGTGGTCCTGGGTTCAATTCCCGGCGGAGGTCCTGTACGGCGTGCACTCAGCGTCTTGAGGCCGACTAAGATAACAACGGCGCCTCCTGGCTGCGGATACCGCAACTAGCGGCAGGCGACGCATTGTATCTGAGTTAAAGGAAAAACAATTTATACTAAAAAATAAATGTAATAATCAAATACAAGCATGTTTTTGCTGTTGAAAGGAGAAAATCTGTGTTTCTGTAGATTGACATGTAGAAGACGCAAATAATTTGAAATTGTCTTACATATACTGTCATATTACTTTTCATATTATTTAACAAGTTAAGTTAGTAAAAAGTTGCAAAAACGACTATTTACCAGTTGCAACTTTTATTATTGAAATGGTTCATTTTCAGTTTCCGAGAATTTTAACTCTGGCTGATCATGCATGACAGTAAATAATGGATGCATAGATGTTTACATGGGCAGTATAAAATAAAGTTTTTAAGAAGCAAAAAAGTTTTAACAGTTGGACTGACTTTTTGAAACTAAATAGGATTAGCACTTGGGGATATGAGAAACATGATGCTTTACTCAAGGAATATATGAGAAATAGAAGTTCGTCGGATTGCTCCAACTCAGACGCAACACATTACTGTAGTGATTGCTGCATACGGCGAAAACATAGTAGAAAGCGCAATCCATCAATAGTAACACACTGTAGTGAGAAGCAGGGCTAAAAGAAATCTTGAGTGTTTTTTACTTGAAGGCGTAATAACACTATAAACTTGAGAAACGTCCAAGATTAAGAGTTTCATAAAAAAAAGTGAGTCGTTCTTGGATAAAATATTTTGCATGCCTTGTAACAATTTACACAAATTTTTAAGCAATAAGATATATACAAATTGTATATGAAAAATAACGATTACGTAAACATATCGATGCCTCTGGATACGGTACATCATTAACAATTAATTGTAAACTGAACATGCTTGTTTTATATATTTACAAGATGACTGGTTTCTGGTAAGCAACTCTAAAGAAAGAAACGTAATTTATTAATACGTAGCCTAAAATTAAAAAGTAGTGTTGACAAACAGCATATAAAAAACTTTGAAATATTAATTTTAAAATTAATTTCCAGTGTGCGAAAACATAAACTAACAGGTACACTGCATTCATCGCGCTTACAAACTAAAAGAAAAAAATCGCGTTCACGTAAACTTACGTCACAATTTCCAGATCAGTAGGTTTAGTCTCATCTCCATAGAAGAACAAATCAGAGAATCAGATAGTCGCAAGAAACTATGGTAAAATTACATACATAGACCTAAACAACTGACAACGTCTATGTATTTTGAACTTAATAGCGTGTTTTGAACTTGAACTTAAATAGCGTATTATTGTATCAGGCTTTATCGGAGGGCACTGAGATGAAGAATACAGTATCCGCTATTTTAGTACAAGATTGACTTTTGAAACCAATTTTGAGTTTCATCTGTTTGCACGTTAAACTAGTTTCAAAGGTTTTTTTTTTTTAAATTGGTAAAATGTAAACAATCAGAAATTATTAGTGATTTTTGATTAAGCAAATCGTATTGTAACGCAATTACGGAATATTCTCGTACTGTCGATGGTGTCGATCTATACGCTTCTCGACAAGCAGGTGCGTGTTTCTGCCAAGGCCGAGCTCAAGTATCGTCTAGAGCAGTGGTTCCAAAAATTTTCAGTCCACGGACCCCCCCCTTATTAATTAAAAATTTCACTAACCCCGTCTGAGTTACGAAATAAAACAAACCGTAAATGCGATACACTCTTATATTTTAAATAAAATGTATTAAAATAAAAATTCCCTTAACTTGCAATACTAATTATATCAAACATAGTTTAATGTGAACAATGAAGCTGCTTTTGAACAATTAGCTCTGCAATATTAGGTTTAATGTCTAATAATTTCAACATTAAGTCACTCTCGACATCAAGTATATTTCTTAACTTTGCCAACTTCGGCCCTATCTTTCTAGCCACACGTGTTGAAGTCCAGCTACTTAGGCGTAAAACCAGCTACACGGAAGATCGTTTTTCTTAGATACAGTGCTTATACATGGACTAAAACAGCGCGATCAGTTCTGCGTTGATGCGGTGCTCTAGCCAGTTCGACTGAAAAACAGATTTAAAGACATTATTAAATCCATTAGTTTGAAATTACATTTACAGTTACAATTAGTTTGAACAAAAGCAAAGTAGGAAGCTTCTGGAATCTTCTACTATTTGTTTTAAGATTCTACAATTTACATTTTAGAGCATAAAAATCTGAGAAAATTTCGGTATATTCTATTTTTTTTTTTTCTTAAAAATGTCGCGGACCCAATTTTGGGAACCACTGCTCTAGAGTTTTCGAGTGCTTGTTAAGGACGCATATTATGAAACCCTGTAGGTTATAAATAGACAACATCTCCTGCTTAAAAGTAAGTTTTCGTCAGGCGATTTACTGAGTGCGTCTCAAGTGGTTATTAGTGAAAAGTAATTAATGAGCGGAACTCTTTAGTTGTCATAATTATTGCGTGTGGACAAATTTAATTTGAATTATTGTACGAGTATAATCTTGTTGAATAACTTGTTGATTACAAACTCCTATTTGTGATTTATTAAATCTAGTGACTAGTGACTTCATTGGTGTCTGTACTTTGTTTTCCACTGTACCATATGCTGATCAGTAAGATCGTCGTAACAGTATTTTCAATAGTAAGTGTACAATTCATATTTATCCTAATTGTAAAAAAATTGATTTTAATATCGTCTCCCCAAGTTCGTCGAAGCCTCTCTTAGTTTCTTCCTTTTTATAGCTCACATTTTCACCCCCCCCCCACGTCATTTGCCATCGACCTTTTGAAGCAGTTGGAAGCATCCTGTAAAGGTCAAAAATTTTGTTGCACAGAGTTATCGTGCAGTTCAGTGTTGTGTCGTTACTATCTGATTCACCGGCTAGAAGGATTCGTAAAAATTACCGAACAAAAAAAAACCAAACACGAAACCTCGGACTTTTGAAATTATTTCTATAATTACATTAGTTGTATTTTAGTGTATATTGGACTTCTGTGCAAACAAATTTTAATCCACGATTCCTCTAATATTGCTACGTTGAGGTAAAAGACAACTACGTGAAATGTCACACGCGTTTATTGCGCAAAACTCGTTTGAGACGTTAGTCGTTTATTCTACCGCATTCTACCAGTTTGAGGTTATTGTTGCATTTTTGTGGAAAGTGACTATTGTTTTAAGTAGTGCTAAACTATAATAACGTGACATTTATTGTTAAAGAAATTTAACATGAAGTATTGTATAAAAGTACCTTTATTGAATTCTAACTGTAGTTTTTATTTAATTAAAGCTCAAATTAGCAACTTTATTTTTGTCAATCCTTCTGTTTCCACTGTACAACACGTCGATCCGTGTTAAAGTCGTAACAATATCCAGTTTTGAATTAGCTATCGTCCATAATACCCATACCTGTGACAGCTTATATATGTGGTGTTGCTTATTGGTGATGTTAATTTATTACAGTACTCCTAATTGGTCAGATTTTCTGTTCTGCATTTAACCATTTACAATGTTATCGAACCAATTTAAACACAAACACACACACACACACACATGTTATAAATTCCATAACTCATAAGTAAATTTATTTATGCAATACAATCACATAACCTTTGAAATTACAGCAGTCAATTTTTTTAATTAGTATTTTATCCGTAGCGTTAAATTAAAATCTTTATTGCTTTTTACTTATAGCTGACCATTAAACAAACAGTTATATATCATATTACTGCGTGCAATAAATATCTCACGGGGCATCAATGTATTCTGCACTAAATTAAAAAAATTAACGTAAATACATGTCATTTTATTGGCGACCGTCCAAAACAAAACAGCATGTATGTTTTACAAACTGGTTGGAAAGTATTATAAGAAAATACATTAACGTTTGTTGGTGAAGTTAAAAAACTAAGGCCATATATGTAAACCAGTGGTTTACAACCTTTACTACCACCGGAGATTAAAGAAAGGTTACTGGGATCATAAATAGTATATCTTATTATTCCTAGTCACGTATAATTATTTTTAGATCTAACAGATAGAATATAAAAAACATGAACTGTTTTTAAAATTACATTCAGGATGATTCTATGCTAAAATAAAATATAAAGTTCTTTCAAACGACAGTCGATTACTTTCATTACGATTTTTTGTGTGCTAAAAAATAACAACATATTAAAAAGAAAGTAATTAATGTAAAACTGTTCGCTGCTTATTTTGTAGCAGAAAGTTAATGTCGGATTCTATTGATGTCATTTCTAACCTTAGATCACTCTCAATAGACACAGTGGACTTTAGTATCAGAATATTTGCTGGCATTGAACCTATTGGAATTTATGTTTGGACTTAATAACTACTTGTTACAACGGGCGGGATTTTATGTTACAGTCATGACTCAAGAGGAAGCTGTAACCATGCTATGACGTGCAACTTTTCGTTGGATCGTTGGATACTGGGTACGTACGACTTTGCGTCTGCAACAGTTAACAACATTATATAGCTAGCATTCATCCCCTTCTTCTTGCTCTTCATTGTGTAGCAGAATGGTCTATCTAATCTAATGGTCGATCTTCCACAATTTAGAATACACAATAAATTTAGGTTACAATGTTCTTTACATCCGGTGTCCACATCTTGTGGGTATGGGTTTGGCAATTTCGATGTGCCCTAGTTGGATTCTCACTTTGCTTCAACTTGTCTTGGGTGAGATCTCTTCCTTTAGTCTTTTCTGACTAGTCTCTCTTGACTGCCACATGTTCTTTTCTGACCCCGACGCTATTAGGGTGATCGAGGGCTAGTCTTCCTTTTTCAATTCTAATTTTTTAATTTTTGTGGCTTTGGATCTTAGAGTGCTCACTGATGCCGATAGGTGAGCACTGGGAGTACTAAGAAACGTTCAGTATCAGAATAACTGATACAAAGCCACCAAATCCTACCTCAGAAAGAAAAGGGTGAGGGCGAATCTCCTGCGCCCAAAACAGACGCCTTTTGAATAAGGTATGGTAACCCTGACAGAAGAGTCTCTGGTTCTCCTGGTAGGGGGTTGTGCAACAGGCCAGTAACCAGTTCACGTAAAACTTTATAATTCTTGTAGTACCCAAAGCAGTCTCGGAGTAAAGTCAGGAAACGTGGCAAGAAAGGGCAAGAGAGTACTCATTGACAATTTCAGTAAGAAAGACCAAAACCATGGCATTTAAAGGTAAATATCCAGTGAGGACTAAAATAGTAATAAACAACAGCACTTTAAAACAAGTGAACCGTATTAAATATCTCGGATGTGCAATAAGCTATGTCTTCAAAAAGACAACGTTTTAAACATTTAAAATATATATAAAAATATTTAAGTACATGTATACAAATAAATCTAAAATTACCGTTAAAAAGAAAATATAAACTAAATACATTCAGCAAATTGAATTCATGAATTCCAATATTCCATTACATTCAAATTACATCCACGTAGTTATAAAATCGCATATTTTAGAAACTGATCAAAGCACGTAGAATATTTATAAGTTTCTACATATAGGTATGTATTACACAACGGATAATTTTAATAGGATTACATAAGTACAGAAAGTGACAAAGTGAGCTAATCAGTTCTGTTAATTTTGTTTCAAAGATCAGAGTGCAGTATTGGTGCAAATGTTAAGATGTTAAATGTTAAAACTGTTTTAATTATATTGTGGTATTACTTTATTGATATTTATTAAAATAAAGACTGTTCTTACCTAATATTTGTAACAGCGTCGCGTAATAAGAGTGTGATTCATTTTTTATAAGATTGTTAATACATATTCTGGTTATAAATTACTCTGCTATTTAATTACGTATTTTAGTGTTCTAAGAGCTCCATATACGCAATCTCCTCAACAATATTTATATGAACTAAGAACAATTTATGTAATATTGTCTAATTTTAAAATATCAACCATCTTGTGTGAAATAAAAAACATCAGTGTCTATCCGAGCTTTACACCAAATGTATCCACGTTTACAACTTACATGTAGTTGGGTAGGCATCTGCAGTTGCAAAGTGAACTCTGTGCTTTCAAAAAACGTTATGCGTGAATTATACAGTAACCTGAAAACGCAAGCTCAGTTTTACATTTGTGAATATTTGTTTGTTTCTAATTAATAGTCTCTGCTCTCCTAGGTTTTTTGATACGTGGATACAAAACAGTTTTATGAAAGGTACACGGAAAAAATGGTACAAGATTTTTTCTGTGTAGTAATGGGAATATATTTAAGGAAAACGTTAGACAAAACACAAAAAAGTTGGCATAAATAGTATTATGCTCTTGACACATATAGTTTACACTGTGATTCAGTGTTTTGGTAATAATAGTTATCAATCTTACTAGTCTGTTTATCTCGGACAGATTGTTATTATGCCACATCAGTGAATAAATGACGTTCGATTGATTACTGGCATCGTGCCCTTAGCACAGTGCAAGGAATGGTCGATAGGCAGAGCAAGATCTCTTATATTGAGGAGCTACCCGCCATCATTAGTATATAATAATAATAATTATTATTATTATTATTATTGTTACTTATCGCGTCCAGTATGTCTCTTGGTCACGCTGGACGTCGAAACCTCGTCTAACTCAGCGAAGTGGAGTGATATGCCTGCTGCTTTGGAGCGCAGGTTTCCGGATACCCAAATACCTGTTGCGGATGATTAGAAAATAAGTGACCAGACATTTCTTTATGATACTGTAGCAGGATGATGTATTAAAGAGATCATAGCAAAGGCAGCTTAGGAATCAATGCTTGGGGCAGACCTCTGAAACGCTACAAATGATGGCATTCTTCGGATGAACATGAATGAAAATACATGATTAGAGGGGTACGCTGATGATATTGCAGCGGTTATTACAGAACTGGATGTGGATCTGGCCAATGTAGAAATCACACGATTTTCATTTTGGCTAATTTTTCAGTTGTTAAAAGTGGATGGCCTAGGCTTTTTGCGTAGAATTTAGCTGAAATAATTAAAAATATAAATAAATCATGAAATATAAAGTGAGTAGAATCAGAGTCAGCTGTCATCATCATCATCTTCAAGAAGTAAACCAAGGATGGTTTTTTCCGGTCTCAAACAGTCAAATAGTCTAGAGCTGCTCACTCTAGCGCTTCTTGGGAGGTCCCACACCTATCCGTCCCTTTCGGCTTATAGTTATATAGTTGTTTTGGAATGCGGCAGTCATCCATTCGGCAAAGTTACTCCCACCAATGTACCCGATACTGGGAAATCCTGTCGAGTATACTCATAATATTTAGTTCCTGCCGAATATCTGTGTTTCTTCTGTGATCATGGAGAATATACCCTGTTACGTCCCTAAGAAATCTCATTGCAGCCACTTGGATACGACTGGCCTGGCCTTTCGTTAAAGTCCAATTCCCAGACCCATAAAGAAGTGTGGTAAGGGCCAGCACCTTGTAGAAGTTTTGGAGTGTTTGTCTACTTGCTGATTTAAGAGTCGCCAGATAGCCCTGCACATAAGGTTGAACTTATGCAACTTATTCACAACGTCGTTGCTTGTATTATAGCAAATATTCAGAATTGCTGACTTGTTCCAGGACAGAACCATCTATAACAATTTTTGTCCGTACAGGATCAGCTCCACAAAAAGCGATCACCTTGGTCTTAGGTGTGGATATTTGCAATTAAGAGTCTTTGCAGATTCGATTTAACAAATGTAAACATATCTGCAACCTGTTTTCCGAGTCTGACAGAATAGCCTGATCGTCTGCAAACAACAAAGTGTCAATTGCAGAGTGGCCAATCATAGAATGTTCTGGAAGACGCATCTTCCAGTTGTATATGACATCGTCAATATAAAACAAAATTAGAGAAGGTGATAATGGACACCCTTGTCGTACTCCGCAATTGATCAGGCCAAGTATAGGAGCTTTTCTCGATCACCCTGAATCAATTAATATTTTATTCTTCAGATAAAGACTCTAATTAGATGTTGTGGGATTCCTTTCCTTGCCATTTTAGAGTTAGCTGTATAAGATATATTTTGATATGGATGTTAGTATCTTTCCATAAGTCGGAAAAATGATAAAATAATAGTATTTTTCCTGTTTTATATTAATGTGACAATCTATATTCCTATAATCACTAGATACGTTCAAAAATGTATATTTACTGTCATGTAAAGTTGAGTAATTTTACCATTTTTAAAGAACTAGGATCTTCAGGTTAGGGAGATGTATAATGTCTAAACTTCTTAGTTTTCATTTTTCTCTAGTAAAACTGTCTGCGACACGTTACAACTGGTTGCTCATCATTTTTCTCGGGCCTGTGCATCTGACCATAGCTCCTTTCTTTTTTGATTTTATGAACCATTTCAACCTTCCTCGTCCCATCTGTCCTCCACCTTTCTCTCTATAATTCTTAACTGCAGACATTTCTACGTAATATGTAGTCTAACCAAGATGGTTTTTTTGTTTCTTATTACTTTCAACAGTTTTCTTACCACTATTATTCTCATCAATACTTCATCCATAACCATATTTAGAAACTTCTATATTTTTCTTCTTTCATTTTGATGTTACACGTTTCACTGCCATATAAAATCTCACTCCATAATAAACATTTAGCATTCCTCTTTCTCATCTTAATCGGAATCCTTGCTGTCACTAATGGTTCTATCCTTTCGGAAACTCTCTTACCCATTGATATCCTACTGCGGAACTCCTCCGTTCAGCTTCCAATCCATGTCACAGTACTCCCAAAAAAAAAAAACAAAGTACAGGAAGAAGTCACGTTTCAACCATAATGTTACAAAACTAGATATGACAATGTTAAAGAGCAGTAACTTCGTGTACGGCTCTCCCTTACGTGTTTGCTGCTCCACACTTTACGCTTGAATTGTTTTAAACAGTCCAATGAACCAAATGAGGAGACTCGGTGATAATATCTGCTCGTGAAATTAGTTCCGCGCCGATAAACAAGCAAATGCATTGAACATTGAATGCAATTATTGCGGAAATGGACCGTTTAGCTGAGTCCAGACTTGTGCGCTGTTGTGCTGTTATGCAATAGACAGTTATGTCCTGTTTTTGTCAGTCTGTCACGTGTGATGTTCTTTATAGGGCCCTTCCGTAGGAGTGGTCGTTGAACTTGCATTCCTAATGTAAATTCAACTAAATTAAAATTGTATTCTTTTTTTTTACACACATTCACATCATGAAATTAGTGACTAACACTTGAATCACGTTCTTAACATTTAATTTCCTGGATTTGGTTTTCCATGACGTGTCCGTTGATTAACTAACTATTTTAATCACTATTTATTTTCTTAGTCACAAACATATCATACCACACACACACACACACACACAAAACATCGATGTTTCAAACGACGGCGCCGTCACCAAGAACAAAACAGACAGCGCTTCTAGCGGGAGCCTCTGATGAAGCTTGTAATAAGCGAAAGTAGTTCAGGCTACAAGGTAAAAGTTTAACATTTTTGCAAAAAATATAGTGATCCTAGTCAGTAGCGATATATTTATTATTAGTTAATATTTAATTATAAATATTATATGGAATTCGTATTCCGTTCTAAGCTGGATGCAAAGTTGTGATTCCACTACAATTATCAAAAGTAGAAGCAATGTTTCATAATAATTATTGTCTCTATAATGCAACGTCTCTATAATGCAACGTCTCTATAATGTCTCTTCGCACGGCTGCAACTGCAGACGTAGAATTCGTTCATTTCGCGTTTACATATAACTGAATTTTTCTCACTTATTATTCTTAAACTATTGTTAAAAAACTACTGCTGAGCCCAAAACATTTCAAGTATTTTGTTGGGAATATTTAATACATAAATTTAAATCTTTATGTTGAATTTTTCAAACAGAACGCTTTAATTTCCACTACATTCTTAATTACAAATACTTTAATATTATTTTTACGCAATACAGAACATTCTCGTACTGTTGACAGTGTTGTTTTACACCCTTCTCGACCGGCCTTCCAAGTACGTGTTTCTGACACTATTCTCAAGTGTTTTCGAGTGTTTGTTAATGATGCACATTATGAAACATTAGTCTGGAACTCTGTAGGCTATAAATAGGCGACAACTGCCACTTGGGAATCGGGCGATTTGTCAAGTAATATCGAGTGGTTGTGATTATGATACGAATTGTTACTTATGATAAATTAAAGCTGTTAATAATGACTTCATTGGTGTCTGTGTTTCGTTTTCCACTGTACCATACGACGATCACTGAAACCGTCGTAACATTATTGTTACTTGAATATGCAGAAAAAACAAAGTTTAGGTAGGATCCACTACCAAATTCTACTTATACAAAGTGTAGTAATTTATTCCTCTTACATCGTATTATTACACTCAACACCAATTTTATATTGTATTTGGTCTGGACGTTAACATCGGAGTTAAAAAAAAACAATAAGTTAGATTTCATTACATTATGCTGTGCATTTAACGGCTTCGTGGTATTAATGCACTTAACTGATTATTATCTAAAAAATATCATTTTAATCTGCATTCAAAATTTATATAAACAAAAAAGTTGTGTTCATCCGTCGATTAAAAGGTTTAGTTGCGGAAGAAAAATTTAGTGTCTTGCAAATCGATGTAAGATAAAAAAGTCGTTGTTTTATCTTACTAACATTTTAACAAATCACGATCAAACCAATACCTTATCTAAAACAAAACTTATGCCTTTTTAAGCGGCAAATCACATTAGAACAAAGATTCTCATACAGGACTCGCCAATAGAACAGGTACCAGATTTCAAATATGTAGGGAGTAGCATTACATATCAAGATGATAAGGGGGTTGAAAGCAAAATTAGCCTCTTCCAGTTGCTTTATGGATTTATCATGAAACACTTAAAGAAGAAAACAATGAAAAAGACGGAGTTGAAATATTATAATGTAATGGCCATACCTCAACTACTGTATGGCAGTGAGACATGGATTAGAAACGCCAAAGATATATCTAGAATACAAGAAGCGGAAATGAGGTTTTTGAGGGCTGTAAAGGGTTGTATCAGGAGAGACCTTATCAGAAATGATCATATTAAAATGAACTAGGCACAGCTGGAAGCTTGTGACATCTCCCTTTAAAAAACGGAGTGGCGGTTACACGTAGAGAGAATGGATCTAACTAGATTTTCAAGAAGAGCCATTGACTATTATCCAGTGGGAAAGAGAATTGTGGGAACACCTCGTAAACTGTAGTTGGATGAATTCCATTGAGAGTGGAACACGCTACTAGCCTAAGCCGTAAAGGATGACGACGACGACGACGACAACGACGACGGCAAATCGATGTGACGGCGGTGGTGTTTAACAGAGCAACACCAGGATGCATACCAACATTTTACTGAGAGCGAAAATTTCATTATGGTTATGTTAATTTTTAAAACTAACCCTCATCTACAATTTCTCAAAGACAACATATTTTTAGAAAAAGAAAGTTCAAATAGAAATCATAATAACTAATATCTCTAACTGAAAACACTCGTTTTTAAATAAACTATTTTTATTATTTCGCTATTTTATTTCCATGTTCCGTAAGGAAATGTAAGTACGGTGATCGCGAAAAGAATCGTGTTCGGGATAAGTGCGGATTCTGATTGTACTACCCTCAAAACAAGAAGAAAAGTCATTGTCCGAAAAGTGTGTGTGTGTGTGTGTGTGTGTGTGTGTGTGTGTGTGTGTGTGTGTGTGTGTGTGTGTGTGTGTGTGTGTGTGTGTGTGTGTGTGTGTGTGTGTGTGTGTGTGTGTGTGTGTGTGTGTGTGTGTGTGTGTGTGTGTGTGTGTGTGTGTGTGTGTGTGTGTGTGTGTGTGTGTGTGTGTAAAATTTCTTTTATGGCTAACGGTAACTGCCGCAAATTCAAACGGATCAAATAATTTTTTTTCCACGTGTGCCTGAGATGTAAAGTACTCAAGGCTTTTTGATTTTGGTGAAGATCGGTTAAGGGGATGGGGTAGTTTACATACAACGTTTTACTTTATAACACGGGTAAAGTAGTTGTTTTTTATAAATAAAGTATCCTGAAAAGAAGGTCATAATAATGCACTGTAGAAAGGTAGATGAAATATCTATACATGAAAAGGGTAGTTAAAAGAGGAAGGGGTAATTTTTTCACGTTTCTTATTGATTTAATGAGTTTGAGGAAATTAAGTAAAAATGCCTTTCATTTTTTCAAACAATCGTAATTTTAAAAAATAAATAATGTTGTTGCTAAGCAATAAAATTATAATTTTTTTATTTTAATTTAAATCATCTATGCGTGAAGACCCACGGCCCAGCAGGCCACAAAATAATTTTTGGGCACATAATTATATAAATATATAATTAAGTATAAATATATAATTATATAAATATATAATTAATGCGTGATTATCTGCGTAGTTCAGTTCCTTCATAAGAATAAATTACCTAACGTTTGTAGATAAAGTGGCTCAAAAATAACATTACATTAAACGTCTACCCTATAATAACAAAAATATCTATAAATAGTTAAAATAGTTTGAGGGTAGGGGATATTTTTTTAGAAATTATCAAACTGAATTTAAGTAAATGATTTTAAATATAAATCTTAAAACATGGAAGTCATGTAAGGTTCTCCATACCGATTTTTACTTAAAGTAACCAATTACTAACCCATAGAATAGTCTTTGTCCTTCTTTTCTAATAATAAACGACCTTCAATATTTCGTTTTCATTTCGGCCATTAGTAAGGGGTGAAGCAGACATTCATAAACGCCGAATTTCGTAATGTAGGCCTATCGTATAGGAAAGCGTTTGTGCAGGTGCTGTCAAATCAAAACTTAATTGAATACAAAATGCTGAATTCTGTCATAAATGTAGAATATTTGGTTTTGTATAACGCTTACGTTGATGGAGTGCGGCCATCCAGTAACACTTTGTCCTTGACGTTTTCATTAACTAAGCACACATGCTTTGTCAACTTTGACGTAATTGCTTAAATTGTGTGCGGTGTGAGTTTTATATTTAAAATGTTGTACAGTTAAATCAATCAATAAATTATTAACTGAGTTGTAAAAAATCCCGAGGTATATAATTTTATCACGATCATCTTAATGGTTTTAAGCTTTAGCAGCCTGTTTCTATTCCACAGTCTACCTTTTCTTAGGTCTGCCATCTATTCTTTTGCCTCTAGGGTTGTAACCTTTCACCATCTTCGGTATTCTAAGTTCTTCCATTTTATCTAAGTGTTGAATCTATTTCCTTCTGCATTCTTTAAACTTTCATTAACTGATAAAATATTTAAATCACTTCTTATCTCCTCATTTCTTTTATGATCTTGTCTATTA
The DNA here is from genome assembly GCA_034769895.1 of Magicicada septendecula. Taxonomy (NCBI): domain Eukaryota; kingdom Metazoa; phylum Arthropoda; class Insecta; order Hemiptera; family Cicadidae; genus Magicicada; species Magicicada septendecula. The sequence goes on from CM068373.1 coordinate 409,725,204, forward strand.
TACCTTTTAACGATCTCAAAAATGTCTTTCTGCTGTTTGTATCTTCTGTTCGCCTTTCTTCTTTATGACCCAAGTTTTATAACCAGCCAGTAGTGTAGGTACTGCCATTGTTTTATAAAATTTTATTTGCGTTTCTTTTTTACATTTATTTCCCGACGTTCTCCAAATCGTTCCACACATTCTTATGAAATCCGTCACTTTATTTTCTATATCTCTATCTTGATCATAAGTAATGTCACGTCCAAGATGAAATGTACTTGTTCTATGCATGTGTTGTCTATGCATATTTTTGTCCAAATTGGTTCATCTCTTATAGAGTCTATTACTTTTGTCTTTGATTCAGATATGTTACAGTTATATTCTTTTCCTATTTTATGTAAGATGTATATTGCTCGCTGGAGATAGTCTTCAGAAGTGACGAATATAACTTGGTCATCCGCAAAGAGAATGGTTTTCAAGCTATTATTTCGGTGGATTTTAGTACCGTTAGGGGATTGTTATTTCCATTTTCTTTTAGGATATCATCTAGATAAAGGTTAAAAAGTAATGGTGACAGACAGCAATCTTGCCTTACGCCTTGGTTTGTTTCAATCGTGTAGATTCTTCTCCGTCGTGGTGGTGGTGGTGGTGGTGATATTTATATGCCGATTTAGTTTGGCTGCATTAATACAGTAAAGGGTGTCTAATGAGAAGCAGCACAAGAGTTGATAACATTTTCACGTCTTCCTAAGTTATTATCTTTTAAAGTATTAGTTGGTCTGATAATATAATGACAATGTTGTAACATGTTCCTTTAATTTGTAAAACACACATAGAGTCTTTGAGTTTATTAAACTTAATCCATTTTGGTCTTCGATTGTAATCACGTGATTTGTAATATTACGTTATTTGAAGTTCCCCGTGTCTCACAAAAAATCACTCAAATATGTTGAACCATACCCGGGCGATTATTTCCTAAAGGACTGGTTACTTACTAAACACTTTTTTCTTTAAGGTACCTCTTCATATTACATCGTTACCCATCCTCACCACTTTGTCTGTTATATGCAAAGGTTTACATTTCTTTATTTAACCAATAGTGTTTGGAAATATTCTCTCAATTCGTGTCCCCCATTTGTTATATTATTTTAAATCTTCCACTCTCACTGCTTTTACTATTTTTCACGTTTTACAGCTTTGTGTGTTTCATAATAATTGTTTATGAAGAAGAAGAAGCTATGCGCGTAGGGCTCATATTTTGGATTATCTTTAGACTTTTTACATAGAACACATTTTAGTACATGAAATGGAAATGAAATGTATGAAATTATTACAAAATAACCTTATAACTCTATATTAGGTTTAAAATAATAGTTAAACACATCCGTCGTAGTAGCTGCTGGCTAACTGAGAGTACTTTATAAGAAGTCCGAGAGTTGGGATACGTTTTTGAGATTTTCTAAAAAGTATATGTGGAAGTGTATTTTTCCTATTTTTCCTATCCAGCGTATTCGGAATAACAATAGCTAGACGTTTATTTTTATTGAAACAACGACGATATGAAAAATATCCACATAACAAAAATGACCTCTTTCCTAATTTGTGAAAACTGCTAAGCGCTAAAATTACTAATTTTCGAATTAAACGTTATAGTTAACTTCCATTACCGTATGTGACGTAATAGTAGCTAATTCTATCGTGTACAAAGAGTTCATTGCTTTGTGTTGTGTCTGTCGCATTATTTACATAACTGACGGTGAGTAATTTGTATTACAAATTGAAAGCTTAACTATGGTAAACTTTACAAACTGTTACAGTCAGAGTCATTAATTATTTATCCCTAAAGAATTTCACACTGTTATACAATTTACTTATAATTTATAAGTTAATTTTTCGATTATTGTCTTTACCGTTTCGGCCAGTTATAAACTTCGTTCATTCAACTGTTTTCTTCCATAAGATTTAACTTTTTCTATAGGATTCCTGCAATAATTTTCAGTGAGTTTCCTTTCTTTCTTTAGTCCACGTCTTGCCTTTCTTTAGTTCTTAGATTGGGTTTTTCTTGGAAACCCTGATGTGTTCCAGATTTCTTCTTAAGTGAACCAATATCAACTTCAACAAAGCTGCGCATCTTCAAGGCTAATGTCAAATCTGTTTTGTTGTATGGCAGCGAGACTTGGAAGGAAAGTCACAATGGAAATTACCAAGTGTCTGCAGGTCTTCATCTATAGGTGCCCGAAGAAAATACTTCAAATTTTCTGGCCAAACATTGTTTTAAATGCAGATCTCTAGAGCACGTCAAACGAGGAACCCATTGCCACCCAGATCAATTGAAGAAAATGAAGGTGGATTGGGCATACCATGTGGAAGAACCAAAATCCAATTGAGCGACAAGCCTTCTTTTGGAAACCTCAGGGAAGATGAAGACGAGGAAGACCAAGAACTTCGTGAAGGAGAACTGTCGAGATGGAAGTAGAAAAGGAGAGAAAGTCCTTTGGCGAGCTCAGAGCCCTCGCCCAAAATAGAGTCCGTTGGCGTAGCTTCGTCGGACCCCATGCTCTCCAGAGAGCGACAGGAATTAGTAGTAGTAGTAGACTTAGTAGTAGTAGTAGCAGCAGCAGCAGTAGTAGTAGTAGTAGTAGTAGTAGTAGTAGTAGTAGTAGTAGTAGTAGTAATAGTAGTAGTAGTACTAGTAGTAGTAGTAGTAGTAGTAGAACTAGGATCCTTCGTTTTTCTTACTTTAAACGTAGCCAGACATCCTGTTATCAAACTCTCTGAGCTCATTTGTCTTATGTGACCAGAAAGCGATGTTTCTTCCATGGATTGTGTCTGTTACCTTTTCCATACCTGTGTATAGTTCGTGGTTGCACCGTCTTCTGTACTCAACGTTTTCTTTGTCGGGCCAAGATTTTTCCCATGATCTTTCATTCTTTGGCTTCCAGTTTCAAGGTCAGACCTTTTATATTAATCGCAAGGCATTCATTTGCGTGCCGTGCCTCTATAATTGTAATTCTTCTATACCATTATTCTTTAATGTTAACTGATGGACATCAAAACTCTCAGATTATGCCGATTTGTATTGTCGTGTTGACAAGGTAGTCCATTTGTTACACAACGGTTATTATATTTTTCAGTGTACAAAAACAAGACACAGTAAAATTTATTCTAGTTTTTTAGTAATTCCAAACATTACTCAACCTCAACAAAAGACGAATTACTCTAATACATTAACCGCATCCTATTTTCTTTTTAATGTAGTGAGTGCTGTCCATTAAGTGACACTCAGTTTCTACATTTATCATTCATTACTTTGTAAGGTTGGAATAATTAACATAAACATTTTCCACACAAAAGATGATAAAAAAGGTAGTAAAATCAGAGAAGCAGGTGATCAAGGTCAGTGGTTAAAGTCTGAACTCCTACAACACAATAGTAACGAAAGCCTACTCCTTTAAGTAGGCTACTCCTGTTAATTTAAGTAACACAACATTTATTAAAACGTTTGCACCCTAAACTTAGCCGTTATTGAATAATACTGGACAATGTACGTTTTAATAATTGAGTCTATTTTGTAATCTTCATAACGAATAATACCGCTGCTAAGTATTAAGTCAACTGCAAAGAAAAGCAACAACATTTTTAGCACATGTATAAAAAACTTTAGTAACGTTAACAAAACTGGTTAAACTTTGTTTTCATAGGCGTTTGTATCATACTGAAAGCAAGCCTGTTGGTTATACCTTTGCTTATGTTACAAGAAAACTATGTACCTAAACAATATTCCCATGATACTAAAACATAATGCATCTCGCCCCTGACAATCTTTGATAACTTTCAATAACCCAATAGATTTTCTTCACGTTATGCCAGCATAACATCTTTTCAAAATACAGTTACAAACGATGTAAGTAACCAATATGCAAAAATTGATAAGAATTTAAAAAAAAAACAAAGTATGCAAAAACTGTTGAATTTCTAATTGGTTTTTAAGCAGAAACTAGTTTACCACCTGTAAAAATTACATTTCAGTTTTAATAGGAATTATAAGTAATTTATAAACGTCTCTTTATTTCGATAAACAAGTAATTATGTCATGTGCGTGTATATTCCACGTAAGAATACGCACATAAAAATGATCCAATATACTACCTTAGACATTTACAAAGAAATATGAGTGCCCTGAAATACATTAAAAGCATGTTAATTTGTTGAATATAGTGAGTACTGTCCATTAAATGACAATCAGTTTCTACATTTCTCATTACATTGAATGTGGATGTAGGCCTAGTTAGATTGAAATTTAAACTAACAAAGGAAGATGAAAAAAGGTAATAAAATGAGAGAAGAAGGTACGACACGTATGGGATCTTGTCGTACAATTTAAAATATTATAAATTTTAAACTTAACTTATTATAAAGAACGGTTAGATTTTATTTTACGAATAGCAAGGAGTATGTTCACAGTTTCTTGTAAATGCTTGGTGTGTAGGACAGAATTTACATAGATTTACCTTTTAATTAGTAGAAAAACGCAAGAAAACTACTTTTTGAACTCCGTAGAAGGTGTAATTCAAAGTTATAGGCTTTATCTGAAGTGGCTTTTACGTATGTACGCGTACTAAGTATAGCGTTACATCCTTCATAAGGAAAACTCAGTGACCCTGTTAAGACGATTGTTTGAGCCTGACTATGTAATCAGAATTTTAGCGATGTTCTTACATTAATAGATGCAAATTGTAAACTTTGGAATGCCATGTTTAATTATTGTGTTATTCGGGTCAACATAAGTTGAATTATAATGTTAAATATAACTAGTGTTGGAACGTTCTACACATTTATTGTTTTAACATCGAAAATGTTTAAAAGAACGTGTCGCACATTTGCGGCCGATCGCTGGTGCGTGATCGAAAATGCGAACCGGTGAGTTTCCATAGAAACTACTTCTTGGTTGTCAGTAACGTAGTACACATATAAAACTTCGCTTATGAATGCGACTACATTTAACTTATAATCTGTACATTGGTAAATGAAGAATGAATTAATTGATTGATGAATGAAGAATGAATTAATTGATTGATGAATGAAGAATTAATTAATTGATTGGTGAATGAACATAAATATATATATTTTTTAGATTTAATGAAGCATTTTCAATGCCCTTCTCTGTTCATTGCATTTGTGCAATACTTGTAATTTTTTTTTATAACGTCAACTATAACCGTTTATATTACAATTAATTGCTGTTAGTTGAATCACAGTCTGTGTACTTTATAGTAGAAAACAGAGAGCTAATGTGTAGTAAGACTGATAAATATAAGGCCGACGTTTACATAAATACCCTGCCTAGTGCCCTACAGAGCCTACAGAGAGACAGTTTATAGAGCAGCGGAGAAAGGTGACGCTGCATATTCCAAGACGTTGCCCGATTCGTCTACAATTTTCGAGTTAGCTTTACACAACGGAACGGATGACACTGTAGTATAGAACGCGTCTGAAATTTGGCCGGCGAATAATATCAGCTGTTCGGAATACGGTTGTTCAATTTCTGCAAACTGGGTGGTTATTTAATCTCATTAGAGCGCCATTACTGAAAGCGAAAAGTGTTTAATTTTTTATTTGTGTTGAAATTATTGAAAATTGTGTGTAATTACTTGATTTTTACGTTAATTATCCAGTGCGAATTCAGTAATAATTTTAACTGGGATAACAGTAATTCGGAATATTGTTCCCCGGTTTGCCTTAAATAAATATTGCTCTTATCGATTTCTCTAAAGTTCAATAATTTATTTTACAATCCGTCAACCCTTGTAACTATATCTCGCACTAAATAAATACGCAAAACGTCACCGGGCAGAAGATTTTACAAAACAATTCCAATATTTTTTTAAGGATTATGGACACGTAAACACTGTAAAGCCATCAACAAAACTAGATGAAATATGCAAAATGCATAGTGCTAAATGAGCGAAATACAAATTAATCTACATGTGTAAAAGAAAACATACAGGAAATTCTAATGGTGCAGCCAGGGGATTCTGGAGTTTTACCTTCCTGAAGGATGGAGAAAAAAGGAAATCTAAAAAAATGTGCCAGTAAGAATGTAATTCCGTAAGCTAAATTAAACAAATTGGCAAACTTTTATATGAGGACCAACATATTTAATTGTAATAAGCTGTATTTGTCTTGCGGACTCACCGTTTTCTTGGCTCCAACTTTGCATCAATGTGGAGGAATGGTGTCGGACTAGCGTGCAAACATTGCTGGTTGTCACTTGCTTGACGGATGGTTCAAATTGTTATCATAGTTTCGGAGTTTAGCTACTCTTAGCAAGTAGTAAAGTGTAGCCTTCTTACGTTTGTTCAGTCCGCATAATATGTAACTGCACAATATTTAAGTGCAGTAATTTATTTTACAGCAACTTAAATAATGCTTAAAATTAACAATCTCTGCTTGCTGTTGAAATCATTTACAGATATGCAAATGGTCCCATTATTGTAAACATTTTATAAATCCATGTTTAACATAGTTTTAATAAAAGTATATTATTTATTATTCATGCAAGCGTCCTACAGGGCAGGGTCTACTTACCGGACCACCCACCGCCATTTCTACACTATATAACTGAGTTCGCTTGCCAGCCTCATAGTCAAATAGATCTGAGAATACACGGATTGTAAGAATACTTGTGAAACGTTGTCATACAAGTCCTTTTTGACGGAGCCCATACTGGAAGAAGATATCAAAAACATAATGGACACCGGTCACGAAAGCATACGTGAGAATATTTTTTTATTTATTCACATTTTGAAAACAAATCAACAAAAAAATTTTCAAAACATGTCTTTTATCCCGAGAATACATAAGTATAAGACCAAACTCGGAGTTCAGAACGTTGTTTTCAATCGCGCTGCACTGTCTGTACCGCTGAACGTATATGTAAGCCGACTTCAACAAATTGTGCTATCAACCAGGTATTTGGGTACCCCGTAGTGCAATTTTGAAATGTTTGTTTTTGACAACCCGTAGTGCTTATTTTATAGAAATCTTCGATTCACTAATAGGCTGATTTAAAATCATTTGTTACGAGTATTTAGAGTATTCACTATGACGAAGTTTTAAAAAATTCGTATAATACATTTAATACTGTTTATAGAAGACGGGGATAAATTCTGCCAATTTCCTGGCATTATGTATTTTATTTATTTTGTAACGAAAGGTGTCTTTTTTTATGACATAGTTAAATTTCAAGTATTTATTCATACATCCCTTAAACGTCTACATTTACCTTACTGATTACAACAAAAATGGCAAATAACAAGTTTTACTTCTTTTAATTATTGTATTTTTAAAAAAATTTAAACCTGTCTTCCAGAAACGCCCAGACAAAACTCTGGCTGCAATCGTGCATAAAATTCCAAAATTCACTAAAGCTTCGCAAAAAGATTACAACAGAAGAACAACAGTATATTGACCTACTAGTAAAACAAACAAAGAAGAAAACAAATTTAAAGCAGATAATTTATATTTTTTATGAACAACCAAAATTCACTTATAAAATTCATTGCTTTGTAACAATTTAATAGATAAAGCAATAACTACGAATTAGTCTTCAAAACGGGCTAATCGAATGTGAGATATATATTTGTAAAGTAAGAAAAACATACCCAGATAAAGGCCCCATCCTAGAGCAACAGAATGGTCAACATTCTTGAAGACGGAGGAGGAAAATACCCAACGGCAAAGAGAGCGGAAAAGCCTAGGAGGTAGGTCTGGAGGCTCGAAGGTGGCAGCCTCCCCCCCCCACCGTACCTTACTGAAATTGGGTTAGTAGCCTCTTCAGGGAGACTTAAGCACTGTCCATCGTGTAAAAAGATCAGTTGTAAAAACGGACGACGTAATAGGTTTTGAGCCTAATACTTGCGAAGGAGAAGAAGACGATTCGAAACATGTGAGCCATAAGTTTAAAACATGAGAAACGTCCCTTTAAACATAACAGTGTCTGTATTAAAGCATTTTTCTATTTCCAAAAATTAAGATAGTTTAAGTTGACGACGTAAGGTTCCGGACAAGAACAAATAGCTGACGAAGATACTGGCCGCATCCTAGTGACAAAACCAGAGGATTATTGCCCTGATTGACAAAATATGTGGAACGGTTCTGAGGTATTAAAAACTACTGGGCACATGGGAATTGCAAACTTCAAAAACCGGTTTGTGAAAAGGGGTTATGAAATGCAGATGGAAGAGACTTCGTCATGTAGATGATAATATTCAAGAGTAAAATGATCCATGTTTGGAATCAAATACAGGACGAAGCATCCGGTGGTCACCTTGATGTCAATAAAGCAACTGACAAAATTTGGAAAATATTTTATTGTCTTTATCTTTGCTACGATGTGGAAGAATGTTGTAAAACCTGCGAAACATTGCAAAGAAGCGAAAACAGAAGCAGGGAAAAATAAGGCAGTTTGAGTTCCGTCGGAGAGAATGCCCATAGATGTCGGGTAGACTTTTCTTAGATACAGACGGTACATTATGGTCATAAGTACTTCACTAAATAGGTGGACGCTTCTACCATATCAGATTATGAGATTACCGCTATAGTAAAGGCGATAGTTCACAACATGTGTTCTGAATTCCATATAAAAATCTACATGAATACAGGTAAAATTTTCAGTTGTGAGGCTTTAAAAAATTATCTCAGCTACTTGATATTTGAAACACCTCTACAGCTCCTTTGCATTATTTGTCTGAAGAAATGATTAAGAAAGTTAACTGGACACTAGGACAGCATCTGTCGTAGGTTGACGATAAGAATGAAACAGACTAAGATCAGAGTTTACCATTATTCCTAAAGGCTTTCTGATAACCAATACACAACATAACAGGTGTGATTCAAGTACAACTAGTGAATGACCAGGACATTTGATTTCCTTGAGACCGGAGTTTATATCGCCTGAGACTTAGCTCAAAAAGCCGGAGAATGATTCTTTGTAATTGAAGAACCTAGACAAGAGAATGCCTCTAAATAGCCATGAAAAAACAGAAACGTGACGCCACATCCGTAGCAATTGTATGGGTTTTGGAAAAGAAGACCGAGATTGGTTATGTTACTTAAAAAACGGCGTCGTAGTCGTTCCCAAAACCCCAAGCTGACTGGGAAGGTATTTGCACTGTGGTGAAGAGAATCAACGGTCTTTATTATTGGATACAACGAGAAGGGCAACAAAAATGTATTATAGTCTAGCCAGATCGCCTGTTGAAATCTTATTGTAGCGACGATTGCCAGTTTTGGACGAACAGGCTTAAGTAGGGGAAGACTTATGTCTACAAGATAAAAAACTTCCGTTGTAGCCATATGCATCGTAGGTCTACAACAATAGTTACAAGGTCAGATGACATCGGAGTTCCGAGAGTTCTGCCAGTTTCTTGCTGCCTTTTTCAACTATTCCGTTATTCCTTATTTTTTAACCTTGCTAAGCATACTTACATATCAAGATAAAAAGGGATTTTGAAAGCCAGATTACTCTCTTCCAGTCGCTTTGTGGATGTATCGTTTAACACTTAATGAAGAAAACAAGGAAAGAGACGCAATTGAAATATTATAATATAATGGCGATACCTCAACTACTGTATGGTAGTGAGACTTGGATTAGAAAGGCCGAAGATACGTCTAGAACACAAGGAGCGGAAATGAGGCTCTTGAGGGCTGTAAAAGGGTTGTACTAGGAGAGATCTTATCAGAAATGATCATATTAGAATAGAGCTAGGCATAGTTGAAACCTTAAATGAGAAAATCTCCCGGTTACAAAACGGAGTGGCGGTTACACGTAGAGAGAATGGATACAACTAGATTTGTAAGAAGAGCGCTTGACTAGCATCCAAGGGAGAATAAAAGTAAGGAAAGACCCCTTAATCGATGGTCGGATGAATTCTATTGAGACTGGGACCTAAGCCGTAAAGGATGACGACGACGACCGCTAAGCATACTTGTTGAGGAAGCGGCCGACCTGTGAGCTGAGACCCGGTGTGTTATTTTATAGCAGTATAGTACAAAGTGTTACCGGTAGTTCTTAAATATTTTCAACTTTGTCGTATTTTGTTGCTTCTCTGCTATGTACAATTTTCCCTCGAACGAGGGCTTTCGGTTTCGCAACCATTATCAAGTTCGACATACAACAAAATTAAAATACCTACTTCCCTTATATATATATATATATTACAACGCTCCCTTTCGTCTAACACAATTATCTAATATTTGTGATGTTAGATAAAAAGTTACTTACCCGTGATATTACTTTACCTGGGCGCCAGAACAAATCCCAGATACAAATGACACGGTTTCAGCTTAGCTCAGCGCATGGAGACACTCTTTCTCAGGATTCGTTCAGTGATTGTGGTTTTCAAGGGGAATCGTTACAAATAACACTTTAAGATTTGCTTGATTATTAGATTTAATGTTAAATCAATGATTTTTAAACTTTAAATTGTTAATGGCAGGACTTAATTCTACCCTATCCTTATAATTATTGAGTGAGTGTGGAAAGTAATGATTAAGACGCTCAAACGACCTATAGCTCTTATCTGGTTTGATTAAGAGATTGCTATCTCCCAAACCAGTGCTAAAGAACAGGTCTGCAATAATTTGCACGTCCAATACTACACACCACTTTCCATTCAACACTCCTATCCTATATTAGAACTAATCTTGTAGTTACAATACAATGTGTGCTTTTCTTAGTGTCTTTTTAAAATTGTTTATTGTTTTATTATTTGTTTAGCGCTTATGTCATTGATCAATGAATCTATTTCTTACTGTTTGATGCGTTAACCGAAGATAGGAATCTGTAGAGGTCCTCCTTTCGATGGTGTTGCACAGAAGAATCGATTGATCAATGCTGTTGAAGATGCCCTGGCAAATACAGATGCTGTAGCCTTCCGTAGCACAGGTCCTTCACGGCTGATTGATTAATTAATTAACTAATTAATTAACTAACGGTTGTTTTACGCAGCGAGTGTTATTGAATGTTGTTAATTCATCTACACTGCGGACTACTTCTCGAATTAGAACTTAACTTGCACGTTTACGTGATTTAAAATTTCTGTATGTGAATTATACACGTCTAGTGTGTTTAAGTACCGAACGAAGAGTGATGTTACCCCTCGCTTTTGGCTGGCGTCTCTTTTAAATACGGGCTGCTGATTGGTTGTACAAATAAATCATGCGTTTTTCCAGTTTGGACAATCTCGAACAAGTCGGTCAAACACACTGTGACAGGTTTCAAACGGCAGAGAAATTCTTGTCAAAATCGTACTTCCTGTATTTGCAAATCGATTGATTACAGGTATTTGCAAATGTGTTTCCGAAGATCTGACCACAGAATATTGTTGCTTAGGTCTTTATCTGTGTGTGTGTGTGTGTGTGTGTGTGTGTGTGTGTGTGTGTGTGTGTGTGTGTGTGTGTGTGTGTGTGTGTGTGTGTGTGTGTGTGTGTGTGTGTGTGTGTGTGTGTGTGTGTGAACACCTTATTCCTACGTAGCATAATTCTCTCGTTATTCCTGTTGGCGTGCGTCATCCGTATAACTTCTTTATTTGTTAATTATATTAACTGAGCTTGCGGCTACTTATAAAGCTTTTCTTGCTGAATACAATGCTGTTTTCAGAATTGCCGTATATTTACAACTTTTGAAGTTATCGCAGGTTGAACTGATAATTCGCTTGGAGTAAAATTACCTGTTTCAACTGGATTCTACCGTAGCGGTGACGTGGTTAGAGTGAGATGGCTGCGATTATACGCTCTCTCTCTCTATCTTACAGCGTTACGCTCGTACTGTCTATAGCTTTCATATAACGCTCTGATAGGACGCTATAATGAATCGTTATAATATATATATATACATATATATATATATATATATATATATATATTATTTTCTATATAAGTAACTTGATGTTTCTTGCAGTAATTATATAATTTGTGATGTTTTCAATTGGTTTCTTCTGCAAGTAGTATAATTTTGTATAATATTATAAATTTTATACAAAATTATACTACTTGCAGAAGAAAAAAATTGAAAACATCACAAATTAAATTATATATATATACTAACCCTCCTACGCATAACCGGTTACATTCAGCCAACAGGAGGCAGTACTTACCGCCCAGACTGGGAAGTAGGTATTTTAATTTTGTTGTAGGAAGAACTTGATAATGGTTGCGAAACCGAAAGGCCTCGTTCGAGGGAAAATTGTACATAGCAGAGAAGCAACAAAATACGACAAAGTTGTTATGAAGACTGCTAACACAAATAAAATAGCTTAAATATTTTGTTTAGACATTTGTAATTAACGATTTTATTGTTTTTCGACGTCGGTGTTGAACAATTTGCAAATTTAAAAAATTGTATTCGAATATTTTTTATTTATTGAAATAGAGTAAATTTGTGTCTACAGTTTTTCTTATGTTTAGTTATTTTTTTCACTGTGTTATACGCCCACGATGCGGGCGATATTTTTAATAATACTTTGAGAACGACATGTTTTGCAATATATATTGGTATACTCCTGTTTTATGACAAAATATAAAACTTGGTATGTATATCATGCATTTAATGATCTGTAACACACGCATAGACACGTACATTCAACAGTCAGGCACCGTTCGAAATGTTAAAGTAATATCAAATTACGGTGCTTGTAAAATCGCTGGTCGTCAAAAGCAAACACAGAATCATATGGAATTAATATTTGTTTAAGGAATATACTGACATTAAAGGCAATAGTCTATTTACTTTGAAGATAAATGTAATTGAAGAACGTCAAATGAATGCACGTGTGCCGTACAAAGCGCGCACTCGTTCACCACGTGTACGCACATGTTTGGGCGCACGTGCGTTTGTTCTTCTCTCTTATGTTTTCATACAGTAAACATTAGGGAGAGGTTTTTGTCACGCCGCCTACAGTGAACCAGCCTCCCTGTTTCGTTCGCGTCGTTGACCAACCTTAAGAAATAAATACGCTTTTTATAAGACTTTTGTATGCAAGACTTCTATTCTATCCAAACAACATTTTTAATTAATTTTCAAAATTTTGAATTTTTTGCCGGCCTTTGATCTGCATCTCGATAACGATACATACAAGTCTTCGTAAATATAACTCTGCCATTGACATCGGTCGCTGTATTTCCAACGTATCAATAGGTTATCTTAGAGACTTATTTATAGTTATAGCAAATCCTAAAAACATTGTAAGCGATCACTGAAGCAATGCAAAATCTATCACTCGAAACTTGTAACCTACTTGATGACTTATAGCATGCGATAAATATGATGGAATAAACATGACTACTAGCCTGGTCGTTGGTCATAATTTCACCTACAGTTGTCTTTAACCAATTAAAAATTTGAAAATCTGTGTGCAATTACATAGACCACATTTGGTACTTTATTTATAAATGGACATGACACTGATCCTATATATTAACGTATCTAATATATAATAGATTAGTATTTTCATTTTAGTCTACATATGCGAAATCTTGGGAAACCTAATGCAATAAAATAATAATTTTAAAAGTTTTAACTGTACATTTTTATGTGTTTTGTCTTTTTCCACCAAACTCACAATTTTTCAATCAGAACAGAAATATTATGTGGCAGGCAACGTATGTATCCGCTATAGATGAAGTGAATCGTTCTAAACATTTTCAATAACATCAGTAGATTTATAATTATCCGGAATTTCTAAAGTGTCACCGTGTCCTCGCCAAGGTTACTTAACTAATTTACATATAGAAAATTATACGACATTTTATTGTTAGCAATTAAAAATACATATTTTGCTATAACAAATAGAACACGTTTGAGAATAAGAAATACTAAAAGGTGTAATAAACTATCGATGTTTAATTACTATGGAGTGTAGATTACTTATACAGAGAAGAACTTACGGGGAGGACGTATATTTTATAATTCATCGGGTATATATGCGGGTTCCAGCGGGGAAATTTTTTGTGGTTGTTTAGGACTTGAAAATGGTGGGAACACTGAAAGGCCTCGCCCGGAACATGACAAGTAGCAGGCGAGCAAGTAAACACGACAAAGTTGGTATTTTATAATAATCTCGTGGGAATAATTAATCGAGTAAATAAATACAATAGAGTAATGAATACAAGTGGCTTTAACGCTAGAGTAGGTAGTTTACCATTAAATAACGTAGTAGTAAATACGATGAAGAAATATCGAGCGCAAATGAACAGCACTTAATAGGCTTGGAATTTCAGAATAAATTCAAAATTGAAAACAATATTTTCTAGAATCAAAATGCATCTGAATTATATGTAAATCGAAAAAACAATACAATATTTCATTGGCTACGTCACAGTTATTAGTAAACTCACTAAGAGTATACAAGATGTGCATGACAAGAGAGAAGCCAATTTGTACACAGATAATTATTTGGTAGTTTTATAACTGACGATAACGATTTACAAGGAGCCAAATTAAAAAAAATAATAATAACGACGTGAAGGTTATGAAATGTAAAGTAATATCCTACAAGATTCAGCTATAAGACAGTTCTATAAAAACGTTTCCAATGGCGAAGAAATATTTGCGCGCAATTGGCTACAAGCTCGTAAAACAAGCTTTTTTATAAAAAAAAAAAAAAATTAAAAAACGGTTTCAATTCCTTCATGCCAGTTCGATGAAAAAATGTTTAAATAATAGGGAAATCTACGTAGGAAAATAAATTTTTTATTTATTTTCACGAACATTAACCCAATAAGGGTTTTACAAAAGGTTCCGTTTATATTTGATCGACCCTCGTAAAAGCAGAGGACGGCGGAACGATATCATCGGAGAAGACTAAGGCAACGCCTTACTGGAAGGAAAAGAAGAAGTTTAAACGAAAACAGTTCTAAGAAATAAACACCCTTGTTTTCTAATAGCGCTATCTTGGATGTGATATCAGACATGAAGATGAGAGTATGTGAAGCAATAACAAAGACGTCCAGAAATAAATGTAGTCCGCTTACATAACACTCTAGTTCGTCCGATAGTGCTGTACGAGAGTAAAATGTGGATATCAAAAAAAAGACAAAAAACAAAACTCTGAATATCATCATCATCATCATCTTCAACAAGGATTAAACAAAAAAGTGGCTTATTCCGGAGCCAAGCAGATAGAGTAGAGATGGTTTCCCCCCCCCCAACAGTTCTTCGGGCGCCCCACGTCTTTCCGTTCTTTCGGCGTATAATTCACTAGTTGACTGGCGATGCGGTAAAGACGTCCCAGTACTTTAGCCGATATTGGACCACGCTGTCGAGTATACTTATAATATTCATTTCCTGTCGTATATCTGGATTTCTTCTGCGATCTTGAAGAGTATATCCTGCCACATGCGTGAGAAATCTCATTTAGGCTACTTCATACGACTGGCCTCGGATTTCATTAAAGTCCATAGAGAAGTGTGACTATCATCTTATAAAACTTCAAGAGTGTTTCTTTACTCGTTGATTTTACAGTTCTCCTAACAATCCTACACATGTGGTTGAACTTATGTAGTTTATTCTCCATGTCATTGTTTGTCATGTAAAACACATTGTAGTCCAGATATTCAAAATTTGAGATACTCAGCTCTGAACGTTGGAGATAAAATTCCTCTGAAGAATTAAGGGATATACGAAATAGACTAGGATGGGTAGGGAAGCATACGAAATGATTTGAAGGTGGAGCGACTAGAAGAGAAAGTTCGGACCCAAAAGCGATTTGGAAGAACATCTGACCAGAAAGATAAGAATTGCCGAGGAAAAATTCTGCGTCATTATAAACCTGAGGAATATCGTAGCATATCATTGGCACGTTGGTGGAACGGGACAGATCCAGTAACCTAAGTCACTAATAGACACGACGAAGACGTATTAGAAATAAGAAAATACTAATTTACAGCTGTTATTGTACTGTTCCAATTTTATAATACCGACAAGTACAAACGACAACACAAAACCTGTTGCGTCTTTGTTTTCCTAGCCAAGAGTCGAATAAAATAGCAACAACATCCTACATTAGATAATGTCTCCAAATATTAGTTTAATTTGCTGTCCAACATTTTGTATATCTCTCTTAAACTAACATATTAAACTACTAACCACAGCAATTTCAGCCCATACGGTTAGCATTCGAAAATTCAAAAGCGCTTTTAGTGGAATTATAACGAACGATAGCGTAACTTACTTCAGGTTGAGAACACTGCATCCAATCGCGATCAACTGGATTTTAATTACCAGTTCCACTCCAGTTACTGATAAACTTTCACCCATATCACTTGTGACCAAATCGGACTGATATTGAAGTGCATTCCTGGTCTCAAAGTTTTAGTCACAAGATTAACCGATGGTAAGTAATGAATTAGTTGAAAACTACGTAGACGTTCTTCCACGTAATACAGGCTTATGATGGTCACGTATTAAAATATTTAACATGTGTTAAGAAACATGCATGGCGAGAGGACATATAATTAATAATATATTGTTTTTTTATAACTTTTTCTGGTTCGAATTCAGAAAATGTAACGTCATCATTGTGAAACAGATTTTACAAGTAAGAGAAAGGTTTTCTTAAAAATACCTATTTCTGTTGTTTTTAAGCAAATAACATTTGAAATTATTGGTTATTACAAGTGTAAAGTAAATTAAATTTTAGTTACAATATTTAACTAAAATTTCTGCAAAGTGTAATTGTGTAATACGATTTAGCAAATACTGTCTTGTTGCGACGGTCTGCTGATCGTCGTATGGTACAGTGGAAAAAAATACAAGACACCAATTACGTCACTAATCACCAGCTTTAATTATCACACAATTACACAGTTTGTAATCAACAAGATAGTCTCTTACAACAAATCAAATAAAAATTGTTCACACGCAATAAAAATGTCTACTAATTGTGACAGAAGCGGTATGCGAACATCTGCTCTCCGGTACCAGCGGTGGACACAGCGAGCCAATCCGGCATTAGCAGCCGCCGAGACGTGACCAACTACGTGTTCGGAGCTAGCCAATCAGCGATCCCGGTTAGTTAATAAAACCCGGGCCGGCAGAAAATTTTGACGCACTCTTCATCGCCACGCCATTGGACGCACTTCATCTCCTCTCCTCTCTCGGACGACATCGGCGCGGGGTCAGCCGGAAGGAACAGCCGAAGAATAGAACCGTCGCCGTTCTTGCGTCTTCGCACTCCCGTTCCGCGCCAGCGATGGATTTCGCTGGGCCGGCAGCCGACTCTACAACCGGTGCCGGAAGAAGAGGAGGACTACAGTACGCCACGAACAGCGGTCGCAGCCGCCGAACATCTCAGCGCGGCACTACCAACATCACCGTTCTCACCACTCGGTCCTTTTTAGGGCCACCAATATAACTAGAGTGTACGATTGGCGCCATTTGTCATGCGGCAAGCCTTTTTGTCAGGTGAATAGAACACAATCCTATTACAATCGTCCCGCCACAATACTACAAACCGCACTCCAATAATTCGCAACTCGAACTGACGGAGCGTCGCTAAATACTTGTATTTATACCCCTCCGAAATACCAGAATATTCCATACTGTGCGTCAAGAATGCTACAAGAAAACACCAGAACATAATTGGTTGCTGCGGCCTTGCACACAGCAGGCGCGGACCGGTGAGTGCGGAACAATCTGGCAACACATGTTGAGAATCACTTACGCACACAACATTACAGCCGGATTCCACTGGATCGTTCGAGAAACACGTAGATTGTTCTGTAATGTCGTAACGATATTACGTATTATATTTCGTATGTTGTTCCTGTACAGATGTATATAAGCAGGACTGTGTAGGCTGGCTTTTAATCAAATCATGCTTTGTACATAAAAGACGTTTTGCAATAAGTCTTGACTTTTGTTATTAATATTTTCCCGTAAATTCTATGGTTAACATTTTATTTAGAACTTGTTAGTTTACGTTATAGAAATAAAGCTGAATCGCTTTTTGGATATAGGCTACTAATATTGTCTGCAGAACACCTAAAGTAATCGCTTGTCAAGCGCCAGTTTGCTCTACTCTAATCTGTGTATACACTAGTATTTGGGTGTACGCTACATAATTGACTGATGTATTAAAAAAATGTATGCTATAATCTTGTTTTTAATATCACCATCATCATCATCATCATCATCATCATCATCATCATCTATACAACACGGGATAGCCAAGGTGCTGCCTGTTCCGTCTTCAAAGATTCTCCAGCCATCTCTTCCTCGGTTTGCCCACACACATGTGTTCTATAGGTTTGTATTTCCAGACTTGTTTGGCCAGTCTGGAATCTGATATTCTTTTTAAGTGTTTTTCTACCTCTGTTTTTAATCTTTAAATTTTTCATTCAAGTTAATCTTCTTCTATGTCTTTATTCTTTATACGGCCAAGTTTACGACACCTTTTAACTCGTCTTAAGAACGCCATTTCCGACGCCAGTATTTTACTGTCTTGTTTCTTAGTCGTGGTCCATAACTCATACGCATAGGACAGTACAGGGACTGCTATAACTTTTTAAAACTTAAATTTTGTATCTCAACGTACCTTTTGGGATCGTTTGGAACTTACCTATAGCAAATATCATAATTCTTATGAAAGACAATATCATTTTCTAAATAATTAAATGACTATCTGTTCTGATAATTGATCATTATTTTTGTTGTTATTGGTTCCTTGAATCAAAATGTCATTACTTTTGTTGTTACAGTTAAGATTTTATATTATATTTTACAATTTTAAAATCTGATGAAGCTTGAAAACAGATTTGTGTAAAGCAGATTCTCTATTTTTAATTTCAAGTAATAGTTATAGAATTATAAAATTACGAGTAAAACGTTTTCCATAATGTGACTTTGTAACATTATCTTCTGTTCATTAGTGTCTGACCTGTTTTTAAAATTAGTAATATACTCGTATATTATTTTTTAAATTTATCAGGAAATAAGAAACATTATCAGTGCAATCCTCAAAACACGATATAAAAATAGACACAAAAAATACCTTTCATGACAGTGTGTATATATTTTTACTGTCCTGTAGCGGAAAACTGAAGCTTATTTGCATAGTTCGCATTAAAAACCAATTTTTTTAAAACTTAGTTACAGTTGTTTTCTAGTACCTGTAACTTACCTTTTGGTGTAAGTCATCCTTGTATGGTTTCACAAGAATGAATTTCTCAACAGCGTGGTTTTAAACAACGGAAAGCTCTGAAACAGTAGGTGCCTGCTGATGTGTGCTGTTTTAAATTTTTATTTTAGTATGCTGTGAGATGTATCACGATGTTGTAAAATGAAAAGTTATTATTGTTATAAATTGTGTAACGTGATTACTTACCAAATAACAAAAAAGTGTTTTTAATTAAGGAAATGCGCAGATCATCTCGCTAGGTTGTAGAATGATTAGTGCTGTTCTATAGGAATTGAGGAAATTAGACTTACGTTAGTGTTCACCCTGAGGTTTACGCAAAAAATAAATTGAGAAAAACGTCAGTCAGTCTCTACTAACATTAACATTCACATTAATGTAAGCTTAAGTTATTAGGCTTATGAAATTATCATTATAATTATAATAATCTTGTTATAAGTCTTGGTTGTAGCTACAGTTTAATAAATTTAAAGACAGTGATTTTTAAATTTACTGAAAATAGTTGTCAGTTTTCAAAAAGAAGATTATTCTTGTGTTAAATATATTTTCAGAGAAATTTCTGAATACATCTTATGGTTATTCTCAATAACTCTGGTGTGCAATTCTATTCAATCGCTCTAAGGGGGGCCCTATCAATGCATTTGCTGTCACCGTCGTCAGCTTATCCAGATTTAAACATTTCTGTTCCTAACATTGACTTAACCATTTCACTACCTCAACTTCAGTCGACGCACATTTCTTTTTGCATGTGGGACATAGCCCACTATAGTCTGCGGAATTCTGTCTAGAGTTATGTGTAGGACATGATACCTCCAGTTCATCTTGTAACGATTAACTGTGATCAACAGCGCCAATGTTTGATGAAGCTCTATATCATCGCTACGCAATATGTTCAGTCTTAGAGTGCGGAATACCCTTGTACCGGCCGAAGAAATTTCATTTCTGCTGTCTGCAAGGCCCTTAAATCCGTTTGTCTTGGTACCCAACATTCCTAACCATACAGTAATATAGGCACAACCATAATCTTAAAAAACCTTATAACGTCTTCTTGCGCGACGTCCTCCTTAATGTTCTCGAAGTTGTGCCATAGATATTTTGAAATCTACTTTAACGATCATATACGCAATAGTATTTAATTTTATTAAAAGCAACATTTTTGACGTGATAGATTCTATACTAACTTATGCTTTAATGTAAACTTAGTCTGTTTTTTAAGATTTTTCAAAATTTTGTAGCAAATAAAATGGCACTGACTTTTGCACTAAAACGGTAGAAATTTCATGGACCAATCACCATATTTAAGTTTACGAATTTAGAGAATTTTACAATTTTATCAATTGATACAAGTAAGCCTATACCATAGTCGTATGGACATTGTCGATATTCTTTTAGTCTCTTTTAGTTTAGTTTCCCTGTAGAGTGTTTGGAGTAATAAACTGTTTGCTTACAGTTTAATCCTTCACATTGATGATGTTTAGGCTTGGGCTTTTACATACAATAATATAAAGGTTTAATTTTAATAATAATAATAATAATAATAATAATAGTAATAATAATTTAATAAAGGTTGAATATAAACTTAATAATTTTCTTAAATTCCAGCTGAGAGAAATGCTTTTTTTGCTTATCGTGCGTTTACAATGATTTAAATTTAGCGAAAGTTAAAAATATTTATATAGTGGATATCATAGATCAAATGTATTCTGAATTCCATTACTAATTATTCTTATCTAACATATTTTCTAAGAAATGGTACTTTGAGTTTTGCGGGTTATACATTGAGCAAACATAATTTGCAGAACATCAAGTTTGACTTGAGATTATGCCGAACTTGCTGAATAAAAGGGGCGAGTATAAGTGAAGCCATTCTAGAAACTAGCGACGGCGGTCATTATAAACTGATATGGCTGCGACCCAGAAAGCAGCGTGAAAAATGGGGTGACGTGTGAAATGGGTCGACGTCATTGAGTCTCTTTACGTCCTCTGCTGACCCTTTTGGACATCTTTATTGAACGTGACAAAGAATGAACTAGACTCGCTTTACTGTCAATTGTTCACATATTTGTGGTGTGTGGGAGTGAGTGTGTAAAATATTGTTACGACGGTCTACTCGATCGTCGTAGGTACAGTGGAAACAAAATAAGTACAAGACACCAATTGAGTCACTAATCACACCTTTAATTGTTACAGTAAAACAGTTCGTAATTAACAACACAGTCTCTACAACAAATCAAATGAAAATTGTACACACGCAATAAAATGTCCACAAATATTAAAACTCAATTGTATTACAATTGTACCGTTCGAATATAAAGCGCAACATTTCACTACTAACTACTTGCACGTACACAGTAATAACCCGAACCGCTCTGTAAATATATCGCACTAATAATCTCGAACCGCACTATCCAAAATCTCGCATGGAACTGAAAACTAAGGCCGCTACCCGATGTATTTATAGTCACGCTCACACACCAGAAGCTTCCAAACTGCGTCTTATCTCTCGTGAACTACGTAATTACTACGGCCTTGACACAGTCCGAGCGAAGCCCGGCACAGTCGAGAAGATTCTCGCAAAATGCG
Organism: Magicicada septendecula; assembly: GCA_034769895.1. Lineage (NCBI taxonomy): Eukaryota > Metazoa > Arthropoda > Insecta > Hemiptera > Cicadidae > Magicicada > Magicicada septendecula. Next base: position 409,746,962 of record CM068373.1, read on the forward strand.
TCTAGTAGCACGTACACCACACGCTTACATCGAGATCTTTCTGGCACATTCGATAAACGCGTAGATTGTTCTGTGCTGTCGTAGCACTTCCTCCTCCTTAAGCCTGTTCGTCCCGAACTGGCAAAGCGTCTCCGAAGTAATACTCGACCAGGCGATCTAGGTGGACGTCCTTGCGAAGGATAATCTTCCCGTTCTTCGAATTCAGTCTCGTGTGATCCGAACACCACGTTCCCAGGAATGCGAGTCTTTTGCGCAACCACTAGTTTCGCTGGAATCACTCACGTTGCGTCATGTAGGCCTACTGATGACCGAAATACCACTGGCTGATCCAAGTTTGTTTGGTCCTCGTCAACAACCTCTTGCGTAACCTCATCTTCAGCCACTTTACCCTCGGGCGTTTCTATCAGCTCAGGAACAAGCAAGAGTTTTGTCTCGACACCCATAGTTGGCTTTCCAATCACTTCTCTTGTCCTTATACTTATTTGTACTTCCTCTGCTAGTTCTTCCTCCATTTCCGCTGGCAATAGGGAGGGTTCCTCTTGACCAGACTTATTGACTTTTTCTTCGACTAATGCCACTCGCTTAATCGAATGGTTGGTAGACCCTGTCGTTTTAGCCATGGAAAGCTTTATCTCCTCTTGGGCGACACACAGGACATTCTCTCTTAAGTCCACAACGAATCCGTAGGCATTCATAATGTCCGTGCCAAGAATCACTTCATCGACAATGTCTGCAACGAGCATTTGGTGGCTAAACTCAAGAAGACCCAGGCGTACACGTACGTCTACCTTTCCTAGCACCTTGACGGGGCTTCCAGTCACAGTCTGTATTGTACAAGAGCTAATTAGAGGATGGCGGTTACAGACTAAGTCAGGGCGCACAATGGACACTGTTGCGCCCGTGTCAACTATAAATGATGTTGGTTTACCATCCGCAAATCCATTGCTTATCGATTAATTACGAATCACACTCGTCTTGTACAAAGTGTCCGCTGTTTCCACTGTTAACCGTTCTATCCCAGTTCTGACACCACTGTTACGACGGTCTACTCGATCGTCGTAGGTACAGTGGAAACAAAATAAGTACAAGACACCAATTGAGTCACTAATCACACCTTTAATTGTTACAGTAAAACAGTTCGTAATTAACAACACAGTCTCTACAACAAATCAAATGAAAATTGTACACACGCAATTAAATGTCCACAAATATTAAAACTCAATTGTATTACAATTATACCGTCCGAATATAAAACGCAACACTTCACTACTAACTACTTGCACGTACACAGTAATAACCCGAACCGCTCTGTAAATATATCGCACTAATACTCTCGAACCGCACTATCCAAAATCTCGCATGGAACTGAAAAGTAAGGCCGCTACCCGATGTATTTATAGTCACGCTCACACACCAGAAGCTTCCAAACTGCGTCTTATCTCTCGTGAACTACGTAATTACTACGGCCTTGACACAGTCCGAGCGAAGCCCGATACAGTCGAGAAGATTCTCGCAAAATGCGTCTAGTAGCACGTACACCACACGCTTACATCGAGATCTTTCTGGCACATTCGATAAACGCGTAGATTGTTCTGTGCTGTCTTAGCAATATAGAGAAAGAGAGAGAAATAGCAAGAGAGGGAGAGAGAGTAAGAGGGGGACTGACAGAGAATAATCGGTTTTTAAATATTTGTATGATATTTAAATATAAATCACTACATGGAGCCTAACATTTTTGTGCTTCATAGAAAAGAGATATAATGGACTATAAACATTGTAAATAAATGGTTAGGTACCTATTGTATTACATACACAACAAATAATAATATATATGTTTATATATTTTATATATGTTTATATGTATATGTTACGCCTGCTCGCCTCTGTTCTTATAAATTTGGCAGTTTTTTCTATAGTGTTTTATACTGCGTTTTCGACTTTTCCTCGTCGTCTTTCTCACTGTGTCTTCTGTTCCGCTGCACGTGTAGGATATACGACGTTTGGTGGGTCGTGAGACGCCAGCTGTGAGATCTGCTGCTGGTTATAGGTTTATGATATGTATCGTTGTTGTCTTCATGGTGTCGGTTCCAAAATCATTTTCCACATTACGCTAAAGTTGTTTTCTTAGAATGTTTTGAGTACATTAATTTTTATAGTACAGAGGACCTGCCTGCACATGGGTAAGTCATGTACAGAGGACCTGCCTACACACGGGTAAGTCATGTACAGAGGACCTGCCTACACATGGGTAAGTCATGTACACAGGCTGCCTCCTTACGGGGCATGACTTCTGGTAATTTTTATTCAGGGTTGTCTTCCCATAGCCTTTGACGCCCCAATAGCCAGCAGAGAAATATAATCCTATAACAATAGGACACAGTATTACAGTCGACTAGATTCACATCTGTAATATTCCAAAATATAAGCCGGTCTAGGGTCATTTCTCTTACGCTCTAACTTGGTACTGCCGCTCCCCCCACCAAGAATATTTATTGACTCTCCAGTCTAGATCCGTACTGTTCTGAATCAACAGGGTCACCTCTGGCACATGTGGCACATCTCCACGCAGTACGGTCTTGGCAGGAAAGAGACGCTAAGGGTTCCTGTGGGAGCTAACATCACTTCGTCCAATCCTGGGAACTTGTGAGGACCAGTGTCCAGTCAACCCATGACAAAGGTGTAGGACACATACAAACCTATAGAACACAGGTGTGTCAGTAGATCCAGGAAGAGATGGCTGGTGGATCTTTAAAGACGGTACAGGCAGCACCTTGCCTATGACGTATTGTGTAGATGATGATGACTTTGAGGTTCTCGCTGTCTTGTCCGTTGATGAGACAGTTTTGTTGTTTCTGTAATGCCATGGTTCCCCTAATAATTCTTTCAGATCTCTAAGACATCTGCTGTTTTAGTAATGCCTGTCATTATTGTAGTGCGTTTGAATATGATACTTGCGTCTTTCTCTTTTCATTACGTGAGTATCCTTTTATGCTTTCTACCTGAAGCTTCCTGTTGAACTGATTGATATACTTCCTGTTTCAGTCGATGCAGACACTTTGTTAGATACTTTCTGTTCTCATGCCCTGAGTATGTTGTAGATTTTCTTTCCGTTGTTCAATGCGGATCGAATGTTGTATTTCTTGAATAGTTTGCTGATTCCATCCGTGATTTCCTTAATATATGATAGTACTGTCTGTTTAGTGAAGTGTACTTATGAAAGGATTGCTTGGATGTTGCGAGTATTCTATCCATATTGTGTTAGTCGATGAGAGGGGTAGATCTGTGACTTATGTTATTTTTAATGGATCTTAATAAGGTCTAGTGATGGTCTGAGGATGCATAAAGATAAGAGTTGCTACGAATAGGTTTCCTATATAAGGCATGATGGAAACTGCGTGAGTTGTATTTAGAGACGAGTTCCTCCAGACATACGAGTCAATTATGGCAACTCGTTGAATAGTTGTTCAACTTTTTTTGTTAGTCGAAGTCATAGTCTACATAATCTGTGAATTATATTGTGAAAATCCTTGTAGGGGTTTCCTTGAGTTTACAATCGACAAATCTCTAAAGGTAGGCTCCCAATCACCTGAATTATCTTTAATCAATTTAAAAAATTAGATCTCATTTATACTCCATACCGTTCTAGCAGTGTGTTTTTTCTTATATTATATCATATTATAACACTGTAATTGACCCAATGATATGCCATTGTAATATCTTAAACACGGAACAGCTGAGATTAACTGAGGCGGGCAACTTTCAGCCTAGCAAACCCACAACCTCAGCAGCTGTCAGTTAGACTGCTGAAGAAGTCAATTACTACATTTTGACATTTTTAAAAATATTTTAATAATTATAAAACTTTTCACAAGAATATATTTTTTTATTATTTTGTAAATTTACATGTTTTGACAGTAATCGAACTAGCATCATCAGATAAGACATAGTCCATACCATCACAATATCTGACGATGATAGTTGGATTACTATCGAACAAATAATAGTAAAATAAAAAGAAATAAAAGAATAAAAATAAAAACAAAGAAAAAATAATAAAACATATTCTTGTAAAAAGTTTTATTATTATTAAAATATTGTTACGACTGTTTACTTGGTCGTCGTATGGTACAATGGAAAACAAAATACAAGACACTAATTAAGTGATTAATCAACAGCTTTAATTATCACAATTAAACAGTTTGTAATTAACAATACAGTCTCTTACAACAAATCAAATAAAAATTATTCACACGCAAATAAAATGTCAACTTATATAAAATACAATTGTATTACATTTGTCCCACACATACATACAAACACATTACACTTCGCCACAATACTTCAAAACGCACTGGTATAAATCGCAACAATAACTCGCTGTTTAATCGCCCGATAATAACTGAACTATAATACTACGAACCGCATTCCAATTAATCGCAACTCAAAGTGAACTGAACGTCTCTGAGTACTTATATTTATACCCTACTTAGGTTCCAAAATATTTGCTAACTGCGCGTCAAGAATGCTACTAGAAAACACAAAAACGTAATTGGTTGCGGTCTTAAACACAGCAGGCGCGGCCGGTGACCCCGGAACAATCTCGCAACGCATGTCGAGAATCACGTACGCACATAACATTACAGCCGTATTCCAATGGATTGTTCGATAAACACGTAGATTGTTCTGTGGTGTCATAACAATATAAAAAATACATACATAAAAGAAAAATATGAGCATACGTGAATGTAACATTTTGATATTTACGTCGTAATACCGATCAAAACGACTGTCTCAAATTAAATATTTTTTTTATCTTACAGGTATTGTACTGTCTATTTATACACAGTCACGATACTTTGCAGAAACTAAATTCTTATTGTCCAGATCTGGTCCTAGAGGCTGAAACGAAACTCAAACACGTCATGTTTAAGTCCTTTGACTTGGTCCAACAGAATTTAAATTTTACGAGGAAAACTCAAATACTATGTGCTTAATTTCGTTAACTTTGTCTTTCAAAATGAAAATTCCATTGCATTGAATTACACTTTAAAATCATTTTAACAACAGATTTACATTTAGTAAAAAGAACATTTGACTAAGACAAATTGTTTTTAATTGTTTGCTTACATGTTGGTCTAGTTTCCGTCTAAAAAGCTTAATCATTATGGGCTATTTCACCTTTCTTTTACTGAAGGTACAAACGAAAATGCACGCGCGTATTCGACTGTCGCACCGGAACTTACAAATAATTATTTATGTACTTAATTCACTTATAGCCAAAATAGAACATACAGTAATTCTTACTGTCCAAGTAAGATATAAATTAAATGGGGCATAATTTAATTTTTGGTCCCACTTCACCTGCAGTGATATCTGGAGCATCCCAATATAAATAGCGACAATAGGTGAGGATTACTATTCCATTAGGTGAGATACATTAACTAAAGAGGTTAACACTTTTTTATTACTAATGATTTTTTTCAAATCAACTATCTCAATCCATACTGGAAAAGAACAGTAATCTCTTTGGTTAAAGTCTTTTAGAACAAACGTTTACAATCTAAGACAGGGGTCTCCAAATTTTTTCACTTGAGGGCCGAATTGAAAAATCTTGGAAGGGAGGCGGGCCAACAACACACACACACACAGTAAACTTTCTTTTTAAGGTTACAAAATAATCAAGTAAATAAAATAGGTATTTAAATAAAAACTAAACAAACTTATCCAAAGAAAACAAATTCATTAATTCAAAATAATGTAAATAAAAGTAAGGAAAAAATGACATTGAAAGATATTTCTTATGTACTTTTATATATATACTTTTATATTTCTTATATACTTTTTGGCTCTCTTATGTACGTATGGGATGTGTGGAGTTCCTTCTGACATATAATGTCTGCACATTTTGGGTCAGTTTTGATCCTCCTATCACTACAATGGATTTCAAGTGTTCGTCTGACAAGTTTGACACTGTAAGATTCCCCGTACTTTGACTTTACAAAGTTCATATTTGAAAACATTTGTTCGTAGACATAGGTCGATCCAAACATTAAAAGCATGGCTCTCCCAAAGTTTTTTATTTCCTTGAAGTCATCACTCAATGAGATGCGACTGAAAAGCATGATTCATTCAAGGCAGCCAGACGAACAAGCACATTAACCACGTAAATGTTTTAAACTTGTACTTATTTCTTGCTTAGTTATTTAGTAAAATGTTATAATATTTGAAGTATTTTCACGATCTATTTAAAAACTCCACGCAGCATCGGTCGGGTTGCCGCGGGCCGGACAATGACCTTCGCCGGCCGTAGTTTGGAGACCCCTGATGTAAGTTACAAAAATTTACAAACATAGAAATGTGTATTGGTGACATACACATATGTTGCAGCAAATTGTTTGTAATACGTTAACGCTACATGCTATTCCATGCTATTCCAAAACGTAACCAATTGCGACTTTATCACATCTATGACACGTGTAGACGTGCGCTCGAATGTCGTAACCAAAACGTACGTAAATTGCGTACACTGTAGCGTACAGCACTGCTACTGACGAAATTATCTAATACACACAATGTTCACTTTTCGCTAAATTGCAATCTTCAGTCATGCTTATGTTTTATACAACACATGGCATAAATAACTCAGAAATTTTATTAAGAAATGTGTGTTAGTGGTTTAATCACAAACAGAATAATCACTGAGGCACACCACTATAAAAATTTATTCCGATTAGCGCTTTCAAGTATTGCAGCTCATCGGATCGGAAATTTTCGGTCGTATTTCACATGCAGGATTATCTGTATCATCGTAATACACACTCGCGCGCGCGCAAGCGCGCATATACATATACGCCAATAAGATACGTGCGTCTGTGTGTTTATATAGTGTAACATTAAATCTGTGAAATAATTTATCAATGTAGCATAGTTTTATCTAATACTTGGTACCTTCTGCCAAATACACAATTGACACGTTTCTATTTCATGTAGCCTTTTACCACCGTGAGTAATAGTATACGTAGTTAGGACATGTAAAAATGCTAAGTACTTCTTTTACAAATGTACTTCTTTTATGTATGTACAAGTACTTATTTTACTGGGTGTAATTGGTTACCCTTAGCTGTAATGTCACTTACATTTTCTGTACCCACAAGAGTTGTAAGTCTTGAGAACACAAGATTTTTAACCTTTTGTGATTCAGTGCTGAAATAATGGAACTGATGGAATTCACTAACCGTTTTATACTTAATATTGTCTGCTTTTATTTACATATATTTTTGCTTACACTTTCTAAATTGATCAAGCTAATATTGGAGAACAATTATTTCTCCAAATTAATCTAATATTGAATAATATTAGATCTAATAATAATCTAATTTTTCCTAGAGATAGATCCAGATTATCGGGAAGAAATCAGACAAACTTTAATGAGATTACATACAGAACTATTATAAAAATGTGCAGAGTTGCTCTTGTAACTTCTTGTGTATATATTCAAATGCCTCCACAGGGGTCAAGAATTTCCTTACGAGTGGTGAACAGCATATATTTTAAACCTCCGTATCAAAAGTGATAAACAAGTCTGCTGTGATTACAGTGACCTGCGTATGACGAATTCCATATCAATACTATATAGAATTTCTTGGAAAAAAGAATAGGAGGAGAAATTAAGAACCTAGAAGAGCAAAACAGCTTCCAAGCACATGGTTATTGTATATGCAATCTTCTGTTTCTTAGAAAGTTATTTGAAAAAACAAAAACAGTCAAAAAGAAATGTACCTACTCAACTAGCGTTTATAGACCTTTAAAACGTATAGGTATAGTGTCCTTAAAACAACTGTGACCTGGAATGGCAGAAAATGGACTAAGTGAAATGCGTATCAAAGAAATAAAGGCGCTTTACACTAACATGACTAGCCGCATAAATGTATGGTCACATATTTCTGGACGAATTTCAAATACCCGAAGCATACGTCAAGGTTACGCAAATTCACTAACTTCATTCAGAACATACTTTACATCCGCACTAATGATTCGGAGACGTACGTGCCAAAATGCGGGCATTTAAATCCGACACAGTCACCTGTTCACATTCCATTTTGCCGATGATCAGGTTGTCATTGCAGGAGACGTCGGTGACGTGAGTTACATGTGGAGAAAGCAGCACGAATAATATCACATATGGGAATTGAGCATGGACACCGAAAAAAACTGAGTATCTAACTTTAGTGATAGTACAACAGACTTGCTCTTCAAACAAGGAAGAATAGTAAAGGAAGAACATTTGTCGATTTATCTGGGTGTAATCTTTCATAAAAAACGAACTACTGATTCAGAGATCATAGGGCGAGTAAAGCAAAACAATTAGGCAATTACACTCCTCTGTTTTAGAACAAAGTGGCCTAACAAGACACTAAAATAAGGATTTAAAATACGATAATGGAACGTATAGTATCGCATGGTGCGGAAGTCTAGGAAACTACGGAACAAGCGAAACAGAGACTCGAAGCTATGGAAAACGGGATTCTGGCGACACTGTTGTAGACTTACACTACGTGGTCGTATACAAATAAGGCAATTAGAGAACACGTGAGTGTAGGTATATCAATAATTGATACAGAAAAAGGAAAGATAGCCAAAAATGTTAAAGTGGGCACCGTTAGAACTAAGAAGAAGAGGAAGATCTAGAAAAACGTAAAAAGGTAATATATATCGCAAGAAAAAACTTGGAAGGTGAGAGAAAAGAACCTCCGAGAAAGAGGTTAAGAAGTAAAGCACTTTTGAAAGCTACGATGAAAAACAACTTTTTTTTTGAAAGACCGAATTTTTTAGTACCACGTCAACCTGTTCATAGAGCGAGTTAGAAACAGATTTTAACAACAAACTGGTATATTCTTCTGTTCCGATGTAAACATTAGTCTCTGAGTTACATATGCTGTAGTGCGCACGCGCACACACTGTCCGTTGGATATATAACGAAGTGAGAATGAAAATGTTAACTCAACGTGTGCGTTTCTAACTTCGTAAAGTCTTTACAGACACGTTTTCATTGCATTCCAAAATTGTCATCGGTAGCAGTTGCTGACCGATTTCAAAATGGATATTTCTGTGATCGTCAGTCAACAAACGCAGCACGAATTTTTCAGCGATACGACGCATTCTATCACAAATGAATTTTACTATATTATATCGATGCTCTCTATCTCAGAAAGTCTCGGTAATTAGACGATGAATTACAATTACCATATCACTAGCTCTCTTGCCGTGATCTTCGAGATCACTTTGGTCAGCACCAACCAATATGTTTACACTGTTCAAAAATACTTTAAAATAATCGTTCGGCGCATACGGATCTCTCCGTATGCTTAGTAGAAGAATCAGAATTTCTCCGTAAAGTTTTAATATAATTTTCCATCAAATTTATATATGCACTCGTTGTTCTTTGAGGTCTTTCTTAGTCACTTTGTCAGTAAACTGGTGAACAACGTGCGCACGTCCCCACTCAATCAGATTTAACTCAAAGACTAACGCTTATTGCGGAACAGAATAAATGCCAGTTTGTTGTTAAAAAGAATTACTACGCGTGATCAAAGTGGCAGCGCGTTGTTTGTACGCGTTGGTGTGTCATTTAAAAAAAATTTAGTCTCTTTTTAACACGCGTCGATATATATTATTGGGGAACAATAACAGCATATACTTATACTCACTTGTGTGTTGGAGAACGCCAGGCAAACTGCTCTTGATTATGATTACTCAAGTACATACGTTTGTAAAGTACATTGACTTCTTCATCATAGCGCAGTTTTTATAATTCTGGTGGCATAACTACATTGCTTATAAAGATATTGTCTCAAATTAATTTCCTTTATCTAGTATTTTATTACCTGAATACAAACTTAATTCTGCTAATAATAAAGTTTTAACTGGTCAATCTGCAAGTATGTTATTGCCTTTATGTTTCAATACCAAACTGTATTTTCCACTTTATTCCCTACTGCTTTCCATTTTATTCCGTAAATTTTGCAAGATATTATGAACATCTTGTAGGCGGCTCAGTAGACCAGTGGGTATGGCACCTGGCTACTAATCTAGAGTCCCGGGTTCGATTCCCGGGCCCGCACTATAAAATCAAGGTGCGTTTTTCGCCCCCACGTCGACTCAGCCTGTTGAAAATGAGTACTTGGTATAACACCCTGGGGATAATAGTGGGCGGCTGAAGCGTAGTGCTGGCCACACTGCCTTCCTTTTATGCCGTACGGCTCGCATATGGCAGCCTACCCTGCCTGACTCCTAAGCTGCTTCGGTGGTACACATGGGACCCATTATTATTATTATGGACTTCTTGTATATGTCATAGTATTGTATTGCTACACATGCCACGTAATATACGGTTTAATTATTATTTTCAACTACGTCATCCTCAAGTGGTAGGTAGGCCTAAGTTTATTTCCTACTAAATGGTTATACTTATATAATCCTGCTAAAGTTGATGCTAAACTCGAACTGGGAATATCACTTCAGCGAAATATTTCTGCGAATTCATTGCTCCATGCAGATGAGAAAGAAATTATACAGAAAACAGAAGACCAGTTACAGCGGGCGATATTTATGTTCAATAGCATCGCACAAGACTTCGGGCTAGAGATTTCTGCTACAAAATCAAATCAAAAATCTGCATTTAAGGGTAGGTATCCTATAAGAACTAAGACAGTTGTGAATAATTAGATTTTCCAACAAGTTAGTCATTTTAATTACCTGGGTTGTGATATCTTCTACCGATTTTTTTTTTTTGATAGTAAGCTAACGAAATTTAGACGCATCGTGGAACAATTCATAGGTACCTGAAAAATCAAACACGGAAGGATACGCGGATGAAATTTTCCATGACTTTAGCTGTCCCCATACCTGTATGCTAGTGAGACATGGACTCTTAGTAAAAGGGACGTGCAGAGGATTCAGGCAGCTGACATAAAATTTCTAAGAGGGACCCAAGGTTGTTCTCTCCTGGATTGGAAAATGAACGAGTATATTAGACGCGATTAAACATTTATAATTGCACCAGAAGACTGAAGACCACAAAAGAAGATGGTGTGAACATTTGAACCACATGCCTGATATCAGTCTACCCGTGGCTGCCTTGTGTTATCACCCTACTGGGAAGACACATGGGATTTCTTCTACTGGATCTACTGGGAGGAGAAGATGATTTCTGGAACAGGTATAGAGCCTAATCTTTGGAGTGATCGTGATGATGATGAAAACTGTAATAAAACAGTAATTTATTTCAAAAACCTTATTTTCATTATTTTTCATAAGTCTACTCTAGACTACTTTTAGAATATCAATATCACCCTTGCCTAAGTGTATTAAAATAAAAAAATAATATAATATAAAAAAACGTAGGCAAGTACTTCAGCATTCGTATTCATGTTGTAGAAAGAGAAAGCAATCTCTAAGGTTACCATTGAATAAGAAACATTCGCCCACTTTTGTTTGATTCGTTAGACTCCTCGAAATAATATGAGTTAACCTTCCTGACCCATGTTTCCTTCATTAAAAATAAAGTATTCTTCGAACAAAATGTATAGAAACACATTGTAAGGCGTAACAGAAACTTATTTAAAATAAAAACTAGCCTTCAGTTTTTGAACTCTAATTTTATTGTCCCTTGTGATTTCTCTCTCTCTCTCTCTCTCTCTCTCTCTCTCTCTCTCTCTCTCTCTCTCTCTCTCTCTCTCTCTCTCTCTATCTCTCTCTCCCTCTCTCTCTCTAAAACAACAAATCGAAGAATATGAATCTGGTTAAGGCATTTGTTGTTGCGTTTTTTTTTATAAAGCTCCAAGCAATTACATAAATTGTAACAGTTATAAAAGTATTTTCATAAATACTCTAATTTTTCTTGTTACATATTTTATATTATTATTAATAATAAAACATTTTACAAGAATATATTTAATTTTGTAAATTACAGTGTTTCAATAGTAATCAACTATCATTATCAGCTTTCGATCATGCTATCTGAATGCTTTTGAAACATTGTAATTTACAAAATAAAATATGTTGTTGTAAAAGTGTATTATTAATAATAATAGAAAGGTTATAGAAGTGTTCATTACTTTTAGTGAAACAAGGCGAATTAGCTTAGCTCATTTGGTTAATAAAGGTACATGTATTTGTTTCATTGTAAAAGTTAAACTTTCTTGTGAGAAAACAGAAGTTGTAAGTTGTGTGCTCAATTACATGATTGTTGAAATTGCGTAGTTGCGCTCTAAATAAGATTGACCCTGCAGACTCCGCCTTTACATTACTTAAGGTCTAAAGATTAACTCCAATTACCTATATTGATTTATTCCGATTATTTCAACCTTAAGTTTACATTGCAAGTAACTCACAACTTTTATGATATTACCTACTTTTGAATGGAAAAACAAACGATCTACCTATGCAAATCTCGAAGCAATTACACAAAACCCTGTATAGCCGTTACTGGTTAGAAAAATACACAGAAATAGCTAAAGTGATACCAAATATATATGAGGATTAATTTATGAATCGAGCGTAAACGAAAGATGTTTGAACTCGAATTATTAAAATAAGATAAAAACGTTTTCTCGACTTTTGTAAACAGAACTTTGTAAGCCTAAATCCTTAATTTAAATTGTTAAGTTTACATTGACTTTATAATTATATTTTATTTATGTATAAAGCTCCATATCGCTAATCGCTGTGATTTTATTTGCATTAAGCCTTCGAACTTCTTACTCACTTTCATGACTTACTAAGCAAAAACCGTATTTTATTTTATTTTATTTAAATTTAATATTTTTAAGATTATTTGATTTATATATATACATGTGTGTGTGTGTGTGTGTGTGTGTGTGTGTGTGTGTGTGTGTGTGTGTGTGTGTGTGTGTGTGTGTGTGTGTGTGTGTGTGTGTGTGTGTGTGTGTGTGTGTGTGTGTGTGTGTGTGTGTGTGTGTGTGTGTGTGTGTGTGTGTGTGTGTGTGTGTGTGTGTTCATTTAACAAGAACACTACTTTTGATCTAAAATTTAAACTCTAATAGTATGAAAACGGACGGCTTGAAAGATCATAACAAAACTGAACATACTGAGAGTAATGTAGTATATGATATGCAACAGGGATTTAAAATTTTTTTTGCATAATAGCAAATTATAACACAAACATTTTTAAACGTTACAATAAATATTAGAGACACAATTTTGTATCATAACGCAGTTAATTGTACTGGTAGTATAATGAAGCAAAATTAATTTTAAAGGTAATTTCATTACCTTTAATTTAGGTCATAGACACTTTTCTTCTAAGCTATAGTTTCTGAGTTACCAACAGTTAAAACTGTTTTTTGTCGAAAAATAAATCGAAGCAAGAAGACATTTTTAAGCAAGTACACTTCCAAAATCTACAAGAATAAGAAAAAATGTCAACTTGTTTCGAGTACAATGGACTTTATTTTGAATTCCTATTAGTTTTTAATAAGTTCAACATTTGATTGCAAATTATTTGATACGTACTGCTAGAAGGTAACGAATTTTGGGAGTGAAAATTATAATTCTTAAATCCCAATAACTCGAACACAATTAGCTTCCATAATAAAGTGTATACTAACTTTCTTTCCTTAAGTTTCATAATCTGTTGATTTTAGGGGTTACTTATATCTTTTACTTTAAACCTACTGAGATGGGGTAAGAACAACCCCTTTAGGGAGAGCAGATAATTTTGTTTTATTTTTATCCAAACAAAGATTTATTTTATTTATTTTTGGAAGATATTACGAAAGGCTGCATGTCAGTTCGTTTAGTTGCAAAGAATTTCGAGGTAAAATGCTTCATTGAATCAACTAAAAGGTGTGTTACTAATGAACCCGTTTATTAAAAACTCTAAATGACACCAAGCATTCACGTAATCTTGAAGCAGTGAATGTAATGAAACTTCTTGAATAGCTACAAATGACCATCTTAACGAGTCTGTTACTACCAAGACTTTATTACCCTCTTGCAATTTTACTGTAAACAAATGAGTGAACCATATTATTGCATCCATTTATTTATAATTATAGTCTTTTACATGTTATGTGTTTTTATTACACTTTTAAATTGTGTTTGTTATTTTGTGTACGTAAGTATTGTACACCTATGGAGATGTCAATTATCACACAGCCAGCGATCCTGTACAGACGGTGTTTTCACACACGTCATATGGTCAATTTTGTTACTGAATATTATCTGCAGTTATGCTTTAACTTATTTATTACTTCTGAATAAATGTCAATGTAAAATATATATAAATACGTCTAAATTCAGTATAAGATGTTATGAATAAAAGTGAAAGTATTTCGAAACATTCAATATGCTTCTACATTTTGTGTGCAGAAATCGACTTTCGTAGAAAATTATAAAAACGCATGCATCATAATCTGGTTACTTCCAATGTGTTTTATTTCAAATTTCTAAAAATAAAAAAATATAAACGTTCCAGTTTTATAAATAATAACATTTAAATTCACATTTAAATACTACAAAAGAATAAAATGTGAGCTTAGTGTCAGTGGCGCACTGGAGTCAGAGCATTAGCTCTGCATGCGAAATATCGTGGGTTTGATTTCTCCTCACGTTCTAATCTTTTTCACTACGTAGGTACAAACTGTCGCGTAACCGTCTTGCCAGACATGGTCAGTTAAAGAGGTTAAAGGCGGACTACTCGCAAAGTCTTAATTTGTTACTTTGACATTACTTGCATACTGATCGTAAACCCTGTCGGGGTTACAAAAAGCAAAATTTTGACTAAATGTTAGTTCATAAATCTCTAAAGGTTTTAAAAGAATTAATAACTACCTACGTATTTGGCCGTGGTCGATTGCTTGAAGATGCTTTCATTTTCTCCCACTACTCGTTTCGGCCATGCACCGGAGGCCTTCTTCATCGGTAACGTGTGTGGAGCAACCTTTTACTTCAGTTTGGAATACGTTAGGCCTACTATCCCGCGACGAAAACTTTCACTACTGAAGAAGGCCTCCGGTGGGTGATCAAAAAGTTTAGTAAGAAAAATCTCAACAGCAACCATGCCCCAATACCGCAGTAGTTAATAAATCTCTTAATATTGACTGCGGCCGTGATATCTTTTGTAAACCTTTGATATCTAAATGTTTTATTAAATTTATTACAACGTCTAGAGAAAGCAAACTCCTAAATTAGTTAAGGACGCGCCCCAGCCTATATTTATACGTACTATTGTGAAATTGATCTTCCGTTAAAATAAAAATAAATAGTATAAAAGTATTTACACGTAATTACAAAATATTTATTTTAGAAATATGTGGTTGAAAAAATTGTTTTACAGTAATAAATGTCAAGTATGTACAACATGGTGCCACTCTCCTTGTAATGAACATACTTTAAGCAACTATCAGTCTTAAAAACTCCTTAAAACTGCTCAGTTAGTCTGCTTAAAACTGGTTTGCAGATGAATTAAATGATTCCGGAAGCCACACTCACTTTGTTAAAAAAGAAAACGTGTCTAAGTTAAGAACGGTGAAGTATAAAAATATCTGCTTATTATTCAGCAAGCAAACTCTTTATTTTAATCACTTAACCAATCTAACATTGCCTAACTGAGAACGAATTTTGAGACAGAATATTCCATAGCAAGAACCGTCACGTACTTAAGAACTGCCAAGAATAATTGCGCACTTAAATAATTTCTATTATCGAGAATATTCTCTATTATTTTCTTGTGCCTAAAAATAGGAGAAAACAATCTTGCTTGTAAACGTTTGTGGGTTTCGCTGTTGATAACAACTCGGCGTTTTTGTTTAACACACGATTGAACTTGTTCAGCACCAATTGTGAACACACGTACGAAATGCTTTGTTAGTCTGCAAACTAAAGGGTTATACGTAACAAGGTTTCCTACATCACAAAGATTCCAAAACGGTTTGGTGGTTTGTTTTTACTATAAACACAATTGACAACACCACGAAAGTATTATTACGAGGGTCTCACCCGTCGTCATGTTGTACAGTGGAATCTAAATACAGACACCAATGAAGTCACTAATTACCAAATTTAATTAGTCACTAATAACAATTTGAAGTCAACAAGTTGCTCAAATACAATAATTCAAGTTGAATTTGTTCAAATGGAATAATAATTGTCAACTATTAGAGTTCCGCACTAATTATAACATAATAATCACTTCCCACTAATACGCAACAATCACTTGATCCGGACTGTACAATACAGCCAGTTGTAACTAACTTCTGAGGCGGATGTAAACGCTTATATTGATCCCGCAGATGTTCCAGAATTATTTTCCATACTCTTGGCTGCGTGCCAGCATAGTTTTCGTAACTACAAGTGCTCACAAACAGTCTGGAAGCTACTTGAGTGCGCGGCCTTAACAGAGACACTGCAGCTGTTCGGATAGCCTAGAAACGTGTAGAGCGTTTCGTAACTCCACTTGCAGAATTTTCGAGAGCGTTACATGATTGGCGTAGCATATTAATATTTTTTAAGTTTAACTCATAAACTAACAATTCTTCAGAAGAAAACATTACTGACAGTGACGTCGATAAAAAATTACGTCATGCAAATGTGTGTACTATTAATATGCTTGTAGGATTTTTTTATTTTTCTACTTTCTTAAGCATTTACATTTACATTCTCCGTCTGAGTGTAACCCTTACACAGAGTCACGTGTGCACACATACACAAAAGTACTGCGCAGTCTCATATAATATGTGGACTACAAGTATGTCAAGCAATATGAGAAACTTTTAAACTGAAGAGTGGAATTGAAAATTTGACATACAGTATTAGTTTGCTGCGACGTTATTAAAACTTCAAAATTAATAAAGTTTTGTTTCAGTTACAAGTTACGTGAAATAAAATAACAAGTTCAAATAATATTCTGATGCGAACAATGGAGGTCAGAATTTCCCGTTCAAAATATGAAAATCAATACGTCCTATTGTTAGAAAGTAAATACAGCTTGTATATAATAAGCAAATGTTTGAATCATAGATGCTATTTAAATTACTTGTAATAGTAACACAGGCGTTATGAGTTTACAAGGTCACTGCAAACAAATATTTACATTTATCTCAATTAGTATTGTAGAGCTAAAAGTCGAAATACTCACCAACTACGTGACAATAGACTGCGGCCAACTAGAAGCATGGTTTGCCAAAGTTTCGCCATTGTATCACATTTTATTTGTATAAATTTTATCTAATATGCAAAACCGCGAGTAACACAAGAATTTCTTTATCTGTTAATCGTCGGCCGTTATCAAATTCTTTAAATTTTTAAAAATTGTTTCTCAACAGTGCAATTTTTATCCTTGTTTAGAAAAATATCTTTACTATAATTTTATCTAAATTATGTCGATACCAAGGGCTTACAATTAAAATTTGTAAATACTATCCTTAATTTAGGAATCTGTTTAATTGCGTGTTACTGCTAGTAATAACATTTATTTACACTTCGTAAAAAGGTAAACCACCTCTTCGATTTATTTACACGATGGTAATTCACTGTCGTTTGCCAGTTACCTTTATTGTTGATCTGGCGCCAGAAAAATGTAAATCCTTATTCTTTTAATAAAAACTGTTTGGAAAACAAAATATACACATGAAAATCAATGCTCATTCGTCTCCCACCTAAGTGTGAGTTCGTTTTTGGACAAACATAAGTTGTGTTGCTACTACTTGCAAAAAATAGAACTGAGCTCTTTGTTTGTGTGTGTGTGTGTGGGGGGGGGGTTAATTTCCATGGTAGTAACGTGTCCATTAAAGTAGACAAATAAAATTGAATTTCATATCAGTTTTTATACATAATTTTACAGCGCTTTTATTATTTCCGTGTTCTTTCTTGTGAATCATTGTTTTAACAAAAAATCATGAAATTGAAATTTTGTGTAACAAACAATTAAGTGTTATTTATTTTTTATGTTCGCTGTGAACACGGCAGACATTTATTAAATAAATAAGTATCATTTTTTGATTGTAATTATATTTTCATAAATTAAATTTTATGTTCGGCTACTTTACAAATATTCAAGATTGAAAGTCTTCCCTAAAAATTCAAACATTTAATTAATTTAATATAAATTTGTTTACGCAAATAAACATTAACAATATTTATACAAATAAACTTAACAATGCATTATTGTTATAAAACTATATATATTAGTCTTATAGGGATTGAAAGTCTTCCCTAAAAATTCAAACATTTAATTAATTTAATATAAATTTGTTTACGCAAATAAACATTAACAATATTTATACAAATAAACTTAACAATACATTATTGTTATAAAACTATATTTGTATAAAATTTATAAATTAAACTAAACATTATACAAATAAAATTTGGACCTGAGCCAGGAATTCTAGAAGGTCGGAATGCTTGGAACCGATGGAGTTAGCATTCCAGGCTATGAGTGAGAGGTCTCGTCTAAGGGCTCGGTTCATAGAAGACCTATGACTTCGCAGGCTTCCACCAAGAGCATGAATCTCTCAGTTGGGTCAGCAGTTTCCAGGCGGCCTCGGATGGACCTGAAGGTGGATGCGACTTTCTTGAGGTCGTAGCCAGACAGAAAGTCGCGGATGAACTGTACGTCATCGGATATGACGGACTGGGCTGTTTGCCTGGAAACTGAGGCCGCGTAAGAGCGACCATGTTTTACGGCAGATCGGGTCGTGGTGGAAGCCACAGGACCAGGGGCAGACGGTTTTGAGTGAGCGACAGGAAAAGTACGCTGTTGCGCTTCGTCGGACTTGTACCGGGAAGCAGGACTTTTCTTGGGCTGTGGGCAGGCAGGAGCTCGGGGCCGAGCATCCGGTGTGGTTATCCCTTTAGTGTTTTTGTTTTTAATGTTGCCTGCTCGCGGAAATCGCGGAGGTAGCTGTGGTGGCGAGGCTACCTCTGGTTCAGAGGCGGGAGTTGTTGGTTCCGCGGGGGTGGAGGGTTGATTCTCCGGTTCCATAACCGAGATGTCGGCTACAGGGGTTGTCTCTGCTACTGAAGAGCGGTGCGTTTTTGTCCCTTTGTAGGGGCTGGAGGTTGAGCCGGAGAGAGCGCGCGCCGTGCCGGTTGTGCCTTTGGTTGCGGCCTAGCCTGTGTTTTAGGCTGCCTCTGTGGTTGGGGCTGCAAAACTGGCTGCCTTGGTTTCGGGAAGGGCCCCTGCGGCTTTTGCTTCCGCAGGAGTTCCGCCCTGTAGACCGGACAGTTAATATTATTTGCTGCATGGCCTTGGCCACAATTTATGCAGCGAAAATTGGACTTGTCTGCCACAGTGCAGGCCTGCGTGGAATGTCCCAAGGAACAACGTAAACAGGCCAGGGCACTGCGACAGACGTCGGTATGATGGCCGAACCTCTGGCACCGGTGGCACTGCGCGAGCTTGCCCGGGGGACGACTGGATTCCACCCTGACGCGGAAGCCAAACAGCTGCGTCAGTTGGAATATCTTGTCTGCGGCCTCGCCCTTCTCGAACTGGAGACGGACGAGTGGGAGAGATACTCGGGTTTCTGAGTTGGTGAACAGGCGAAAAATTGCCTGCACCGGGTACCCGAGTTCTCGGAGTTCCAAAAGGATCTCCTGGGGATCAGTATGCGCGTCAAGCCCACACAGAATTACTGACAAGGGCTTGATTCGCTTAGGAGAAAAGGTATGGTATTGCAGGCTGTGCGCCTGCAGAAAGGCTTCGACCAAGCGATGGTCCTCGAGCCGACGGACGACAACCTTGACCGTGTCACCGCCAAGCAGCTTGAGATCAAGTTTGTCGGCCGACAGTCCGTTGGCCGCGATGAGTCGCCTGTATGAGGCGGCGACATTGGACACCCCGTGGACGAACAGGGGCGGCGCGCGACCAACAGCGGCAGCAGCGGAGCTGTTACCGAAGCAGTCGGAACCGCAACCTGTTGGCCCTGAGAAGGTCCGATCTCCATGGCCGAGGTCCGAGAGGAAGCGGATCCGGTTGACTGAGTCCTCTTCGGTTTCTTAGTCGGGCGTCTACGCCGACCAACGGTTGCGAATTCGTCCGATTCGTCCACAGGGAGAGGGGGTAGTGGGTTAGGGAGAGGATCGTCCGTCTCCATCGCCCGAGGCGATTCAGGCGATTCGCCCACGTGGGTCAAGGCAGAGCTGAGCGACTCGGCACTCGAGCCGTTGCCCGTAGTGGGCATGTTGGCCAAGTCCGGCTGCCGGGCAGAGACTGCTAGGCAGTCACTGCCAGACGCCAGGGATCTTGGGTCCGGCCGAAGCCGGATTACCCACGCGACTTCCCTGCTCACGACGATGCGGGAGGAGCTGGGCTAACGACTAGCTTCGTTAGATACCAGACCTTACCAAGACTGGTGTCCACTGGTCCCTTTACCCCTGCGATATCCAAGCTTGCTTACCACTGGTGGGGGCTCGCAAAGATCGTCCGGGGCAGCGCTACCTAACAGTCGTGAGCAGGTTAGGGTTTAAGCACTGATATTCGGCACTCACCAGGAGCCCAGAGCAGTCCTCTTCTATTCCTGTCCGGTAAGATGGTTTCCGGCGCAGGTGGTCCTAATAAGGGCAACTTCCGCCAGCTCCTGCTTCCAGCAGCTACTCAGTTCACTGGCAGCAGCTGGCTCCTGGGTCTTCTTTCCTCGAAGAAGAAAGCGGTATTCCTCGTCCAGCGTAGAGGTGGGCGGTACCAGCAAGGCTGTAGCAGCGTCCAGAGGAGAGAGCTGAAGAGAGCAGTCCAAGAGGGCAGTCCTGTTCAGTCCGAAGTCTGGAGCAGAAGTGGACGTCCGGACGGACCGACTACGAATCCCACATAGAATTCCACATTAATTATTACACAACAACCTCTTGATATCCGCCCTTGATAAATCGCCCAACGTAAACTGACTAACCAAGCAGCAGCTGGGTATATCTATAGCCTGAAGGGTTTCAGACTAATGTTTCATAATATACGTCCTTAAAAAGCACTCTAGAGCAGTGGTTGCCAAAATGGGGTCCGCGGACACTTTTAAGAAAAAATAGAATATACCGAAATTTTTTCCGATTTTTTTATGCTTTAAAATGTAAATTTTAGAATCTTAAAACAATTAGTAAAAGATTTCAGTATATATTTTCTTGTTCAAATTAATTGTAATTGTAAAACTAATTTCAAACTAATAGTTTTAATAATATCTTTAAATCATGTCATTTAGCATACTGTACATGTTTGTCAGTCGAACTGACTGGAGCGCCGCATCAACGCAGGACAGATAGCGCCGTTTTAGTCCACGTGTAAGCAAAACGTTTTTCCGCGTAGCTGGTTTTACGCTTAAGTAGCGTAATGAAAAAAACTAATATGTATACAGTAAGTGGTGGCTATAATAAAGTTCGTGCTCTATATGAAGCTTCTCAACTCATCGCTGAAAACGGGAGGCCACATACCACTGGCGAGGAAATAATAAATCCCGCTAAACTGATGGCCTGGCAGTTCTGGGCGAGAAAGCTTGTAAGCCTTTG
This sequence comes from Magicicada septendecula, assembly GCA_034769895.1. NCBI lineage: Eukaryota > Metazoa > Arthropoda > Insecta > Hemiptera > Cicadidae > Magicicada > Magicicada septendecula. The sequence continues at coordinate 409,768,475 of CM068373.1, forward strand.
AATTCAATTTCATTGTCAAACAATGCAGTAAGAAGATAGATAGATGAAATGGCACAACATGTTAGGGAGATATAGATAAACAGAATTAAAAATTGTACATTTTTTACTATCCAGTTAGATGGAAGTAATGATATAGTAAATAACTCAAATTTAATTGTTTTATCCGTTGTAATTATGAGAGTAAATTACAGTAGGATTTTCTTTTTTGTAAACATCTACCATCACATACAACTTCAGCATGATTATTTAAGATTTTCAATAAGTTCATGGTTGTGACAACGGTATTAATTAGAATAAGTGTGTGGGATGTTAGCAGTAACGCAGCAGTATCGATGTGTGGAAGAAATAGTGGACTGATTACAATGATAAAAACTGTAGCATCACTTGTTGAGTGTTTTCATTGTTGTATCGCAACAAACGTTGGCAACAAAGAAAATGCCTCTTGAACTGAAGAGTTGCCTTGATGAGGTAGTTTGGATTGTGAATAAAATCGCGCCTTTTGCATTCTCGGTTATTTAGTATAATATGTGAAGAAATGGCTAGCGGCCACAAGCAATTGTTGATCCACTGTGCAGATTATTTAAACTGCGGAATGAAGTAAAGCTGTTTATTTGATTCCAACGTCGACCTGAAAAACAGATTCCATGACTTTAACTCTATATTGAAGCTATTATACTGTTACTACGGTCTACTCGATCGTCGTAGGTACAGTGGAAAACAAAATACAAGACACCAATTAAGTCACTAATCACCAGCTTTAATTTTCACAGTTAAACAGTTCGAAATTAACAACACAGCATCTCACAAAAATCAGATCTCTTACAACAAATCAGATAAAAATTGTTCACACGCAAATAAATGTCAACTAATATTAAAACACAATTGTATTACTATATACCGCCCGATTATAAATCACAACACTTCACTATTAACCACTTGAACGCACAGAGTAATATCGATTGTAGTAGCCCGACAATAACTAAAAACTAAGCAGCAGGTATGGGCTATTTATAGTCTACAGTGTTGCATAACATGCGTCCTTAACAATCTATCAAAAATTCTAGAGAACACTTTAGCGCGACCTTCGTAGAAACACGCACCGCTGGGCTAATTGAGATCCTTCCAGAACGTACGAGACGTGCCGCATTACGTAATACCGCCTCACATGTTAGGTGTCACGTATGCATTACAGCTGCGGGATCGTTCTCCAATGTACCAGAACATTCCGTAATAACATAACACTTTTTCTGCATTACGTAACTATACCTTGCTGATATCTTCATTCATTTGAATGGACTCACTTTAAGCCTGCATCGATCTAGCATCACTATTTTCCAGGTTCGAGATAAAACCGAGAGTATGATAAAGAATTGAAGCTGTGGATTTTAACATTAGACTCTGAAATCTTTGAACCATTCCCTTCCATGGCAGATTTCGTACAGATGTCAGGAGAAAACTTTCCAATAGAGATTCTGTTATTAAGGCTCATTTGGAACAACTTTTCTTGCAGATAAGGGAATATTTTCCAGTGACGGATGATAGTGACATGTGAATAAGTAATCCATTTGCTAACGGGCTGTCAAATAACCTCTCTCTTACACTACAAGAAGAAGATTTACTGTCAGGACTTTTATTGATTCACTAACAGTTCATTAAAATTACAGTTTTCAGAATTCCAGCTAGCTCACTTCTTGTTATATGTATGAGTGACTACCCTGAACTCGCAAAAAAAGTTTTGACGTGTTTAACTGTGTTTTCTTCTAATTATTTGTGTGAAACCGCATTCTTCCAGCTCAGGTACTTGAAATCAAAGTTGAGAAATAAACGTGATGTCTATAGTAACTCAATATTAAAATTGTCAGACGTTAAACCATTAAACTAAATATTGCAGAGCTAATTGTTCAAAAGCAGCTTCATCGTTCACATTAAACTATGTTTATTATCATTAATATTATAATTTTTCAAGTTGAGAGAATCTTAATTTTATTACATTTTAATTAAAATATAAGAGTTTGTATCATATTTACTGTTTGTTAAAAGAGTACTATTTTTTATTTCAAAACTCAGACGGGGTCCGTAAAATTTTTAATTTGTTGTGGGTCCGCGGACTGAAACGTTTGGGAACCGCTGCTCTAGAGGAGACTTGAATGCGACCTTGGCAGGAACACGGACCTGCTCGACTAGCCGAGAAACGTGTACAAGGACGGTCTCCATTGTTCGAGAACATTCCACCGTTACACTATGCTAGATTTGATGACCCAATTCCAAAGCGCAATTCCTAAGTCCTTATAAGTTTAACGAGTTTCATAGAGAATTAAAATAATATGTGAAACGTGTAAAATTACGCAATTACGCAATCTACACCAGTTCTTGGAAATGTAATATCATTAAAAACGTGTAAATATAACTTATTTTTAATTTCTGAAAAATCTTTAAAAACGTTAAGCGGGTAAAAAGTGTAAACCAATATTAAGAAATTTGGAATTTGACAGTAATAAATTTTGAGTTTATATACGTAACTTTAAAGCTTAGATTCAGTCCCCGTTGAACTTCTAATTATTCTTGCTTTAACTATGATTACTTCTGTAATAGATTTCTCTTATCAATTTCAATGTCAAACATCATTGTAGAGCAGTGGTCTACTAATAATTTTGTTACAGTTAATTTTGTTAATTATGTTAAGACTAAAAAATAATGTCCAATGTACGCTAATGATAATGTAAAACAATTTTTTTATTATGAATTTAATAACTAATAATAACGGTTTTTCTGGAGTAACTGCATACTTCTGTAAAATACGTCAGTGATGTTAGGCATTCTACAGTAGTAAGAGGGACTTTTTCCATCACTGCTTTTTCATTAAAGGCGACGTTTGGCTACACAACAAATCGGTAGCCGTCTTCAGGAAACAACAAACTAAAGCATCAAAAACATATGAAACAGTACTGTCCCATAACAGGCAGAGAGTCAGAACACACTAAAGTATTTACATAATATATAGGTAACAAGCAAAAGTAAATACATAAAATTTACCAATCATGAAATATATAAGTCACCACATGCACACGCACACACACGTACACTGTATACACAAGACATGACGCACAAACTCACATGAAAACGCACGCCTCAAGGTCACCCGGAAACAATGAGAGGCGGCAAAAAGTAGGGAGACCTATACTGTTTTTGGGCCTCAGTTTGTGGGGTTGGGAGGAGTGTTTTCAGGTTGACTATATAAAGGGGGGGGTGTGACTTAGTTCCGCCTTGGTCGCAGTTTGTGGGTGACCTTGTGGTGTACGTGTTCATGTGGGTTTGTGCGTCTTGTCTTGTGTATTCAGTGTGTGTGTGTGTGTGTGTGTGCGCGCGCGCGCATATGGTGACTTATAGATTTCATGGTTGGTAAGTTTTATTTATGTACTTTTGTTTGTTACCTATATGTTAGGTAAATACTTTAGTGTGTTCTGACTCCCTGTCGGTTGTATGACAGAGTATTATTTGTCTTTTATTTTTGATGTTTTAGTTTATTTTTTTCTGACGACAAGACGGCTACAAATTTTTTGTGTAACCAAAAGGTCGCTTTTTAACAAACAGTTCATGTTAGTATTAGGCCTAATGTGAATAATTCTGTATTTAATTATTATCAAGCAGTAAATTAAACGCATAAATTTACGTCATTATGTATTTTTATATTTCTCCGTTCATTCTGATCAAAAGTAATTAACAGTTGTAGACGGTCGCTGCTAACAGTTATAATGTATTGTCAGAGCCAGTCCTTTATTATATGTAATAAATATCGGTATGGAGAAAATACATGACTTCCATGTTCTAAGATTTATATTTAAATTCATTTTCGAAATGAAATATTTCCATAGAAACTACTTCTTTCTTCAGCCTTAACCACAGTACTGTGGTTACTAACGTATACCACCTCACGTTAGAGCACTCGATTTTCACTGATGATGGAAGTCGATGGCACTGCCGAAACGTCTGGTTTTGCAGAAAACTTTGGTCTACGGCCAAACAGGACATGAAGGAATTTTAACAACAAACTACCTCTTTGTTGCCGATAACGTAGTACATATATAAAAAATTATCCCCTCCCCCTTCAACTATAATTTTCATTTATAGAAATATAAATTTACTCCCACACCGTTCAATTAGCCTATTCATTTATAGATATTTCATCTACGTTTCTACAGTGAATTATTAAGATCTTCTTATCAGGATACTTTATTTATCAAAATTAATTACTTTACTCTTGTTACAACAAAAAATGTTTCTGGTAAACTACCCTTTCCTCCTAACCGATCTTCACCAAAATCAATAGGCCTTGAGTACTCTACAGCTCAGGCAATATGTAAAAAATTATTTGATTCTGTTTGAATTTACGGCTGTTATCGTTTGCCATAGAAAATACCCTTGTTAAAGCATAAAACGTTGCAGGTAAACTACCCCTTTCCCTCAACCGATCTTCACCAAAAACAACAGATCTTGAGAACTCTACAATTCAGTGCTGTATGCAAAAGATTATTTGATTCTGTTTGAATTTGCGGCTGTTATCGTTTGCCATAAAAAAAATCTACAGACAGACAGACAGACAGACAGACACACACACACACACTCTCTCTCTCTCCTCTCTCTCTTTTCGAAAAATGACTTTTTTTCATGTTTTGAATGTAGTACAATCAGAATCTACAATAATCTCGAATACGATTTTTTTTTCCATCACCATACTTCCATTTCCTTAAGCAACATGGAAGTAAAAAACAAAAATATTCTGATATTGATAATCTCTAATATAAATCTATATCCAACGACCAATAAAATCTCCATCTCTACAGTTCGTAAATAAATCTCGAGATTAATATCGTATTGGAATTAAAGTATCTAGCCTATTGGTGGCATCAATGTTCCAATTAAATTTGTCGTCTAGTGTACTGTGTATGCGTCCGTGATGGACGGCTAGCATGTCGCTAATGAACGTAGTGGTCTGAAACCACATATATGTTTATCACTAAAGCAGAAAATTCAAAAGTGTTTTAGTGGAATGAAACCAATGACGCCGCAGGATATTCCGTACTCAGAACAGTGTTTATGCAGTCGTGACCCAGTGACTGGTTTTCTAGTTCTGTACCAGTTACTGGTCGCCCTCAGTCAAATCAATTATGAGAAATTGTCGGAGTTAGTATGACCAGTATGTGTGGTAGTCGTCTGCACGCCTTAGGCGGCTGCAGCTCCCTGCTTCGGATTCATACCTCATTAGTTAGTCTTTCATCATCCGGCCTTTCTATGTGATCAATAACTGTGCCTTAGGTTAATGGTCCAGCCCAGTCATAGGCAGCCTTTGAATTTATGGGGGCGCATATATAACTGAGGACTTACAATTCGATGGGCGGATGAGTCCCCCCCCACCCATCTATGGAAAATAGATGCGGAGTGCGGAGTTCAATATCCGTACGTTTCAAACATTAACTGTTGCTTTATAATACCGTTGCGCTTATATTTAGCAACGTGGAACACCGATCAAAAAAGCTTTGTAGTATTTTTCACATAAATTTGTGAAACTTTTTCACATTAGGCCATCAACAATTTGTCGTCATGCACACACATGTTAAAACTAACAAAACTTTAAACAAAAAAATGGTTAAAAAAAATATTTAATTAAATATAAATTATTAAATAACTTACCAAAATAATACTATTTATTTTCATAAAGTGCATAGATGTAAAACTAGAACAATCAAGTTTTTCCTTTGGAGAGAAAAGTGTTTACAGGCTCCGGGCGATAAGTTCGACAATCGTATTGGGGCAAGACGTAGCGCGATTCACTAAATGGCTGGTACTATTTTATAATACAATACTTTGAAGCAGGTACAGTGTGGATCCGTTCCTTTATTTGAAAGAAAATAAAATTCCAAATTGGTTTGCGGGTGCGTCCAAACTTATCGACGGGCGCAGGGTTGCCGACTGCTAGTCTAGCCACATATACTGTCCTGTAACTAGAAGTAAAGTAGTGTACATTCGGTAGGCCTACTTCGTGTTAAGGGGAGATCAGTAGTTTCTCGGTAAAAAATCAAATGTGTTTATTGTCGCAAAAAATTCTCCATTTAATCCTTATTAAAAAGAAATATATTTTTCTAAGTTTATCTACATTAATGTGACCATAAAAAAATAAAATAAAACGTATTACACATAGTTTTCTGACTCCCATTGTTTAGCTCCCAACGTTTTCCGTGACCATGGATTTCAAAAATTAAGTACACTTTTCTAAAAAATTATAGGTGCTATAGAATTCAAATGTTGTGTGGTTGAACAGTACAATGTAACAATCGAAATGTCTAGCATTAATCTCTTCCTTTAAAAAATTAATTTTATACAAAATTTTTAATTAAAAAAATGTTTTTCAAAAAAGTTACAAAAAGTAATTATATTTTTATATTGGTATTTTCTTCTTAAATTGATTATAATATATAATGTTTCAAATATATCTGTTAAGGTATGGTAGAAATTTCAGATACATAACTTCAGTAGATCATCAATTAATGGTCCCTAACTAAACCCCTGTTCCCCCATTTAAAGTCTACTGGACAAAAAAGTGCGGATCTCCCCTTCACAAGTACTTGATTTATTCTTGACTCCTGACACTTGATTCAATTTTCTATACTAGTTGCATTCCGGCAAAAATTATTTCACTAGAAATTGTTTAACATCAAGGAACGGATATTTAATATCAAGTTTAATGAGACATGTTAACTCAGGTTCAATAAATTGTAATCCACTAAAATTTTGGTTCTTAAAGCTTCTGCGGCCGGCGTCCACATAATTGGAAACACTATTGGCTGGGCTGTTCTGTTAAGTACTATTGGTCACATAGCACTTAATCCTGATTGGTTGATGCTGTTTTTTCCAGCTTAGAGCGTGCTGGTATGAAAGTCCATATAAGTGGGCCTTCTTAAACAAAATACATAGTCTGTTCTCGATCTACGTCAACGACGTGCCGAGGCAGCCTGGAGTCCAGATGGCCCTCTTTGCGGACGACACGGCCGTATTTACGGCCGATCGTCATGTGGAAAGGGCCGTCCTACGACTGCAGCGCCAGCTCGACACGCTCGTGGACTGGACTGAGAATTGGAGAGTGCAACTCAACGCTACCAAGAGTGTAGCCGTCGAATTCTCCAAGCGACGGAAGAACCCTGTTAGGCAGCTACGTATCGGCAGAACGTACTTGCGCTGGTCCAAAGAGGTCAAGTACCTCGGATTACACCTCGACCGTCGGCTCACCTCGCGTACCCACGCACAGACAGTTCTTAAGCGAGCATCCGCTCGTCTGTGCGCACTGTTTCCACTCGTGATCAGCTCAGCCATGACCAGGAAATTGGGCAGGATGATCGTCGGCGCGTATCTGCTGCCGGTCATTACCTACGCCTGTCCGGTCTAGGGTTACCTCGCCGCAATGCATAAAAAGAAGTTGCAGAGCGTTCTCGACAGGGGTCTTCGGCTAGCGGCCAAAGTCTTCCGTTGCTTTTTATCTCGCCTTCTAAGGAGAGGACTTGGCGTCCGCTCCTTAGACCACACATTCAGGCGGCTTGCACGCAAATTTTATGCACGTGCGGCGAGGTTCTCAGACAATCCTCTAGTGACTGGGCTGGGAAGGTATCGTATACGTCCAGGTGATTCGTGGAAACGCCTTCGGTGTATACTGCGCTAGTGTAGGCTAGCACAACAGCCGAGAATCGGCCTGCTATAGAGCACACGCCCTACTTGGGCAGGGCCACGAGGCAGGAGCTCCAGAAGGTAGCTCGGAACTCAGATCCCGAGCGGTTCGTCTCTGCGACGCACAACCGCACAGCCCAGAGCGAAAAAAAAAAATGCATAGTCTATACCTCATAGCCGAGGTAAATGGCGACCCCGTGCCTATTGTTACCGACACTGATGATGGCCTCAGATGGCGAGGCCAAAAGGTCTACAATATAAACTCCGGACCAAGGGGGTGTAACAGCCCGGTTAATAGTGGTTTCAACTATTTTATAATAAATGTTCAAAATTTGTATTAAAACAGTTGAAGTGTTTGTATTGAAAGTATTCCAATATCAGAAAATGACTGACTACAAAACATTAATTAGATATTGGTAACAGAAACATAAATATTTTGGATTTTACTAACATTGGGCGTTAAATTAATGTGTATTATTGTATACACGTGTAGTCAAATTAACATTCAAGTCCTGGGCTTGGAAAAAAATCTTTCAAATGATTCATTTTGACATGACAAATGTTGTTAAGCAAGCTGCATGTTTCAGGCTAACACTCGATCGTCTAGTCTTACTTAGTGCAAAATATTGTATTTCCTCCATTACTAGATAGGCAAAGAATTATCGTTTCTTGCAGTAGCTTTGGTGCACTTAATAGTTTTCCGGCCTTTAAACACCTGCTGGTTCAAGGGCGTCTTTCCAATCATTTGAAAGCTATTTTCACACCATTATTAATGACTGTAGGAAGGTTACAAACGTAACTTTCGTCCACTAACCTACCTCACGATACACGCAATCTGGTACTGTTTCTGTCTGATCCTTGAACTTTCTTATAGGAATAAATTAGTACCCACGGTCATTGTTTTTACACAGTGAACTAACATTTCCAGTTTTGTTAGTTTTATTACCAGCCATCTTAACACCAACTTTGTCACTAATTATTGCCACACGAAGTATTTATCAGTGTGGCAATAAGTAGTGACAAAGTTGGTAATTGAACTAACAGCATTACCAGAACTTTGGTCTTACGTTTGAACAGTAGGTATTGTTACCTTTGATTATTTCTCCTAGTTCCCCACCATTGTCTGGTATGTGATTGGTATCCGGCAACACTCTTTGTTCAGATATTGTAACGGTAATATGTGGGGTTCGGTTCGTAATCGGGTTACTTACGATCGAGATGTAACCTCACCTCGGGTTCGTCTATTTGTAACCAGATAATATTTCGTTACATACAATGTTATTGTGGATCAGTTTACTTGTATTTATGTAGCGTGCACTTGAATACACCGTCCGTTCGAAATGTCGACTTGTAATATGGATAAATGATGTAGCGACAAACTCGCACTGGAGTCGTCGATGTAAATTATAAATGTATTATGTTGAACGGCGAATGATTTCGTAAATTGCCGCTTACTCCCACTACGCTGCTTCTTTTACGTGACGTCACTCACCGATGCCAACTATCGGTGCAGCTACAACCTGTGAATTCTATTTACTAAATGTAACGGCAATAATAATGACTCACAATTATCATCAAACATATATCCTTGTGGAATCCTTTATTCGGAAAAAACACTGGTTAACTTGTTTTAATAATTTTTAAACAGAGTAATCGCAATTGTAGTACAAAGTATAAGTCTCCTTTACCAGTTGGCAACAGTAGCTGTTCAGTATTCCTTCCTTAGATCAAAACAATGCTTTTTGTTAACGTTTTAAATTAAAATATATATCAATTATCTCAGGGCGTATATGGTTCGGGGATTTATAATTATACAAAATATTACACTATTAATCAAAATACAAGTTCACAATCATGGGATATTACAACGTTAGAGTGATAGGTGCACACAGAAATCGTATAGTGGTTGCCAGTTTTAAAAAGGTTATGTCTAAATCAGGCTTTTATAGTTATTATGTGAATTAAAGGTTCTTGTTGTGATTAAAAAGTGTTAGTCTTATATGGTGTTATTAGTGGTTGTTTCTAGTGTTCGTGTTATATGGTGTCTGTAATTCAGTTGATTATTACTTAAAATACGTGTATACAAGTGTATGTGTTGAAGTACGATATAATGAGATGTCAGATCACCAAATCCTCTTCTTGTACTTTTCTTGGTTGTAAATAGGTCCCACGTACACGTCAGGTCTTCTTCTCGTCCCTCGTCCACGTCAAATCTTCTTTCTGGTTATTATTCCTTCTCATCCATCTAATGGGTAGTCTTCTATTGTTGCAAAATGTTTGTATAGTGTACTTCTAACAGTATTTATCTATTGGTATTGTTTTTTCACACTTTATAACATATAATGTAAGACGATTTAAGAACGCGTCTATCTGCTAAGATCGTTGTCAAAGAAGTCTCTTTTTATTTATCCGAAATTTCTGGTTGCTAAGGGTAAACTTGGAACCTGGTTGGTCAATCCGGGTAGACATTGTCATAAACTTTTATTATTTCAGAATCTAAATTTGTTCAAAATCTTTAAACTAACGTAACTTTTCTATACTGAATGGGAGTTTAAAACCATTATCAGCATTATTTTGATCTTCACATGTGTTATATTTAGACACCAAACATGCCTATTTTTGCTTAAGAACTATGGATGTTACAATTTTGTTATTTGGAATTTTCTTAAATAACTTGATATGTGTTATTTTGGTTCTATATTCCGTGTATACATTATTAGCTATAAATACATCTACCTTTCCACATTTGCTTTACAAAATTTCTAATATAATTGTTCAAAATTTACTAAATTTGGTTTCACCTGGCCTATGTAATAGTATTATTTTCATCATCATGTTTTAACATCTCTAACAATTAAATTAACTTCTAACATTCATCAAAATGGTTTAACATATAACGTTATTTTGACAACACAAAGTATATATTATTCTAATAGTTAAATTCATGTCCACATGACTATGATTATACCAATTCCTTGCACAAATAGTTGTTTTCTACTCAAACTGTATAGGTGTTTGACACTTAACAAAACATCTTTGTATTGTCCATTCTGCTTGGTCAATTAATCAATTTACCATGGTTTAATATCAGCTCTATTGTTATATTTGTTAACACAACATAAACAAAAAATGGAATTAATATCATAAAATTGGCATTCCTTTAAACTAACTGTATCCCCTGGTACATACAAAAAACACAACACAAATACTATTATCTAAAACACTGTGCTATAACATAAAACATGCACATTTAACAAAACAAATTATATACTAATTATTTAGTCCTTTGTCAGCTAATTTATGACTTATTCTGACACTGTCCATGTCATATTTACTATTCATATGGGTTTAAACATCCGTATACTTACTGATGTTTTGTGTTACAAAAATTACAATAAAGTGAACACGGTTGCTCTACCTCACACACAGTTCTAATAACCTGGTTACATTTATTGTTTATCTGGGTTTTACTCTTGTTATGAATGTAATTGTGACCATGTTATAATTTGTTGTTTACAGGACAACTCTATGAACTCTATATGTGAAAACTTTTTGTATGGTTCTTGTATCTATAATCATGTGTATCTATATTTTTGTTACATTGATTAACTTAATTATTTAACAATATTTCTCTTACATAATATTATATGTTTGGGTCTATTATCCCTCACTTTGTATTTTGATTATTTGGATTTAATGATACATCAACTGAAACCATTTGTTTCTTTATAGTCCTGGTTCATAAACCATTTGTCCTTATAAATCTTTGTTTGGTCAATACTGAAAGTTCATTGTCATAGTTGGGGTTTGAAGATATCTGCATCACTTAGCCTAAATCATTAATTTGGGTACGGTCAGTTGTCTTACTAGTCAGTCTGAAATTGTTAGTCGTTCTTCTTCACTATCATCTTTGAAGATATTGTTCTTCTTGTTAGTTTCTTAATCAAAGTCTTCATTAAATCAGGTAAGATATTATGTTGTTCTAAATGTCATGTTACAATATGAGTAAAAACGCATTCTAAAACATTAATATTACGTTTAATTAGACTGAAGACATTTGATTTTCACATAAATATAGTAGACCCTACGTGTCAAATCAAGTAAAAGCTACTGGGTAATATGAACATAAAAATAAGTAGGTCTACCATAAAATTTCTGCAGCCATCATCACCATCATCTACACAACACAGCATGCGCAAGGTGTTGCCTGTTTCGCCTTTAAAGATCCTCCAGCCATCTCTTCCTGGGTCTACCCGCATACCTGTGTCCTACAGATTTGTATTTCCAGACCTGTTCGTCCAGTCTGGAATCCGATATTCCTTCTAACTGTTATTTCCACCGTTCTTTGTAATATTTTAACTCCACTGAAGAACGCCATTTTTCTAGGCTTGCATTTTACTGTCGCCTTTCTCGGTTGCTGTCCGTAATTCACACCCATAGAACAGTACAGGGACTGCCATAACTTTGTAGAACTTTAGTTTTGAATCTCGACGTATCTTGTTTTAAAATACGGTCGATTGTCCCACAGATCGTCTGGAACTTACCTAACTCAACATCAGTATCATAATTCTATCATAGCTAATATCATTTTCCAAACAATTAATGTGGCTCACCTGTTTAAAAATTCGATCACTAATCATTTTTGTTCATATTGGCTCTTGGCCTTGAAATTCCATTATCTTAGTTTTTATAGTAAAGATTTTCATATTGTATTGTTTACAAATCTGATGAAGCTTAAAAACAGATGCTTGCAAAGGAGATTCTGTATTTTGAAGTACAAGCAAGTCGTCAGCAAATAACAGTACCTTCAAATATCTGTCTCGTGATAACTTAATACCAGGATTTACTAGATGTTTCCACTTTCTTACCAGATCGTCAATATAAATGTTATAAGGAGTAAGTGATACTGCTCCCTTGTCTAACACCTTGATTAACAGATATTTGTTGAGATATCCTACAATTATTTTTAACAGCTATAAATTTCTGCACCAAAATATTAATTAATGCGGAAATTTAGCACTTTGTCATCCATTGCATATTTACGCTAAACATTTTTCCAGTTATGTATAAACACGTTCAATATATTTACATTTTTATTAAAATGAATTTGCTCATTATAATTTACGTAACAATAAAAAACACGACAAAATGTAAATTGACAATCATGTTAGACATTATTTTTAAAAGAAAAAAACCTTCGCCTTCTTTAGGTGGTAAGACGGAGCTTACAAAATTTTTGTCGTTTGCAGCTAAAAAGAAGCTGTTTGTCTCATTCCATATAATAATTATTAAAAATACTTCCTTCTTTGCACCTTAAAAATGTGTGTGAAAAACGGTCCTATAAAAGCAGGTGATAAAGAGCACAATATTTGTTATCACGATCATCCAAGACCGAGGATAAATGGATTTCAAATTAAAAACTTCAGGAAAAAGTTTGGGCAGAGTTATATCTGCAAATGCCGATTTAGGTAAAAAAAGCGCTTGCTCTAGCAACTATTGGGGACTTGTGGGTGAAACGGAACTTAGGGTGGGGTTCAAGTATTCAGTCCGGATTGGGATTTTAAGTTTACTTTAATTTTTTTTGTCTAAATCGAATATAAATCTGTAACGTTAACTATGTCAGATAATCAAAATCTAACTTAAAGTCTCCTTTCAGAAATAAATTTGGAGCTGTATTCCGTTTTCTTTAAACCAACTGAAAGATGGCAAAGATAGGACACTCTCTAGAAACATAAGAATGGAGACAATTGAAACTATTCATTATTTCATCCTTGCTGCTGCTAATGATTATGATAATGATGATGAATAAAACCTTTTAAAATGTATGCCGACCGCGCTGAATGCCGCTGCTACGCGCTATCACTGGCACGGAGGCTCCAGTGACTCGGGGAGCGACCGACGCCTCACGGCGTCTGCACGCGGGACTGGGAACGGGTGACATCTGTCACCTGAACCCGTTCGTGCGGCAGTGCCCACTGATTGCTCAAATTTAAAAATAAATAAAAATTAGAAACCTTTCTCCCCCCCCTTCTCAGTTAACTGGTTGGCGGTTGTCCATTCCAGTTTTTAGGCACCAGTCGAATGAACCAGAACTACGTCTATCCTCAGGCGGCCATTGGGCTCGACCCAGATGCTGTAGTCATGCACCGGGTGCAAAGACGCTCCGCTACTACAATGCTACATGCTACATGCCACGCCATCGGGCGCACTTTATCTCCTCTCCTCTCTCGGACGACATCGACGCGGAGTCAGCCGGAAGGAACACCCGAAGAGTAGAACCAACGTTTTGCATTCTTCGCCCTGTACCGCGCCAGCGACGGACCTCGCTGGGTCGGCAGCGGACTTGACGCAACCGATATCGAAATAAGAGGACTGCAGTACGACACGAACAGTGGGAGCAGCCGCCGAACATCTCAGCGTGGCTCGGGCGGAACTAACATCACAGCGTTTTAGCCACACGGCCCTTCTTAGGGTCACCAAAATAACTAAGAGTTGTAGGATTGGCACCATTTGTCACGCGACAAGCCTTTTGTGCGGTGACAAATTATAATCATTATAAGAACACCAGCAGCAGATTTTGTAGGTGTAATGTATAACCAAAATATTACTTAAAAAGAATATGAAGTTTTGCGTAACAAAATATCGCTTACAACGAGTATGCAAATTTGTGTTGCCTAACAAAGCTTGAAATTGCCTTGCAATTAAAATTTATTGAAGCGTAACCAACATACAATATAGATGAAATTATTCAACTAGCCCGATTTTTATGCAATATTGCACTAATTGATTGGCAGCTAAAAGTAGAATAACGTTTGGCTCTGTGTTAGTAACGTTTGAAAACGCAAACAGCAGATATACACAATAATACTACTGTTTGCGTTCCAGAGGCCACAAAAAAAAACGGAACATTTTGTGTAGCTTATAGTTTCAAATTTCATTTGAAATATTGTGAAACTTTCTTTGTCCAGCACTTGTTATTTTATACCAGCGTTTCCCAATCATTTTTAGCTCACTGCACACTACAAATAATTAGTCAGAAGCCGCGGGACACTGTGTCTCTCTACATACCTCCCCCCCCCCCATCATTAACAACAAAATTTTCCGCAATGTCTTTAAAATCACGTTGCAGCGTAATGTACCGTAATAATGAATGTTATATACTTACCTCAGTAAGTAAGCAAACAACTTATTGATTTCTTCTTTATTGCGAGTTAGACATTTTATTTAATAGCTTTATTATTTTCCCAAAATTTGGCGGCACACATCTTAGGAAATACTGTTATCACCATCCAAAGTACAAACATAATATTGTTACGACAGTCTCACGGATCCTCGTATTGTGCAATGGAAACAAAATACAGACACCAATTAAGTCTCTAATTACCATCTGAAAACAATTAGTCAGAAATAACAATATGAAATCAAAAGAAACTCTTATGCAATAACTGAAGATAAATTTGTCCACACGCAATAATAATTCACCTCATTATAATACCAAACAAATTAACTAAATAATTACTTTCCACTAATCAGCAACAAACACAAAGGTGTAACTAACTTCTAAGCCGGTCGTGGCGCTTATAATACACACCGCAGAGTTTCCAGAATAATTTTCCAAACTTTTGACCACGGGCCGGTATAATTCGCATAGTTACAATTGCTCGAACAGTCTGGAGCCTACATGAGTGCACGGTCTTGACGCAGACGTTGTACACTTGGTTAGTCGAGAAACGTGTAGAATGACGCTCTCGAATTTTCGAGAGCATTACGCAATTGCTGTAACAATATTCTATAAGCTAACTGTGTGTGTAAATGGAAGGAGGCTTGAGAAGCACTTAATGGCGCCGCCTTCCTTCCTCCAGTGAATTGAGAGTGAAATTCACCAGGATAGATGTACATTTTAAGGTCCAAAGTCCAGTGCGTCGAAGCCTTTGCAATTCTGGCTGTCGTGTTATTTGTCATTGGGCGACCCAGAAAAACTGTGTAAAGATTCGCTGCTCGTCGTTGGACAACATCACACACACATATTTTGGATGCCACACAATACGACGCCAGTGTACGCTGAACGGTTCGATACACACCGAGATGGCAACCACGATACTTCTCGGTTTCTCAGACTACAGGTTTTTTTTGTATAATGTCAACAGTTCAGTAACGGGAGCTCCCCCAAATTTGCAACCATACATCCGTATAGGAAATAGAACAATAGCACAGTAGTATTATAAATTTCTTTAAAAGACGCCAGTGATGGATTATTGATGTAAGACCTACTACTGAGACGGACTTTTTCCATCACTGTTTTTTTATTAAAAAGCATCGTTTCGGCTACACAAGGGACCGGTAGCCGTCTTCAGGCAAAAACAAAACTGAAACATCAAAAATAGACGATAAACATTGCTCTGCCCCACTACCGACATAGAGTCAAAACACACAAAAGTATTTACATAATATATAGGTAACAGACTTGGTGGAGAAGACCTTCTTTACGGCCGGCCTGCAGTGGTATCCGTCTGCAAAACATCCAAGACTGTCCGTTTGGACAAGCCTCAAACAATACAAGGAAAAAGATTACACAGGAAGACGACCACAGAATGTGTAGGAGTCGAAACTTTATGTACAAAAATTTCGACGAAGGCAATAGTCCTATATAAACTGTTTTGTTATATTTAATGAACTAAAATTATAATTAATTTTTTATTCTAAAAGATATCAAAATTTTTACGGCTCAATGTATAAGTCCAAAATATTTCATTATTCAATGTTTGCTTAAAAAATATTAATAAGGGTTTACTCAGGAAGGTTAAAAAATACACGAAGTCTCCAGATTTTACATACGTATAACATTAATTTCCTTGAATTACATGAGTAAATTAAACAAAGAAAAGTCACTAAAAAGAGAGGTTGATTTATTTCAAAACTTTGTTGTGTAAGAACAAAGCCTCTCGCATTCCTGCCCAAATTACAGATTACCCCAGTTAATTATTGCCGAGAAAACAGTAAGAGCTAATTCGACAGTTAATTACAGTAAATGCGAACAGAGTAGTCCTACTTTGTTTCCAAGTAAAGATATTAAACGTATAATGCACAGCTGTCTGTATAAAGCGTAATTGTTTATTCACTTTCCTACTTCCTACTTATATAGATGATACTGATAGTTATATAAATAATATTTATTTAGTTTTATTTCTATTTCTATTGGTCATCTGAGGGCCATATGCCTATTTCAATTCTTTATTCCTTGTTTTTTTTCTCCAAAATTCTTTCATCTTTTCACTATGTTTCTTCTTCCTGTCACTTTAAATCTGCGTTTTTCTCACTCCTACCCTGGACTCGTTCCATTTTTAACACTTTTGCCTGACAAACGTCTCTTTCAATTGCTTCTTCTGCGTTTATATTATTTTTTCCAAATCCTTTTGGATTTCTTTAATCCAACTTGATGTTGACTTCTTTCCCCACAGATATTTGAAGATCTGTTTTGTTAACCTATTGTCGTCCATTCTATATAAATGTCTAAAAAAATAAGTCTTCTTTTTTCAATGTTTCTGTTATATTTTCTATACTTTCATATATTTCATCATTACTTCTTAATTTTCAACCTTCTGAAGTTCTTCGTAGGCCTAATATTTTCCATTTTATGAATCCTTTCTTCTATAGCGGATTTTTTTAAACCATTCTCTTGAATTATTTTCTTTAGATACATAAATTTTCTGACCCTCTCTATTCGACCAGTATCTGTTAGAAGGAATTTTGGCGAATTTTTAATGTTCGTGGAAATTTGTTTTTTTTTCTGCAAAAATTCTTAAGCCTGTTCTATTGGCTATGTCCTCTAAACAATTAACTTGCGTTACTGCAGATGTCAGAAGTTCAGAAAGTATAGCAAAGTCATCTGCGAATGCCAAAAATATTCAAATGTATATTCATTCATTTTATAATGTTTTCGAATAAAAATACACTGTGTGTGTGTGTGTGTGTGTGTGTGTGTGTGTGTGTGTGTGTGTGTGTGTGTGTGTGTGTGTGTGTGTGTGTGTGTGTGTGTGTGTGTGTGTGTGTGTGGGTGGGTGGGTGTGTGTGTGTGTGTGTTTCTATATCAGATAACGCATGCTGTGTTTTTTTTAATTAATCAAATATCAAATGTCCAACGTGTTGTTACGACGGTCTCACGGATCGTCGTATTGTACAGTGGAAACAAAGTGCAGACACCAATGACATACAAACTACATACATACACCAATACAAAATTGGGGGGGGGGGTCAGAAGAACGGTACAGAGTTCGGAAGAACGCATCATCCAGAAAACGGCAGATTCGTCTCGCAACGCCGGGAGGTGTATAAATACAGGGTTCGGAAACGTATATAGAGTCAGTTTTCGTTAAGGGGCGAATCAGTGTGCGTTAAGTGTAGCTTAAGTACAGTGATTTATTGGGTGCGGACAACTGTAATTAGTGACGATTATTACTTTTTTCAAGGGTGTTAATTAGGTGATATTTATTGTGTGTTGGGCTACCGTAAGCTTAGAGAATTATTTGCATACGGCTTATACGAGAATTGTTTTCTTTACTTAAACCGTCCCTTAAAGTTTTAAGTAGCGAGTTTTCTGGTGTTCACTTACTTGAATTACACTATTTTAACACACAAAAATTATAAATCTATAGTATTTAAAACTAAACATTTATATCCCACGTTAGTCATTCTCATTTTCCACTTCACTATTAACATAACTTTGGTTTTTATTGTACTCATTCAGACGTTTTATTTATTAAGGCTAAGTATTACTTTGTGACAGTAAAAGTATTGTACCATAATTTTTGGAACTACCGCTACTTATAAATATAATTACTTATTTAATGTATTAAAACTTTAAAATTTCGTTATAACTATGATAAAGTGTTACTGATTTAAGTAGTACCCTATCGGTATATGTAATTATTTTATTATAGCTAACGTGTAAATTAGCGTTCGTGGCTAGGGACGAGTAGATTTATTGACTTGGTACAAACAATTGTGAACACGTGGGTGGAGCCAGACACTCGATTATGTCTCTTTGAAGCTCCTAATCATGAATAATTTAGAACGAGTCATATAACGTGAACTATCACCTCAGAATATATAGTTTTTGATATTGAAATCAATAAGTTTTCCACAACTATTGACACATTTTGCTTGTAATGTTTTAATCTAAACCATGAACATACAAGCCTAAAATTATAAATCAATGTTTCCGATAATTTTCATTACGTAATATTTAGACTTATCTAAAGTTTTAAGTAACGAGTTTTCTGGTATTCACTTACTTGAATTACACTATTTTAACACAAAAAAGTATAAATCTATAGTATTTAAAACTAAAAATTTATATCCCACGTTAGTCATTATTAAAAACTTTAGACACAAAAAATATAATTTTGGAAATAATAAGAGCTAAGATGGTAACATAAATATTGGTAGTTTCAGACGTGACGTAATTGAAGAAGTTTTCTGTTGTTTTTGCGTTCTTTTTTTTTGCATTATACGTACGTCAAAATATCAAACTTATATTCTAAACACATTCAATAATTTTGATAAACACAACGTGGATTACCATTTACTTTTAACTACTATTTTTTTTTACATTATTATTATTATTATTATTATTAATAATAAATAAAACTTTTCTTACAAGAATACATTTTATATTTTTTTAATATAACATTTTTTTATACTATAAACTATCATCATCAAAACAGTATATATCATCACATAAACTATATATTATTAAAATATCATTCAAAAAATAAAAAAGATATATTCTTGTAAGAATAGTTTTATTTATTATTAATAATAATATAAAAATTATGAAAATGAATAATTGAGCAAATGCATTTTTTATTCATAATCCTCAGGGCAGCAGACCCAAACTAATTTTGAGGCATTAATACAGAGCATCAAAAAATATTTTTTCTTTTCTACTATAAATACTCGCTTACCTAAATTTTGTTTTTTCTTATTTTTGATCGTAGCTTATCAGCTCAGAAATAACAAATTTTTTCAATTTATATGCCTGAAATTGTTTAAGTTTTATGTAGTACCTGTGGCCATCCTCCCATCGATGACACTCTAGGCGGTGCCTTCGTTTCATTTAGGCCTACGTCTGTAAAGTATCATTAGGTAACTTATGTGATATGACTGAAACAGCGGTAATGGGTAAATCATTGACGCATGTGAGTTCGTTAAGTGTATGTGTTTCGACACGAACATGCGTACCTGATGTTTCTGTGTCAGTCGGTTTAACTTCATTAGTCGCCTTGGATGTCGGACCCCTAATTAAACCGGCCTGCTTATGGTTCCGCTTTAAAATACGTAAGATACTTATTATGAATTAAACAATCTTAAATCGTGTCTATACTTGTTCTACTAATGTTTATTTTACACTAACAAATCAGACGTTAATGTCTCAACAAATATGTCAGCCAAGATGTTAGACAAGGCTGCAGTATATCACCTACTCTTTTTAACATTTATATTGACGATCTGGTAAGGAAATGGAAACATCTAGAGAACCCTGGTATTAAGTTATCACGAGACAAATTTTCGAATGTGCTGAGCTTGCTGACGACTTGCTTGTAGTTCTAAATATAGAATTTTCTTTACAAAAACCTGTTTTTAAGCATCATCAGCAATATAATATAAAAATATCCACTACAAAAAACAAAGATATTTGCATTTCAAAGCAAGGAACTAGTAGAACAAAAACAGTAATTTATGATCAAATTGTAGAACACGTGAGTTATTTCAACTATTCGGGAAATTATATTTGCTATGATAGAAATTATGATATTGATGTTAAGTTAGGAAAGTTTCAAATACTCTGCGGGACAATAACTGTATTTTAAAAAACGAGGTACGTCAAGATACAAAATTAAAATTTTACAATGTTGTGACAGCCCCTGTATTGTCCTATGGGTGTGAATTATGCACAACAACCAAGAAACAAGAAAGTAAAATACTGGTCTCGGAAATGCATTCTTAAGAGAAGTTAAAAGTTATTCTGAGCCTTACTGTATAAAGAATGAGGCTATAAGAAACAAATAAAATAATAAACGAACGAACAATAATAAAACTAATAAACAAATAATAAGAAAGTTTTTAACTTGAATAAAAAATTAAAAGATTACAAACAACGGTGGAAAGAAAACTTAAAAAGAATGTGAGATTCCAGACGGGCCACACAAATCTACAGGCATAGGTGTGTGGGTAGACTCAGGAAGAGATGGCTGGAGGATGTTTGAATGCGGAACAGGCACCACCTTGCCTATGCCGTTTTGTGAAGTTGATGATGATGATGATGATTTAAATCTTTACTTGATTTGTCACAACATAAATGCATACCTCAGCAGGCTGTCAGTAAACATTAACAAATATATTAAAAAATAAAAGGAGTTAAAAATTGTACCTTAAATCGTTTCCAATTTTCTCCTAAATATGAAAAATATTCATAGTAATCAATAGTAACAGACTTAATGGAACACTCGTGACTTATTTATAAATCTGCCTTAATGGTTACTGCGATTATGTTAAGACATATACCTTTTGTGAAATGAAATAAATTAACAAAATTAAACAATAGTCAATAAATCCACTATAGATTAGAAGTACAATTGTTGTTCCCCTGCTTAGTTGAATATCATAGGAAGAGCTACCATAAGAATCGTGTTAGAATCAAATTGACTTATCTCCGGGCTGTTAGACTATGGCTCACTCCTGCTGTTTCGGCCTCTCCTCAGAAGGCAATCTTCAGTGTGAAAACTATTCGATAACTGACACGGTCTTTGCCAGTCAACCACAGTACTGTTGCAAAAGAATGCCAATTGGCACACCAAATATGGCCTCCAGAGAAGAGGCCGAAATGTCTGTAACAGCAGGAGTGGACTGCGGCCTAATAGCTTGGAGATAAGTCAATTTGATTCTAACACAGTCGACGCCGGCCGTGGAATCATTAGGTACAAATTACTACCACAATTGTTTATCTAAAATTGTTAATTAAAGTTAAATTACTAAAGTTTAATCTCTGCCATGGAACTGGAAAACATTATCACAACATGTACACATGTATCACAACATTGGAAAACATGTACACAATATTGTAAGTCAGCTAATCTTTTTAAGATAAAAGTGTAAAGCGTATAAAGTGCGCATGTGTTTCTGTATACACGTACACACATTTAATACTAAAAATAATAGTATAACAATGGAAACCTCTCGAACACCCGAGAGCGCCCTTCCACCTATTTCTCATCCAGACGAGTAGATGCGTGGCTCCGTCAAGGCCACATTAAAGTACGTTCCAGATTGTTCCGGAGAGCACTTTAAATCCTCATTATTCTGGCACGATGCAGTAAGGATGGAAAGTTATTCTTGAACACCTGCGCTACCTACATAACCCACAGTAGCTGGTTTTGTCAGTCAGTTGCAGTGAGCGATTCATTTAGTGCGGATCGAGTTATTGTCGAAGTATTGTGAAAAGTGATTACTGTGTTATATTTAGTGCGGAATTCTATTACTTGACTTTATTATTGCATGTGGTCAAATTTAGCTTAAATTGTTGTACAAGACTAGCTTGATGATTACAATTGTTATTTGTGACTCACTAAAGCTGTTAACTAGTGATTTTATTGGTGTCTGTATTTTTTTTGCAACTGTTCCATACGACAATCAGTGAGAGCGTCGTAAAAATAGTAAATAATTTTACAGTTTCATCATATATTTAACAATGTGCGTAAAAACTATCAAATTAACAACAATTAATTCAACAGTCATTGAATGTACAAAACTGCTGTTTAACTAGAATTACATCATAAATGAAGTGTAAGATTAAGAGTAAAACTGTAAGAAAAAAATGTTGTCTATATTAACCTGCCTGTATTTTATTATGCATAGTATTTGAGTTCATATTATTGATAGAATCCAATATTTCACGGCAGGAACTGAATATTATGAGTATACTACACAGGACTGCCCAGTATCGGCTGAATTGGTGCGGACATCTTTGCCGAATAGATGATTGCCGCATCTCTAGACAACTATGGAACTAGAAGCTGAAGGGAGGGAGAGGTGTGGGATGTCCGAGGAAGCGCTGGAGCGACCAGATTTACACTCTTTGACTGTTTGAGACCGGAACAAACGATCCTTGGTATAATCCTTGCAGATAATGACGACGACGACGACGACGACGATGATGATGACGATGATGATGATGATGATGATGATGGTGGTGGTGGTGGTGGTGGTGGTGGTCCAATATCTCAACAGATTTGCAATAAAAATTAACGTGTGCAGTTTGTGAATCAATGACAATACACTACAGCTTGCAAGAACTGGCGTTGAAATTGAGTATGCTAATGTATTAAGAATTTAAAAATAGATGTACATAAACGATTTACTTTAAAAAGTAGGTAAAATTTTGTAAGTGATAATCAATCCTATTAAAACCAAAAAATAAATTATTAAATAACTGAACAAGCTAATTGGGTAGTTAAATAGGTATATTGGTAAATTGTTATAGGTAAATTGGTATATTTAAATGGGCTAGTTAGAATAACAACATAGGAAACTACATGAGTACGGCACATAAGTAATAGATAAACAACAATTTTTTTATCCAAATAAATATAAATTTAACCTTTTAAAAATTTCTTATTTTATTATGACATACAAATATGACAGAGACTGCATGCAAAAACTGTAGATGCAGTAAAATAAAGTTTTGAAATATTATTAACTAACTTTTTCTTTTCTGTTAACAGTTTCGCGCATAACAGATTTTAACTGACGAAACATTTTGACAAATACTTCCTTGTTGAACGCTCTGCACGATATTATTTATTATTAAAGCGGACAACAATTCTCTCACTACGTTTGATGTAAAATGAATAACTCAACCCTTTTATCTAAATGTAGAGGGCATTCACCGCTTGAACACACCAGACAGCTTGAGATTTACGGAGATAAAATTTATGTACGTTAGCTGAAATTGGAACAGCTGTGTTTTCTCACATTATCTGAAAGTGTTTTTCCAATGCAAAATCATTGACACTTTCAATTTGTAACGCATCCATATTTCACTTCTTTTATCGTGTCGCTGTCGCTACAATGGTCCAAGAATGTTACCTTTAAATTGCTACAAATATTAGAACGTGACTGGGCACTCTTCTTGTTTTATATTATGATTATTGTTGTTATAATAATAATAATAATTATTATTATTATTATTATTATTATTATTATCTTTATTGCCATTGTTGTTATCGTTATTTTTGTTGTTGTCATTATTATTATTCCTATTTGTATGGGGCATCTGAGGACCACATGTCAATTTCAATTCTTTAATCCTTGTTCTTTTCGTTTTCTCCAATATTCTTTCATCTTTTCACTGTGTCTCTTCTTCATGTCTTCAGTCCACTTTGAACCTGGATTTTTCTCTCTCCTACACTGGATTCCTTCCATTTTTAACACTTTTGCTCGAGAAACTTCTCTTTCAATTGCTTCTTGTGCGTTTATATTATTTTGTCTAAATCCTTTTTGACTTTTTTAATCCAACTTGATGTTGACTTCTTTCCCCACAGATATTTGAAGATCTGATTAGTTAACCTATTGTCGTTCGTTTTGTATAAAAGTCCAAAAAATACTAGTCTCCTTTGCTCACTGTTTCTGTTGTATGTGATATATTCTATCATTATTTCTTAATTTTCAACCTTCTGAAGTTTTTCGTGGGCCTAATATTTTCCAAATAATTTGTCTTTCCCATATTTATAGTTTGTCTAAATTATAATTCAATGCTAGACATTCACATGCATATAGGCGTTCTGGCCTCACTATTGTACTGTAATCCCTTATTTTCCCATTTCTAGATATGCACGTTTTATTGTAAATGTCCATATGCTCTATCCATTTTATGAATCCTTTCTTCTACAGCTGTTTTTCTAAACCATTCTCTTGAATTATTTTCCTTACATACTTAAATTTTCTAACCCTCTCTATTCGACAGGGTATCAGTATCTGTTAGCACGGGTTTTGGCCCATTTTTAATGTTCGTGAAAAATTTGTTTCTTTTTTCTTCAGAAATTCTTAAGCCTGTTCTACTAGCTATGTGCTCTTAAAAATTATTATTATTATTGTTATTATTATTATTATTATCATTATTATTATTTAAGCAGATTTGCAAGAGAGAGGCTGGTACTGGAAATGGAGCTTGGGGAGTTCACGCCGGAGAGCGTAGTTGCTCTTATGCTTCGTGGTAAGGCGGAATAGGACCGCATCAATCCATTTATTCGCTGGGTCCTATTAGAAAAAAATGAGACACGCCAAACTTGCTACCAACGGGCAGTAGAAGATTCTACAACTAGAAGGACTCCGATAAGAGCGCAATAGGCTCGATCCTAAAGTGATACGCTAAGTGGTTCCAGGATGAACATGAAAGCCTGAATTAGAGGTGGGATTTTTAATGGGTGAGAGTCCCTCACATCAGGGGAAGCACGTTCTCCTCTGACGGTGCATAAACCATTCTCCCCCTTTATAAAAAAAAATTGATTATATA
Organism: Magicicada septendecula; assembly: GCA_034769895.1. Classification (NCBI taxonomy): domain Eukaryota; kingdom Metazoa; phylum Arthropoda; class Insecta; order Hemiptera; family Cicadidae; genus Magicicada; species Magicicada septendecula. The sequence goes on from CM068373.1 coordinate 409,793,757, forward strand.
CGCAGTATAATAACTTGATTCTTTTACAGATTACAAAATAAATAAACAAGTAAATATAATTTTGAAACAAAACAAAATTCCAGCCAATTACATCACAAAAACTATAATCTTACTCACCGAGTAACTAAAAAAGTACAGCGTAAACAAAGATAAAAATTATAGTCTTATACAGTAAAAAATTTGAACATGTACCCATAGATTCTCATTGGCGATATCATGAATATTACAATAACAAATACGTGTCACTGACTTTAAATAGTTGTTATAAATTAAACAATTGGATAGTTGTGTAAATATATTAGGCTAATACTGTTCTAAGTACAAGAAAAGAATTTCAAAAATATTCAGCTCGATCCTCTCTCAAAAAGTGAGTATATTTTCTTTTATCAGAAATAAATTATTTTTAATATTTACGTTATTCTAGTAATAATATTTAAACGTTTATAATATGCTCATATTCCTTAAAATGTTATGCTTTGCTAACAGCACACATACTTGTGGCAGTGGGAAAAGTCTGGGTAGCCATGTGGAGAAAAGAGGTCTGGTTGATCTGACAACACTGCTTTTTCGTTTCAGCTATTCTGCGACGTGTTGAATCAGTCTACTGCCCTAGGAGCGCGAGATGTAGAGGAGTGAACCGTGCACTGTAGTTCTGTGTATGCAGTTCTCACTTCAAAAACAAACACATTCATGTCAGGTGTTTTATGAAACGCATGATACTTTCTCCACACCCACATTTTGTAACTGGTTTGATAGAATTTCATAATGTTATTTATTTCTTTATAAATTTCTCCAACTTTACTCAAATTCCTGTCGAGTAAAGATAAGATCTCAGAACCCTTTATATTAAAATCAGGAGTTAGAGGAGGCTGCACATTATCTCCAACAATCCTTCTGATTGTGATGGATAATATTATGAAGAGTGTCGTGAGGGAAAAGGAAAGAGGCATTAAGTGGGGTTTGACTGATTATTTGGAAGATTTTAATTTCGCAGACGATATCTGCTTGCTCTCGCAGACATACAATGGTATGGAAAAGAAACTGAAAGACCTCAAAAAAGAAGCCAGAGTGGCTGGACTCAAGATTTACGCTTCTAAAACAAAATTAATAAAAATTAATACAAAAGGTTACAAGGTACAAGGTGCAAGAAGAAATATCAGAGTTCACTCACCTTGTTAGTGTGATTACAAAAGAAGGAGGAGCAGCTGCAGATGTTAAAGCAAGAATTCGTAAAGCTAATCCGGCCTTTGTACAACTCTACATAGTTTGGAAATCAAGTGAAATATCAATTGCAAACAAAAAATACCATCTTCAAGACAAATGACAAAGACGTTATGTTGTATGAGAGTGGAACTTGGAAAGTTACAATGGAAATTACCAAGTCACTGCAGGTCTTCAACAGGTATCTAAGAAAAATACTTTAAATTTTCTGGCAAAAAATTGTTTCAAATGAAGATGTCCTCTGGAGGAAGACAAACGAGAAACCCATTGGCACCCAGATTAAAAAGAGAAAATGGAGATGGATTGGGCATACCTTGTAAAAGAACCAAAATGCAAATTAGCCACAAGACCTCTTTTGGAACCCTCAGGAAAAAAAGAAGACGAAGAACCTCGTGGAGGAGAACTGTCGAGATGGAAGCAGAAAAGGAGGGGAAATCCTTTGGAGATCTCAAGTCCTCACCCAAAATAGAGTCCGTTGGCGTAGCTTCGTGGAAGCCCTATGCTCTGCAGAGAGCAACAGGAATTAGTAGTAGTAGTAGTAGTAGTAGTAGTAGTAGTAGTAGTAGTAGTAGTAGTAGTAGTAGTAGTAGTAGTAGTAGTAGTAGTAGTAGTAGTAGTAGTAGTAGTAGTAGTAACTCAAATTCCTATTTGTATCCACTACTAGCAGGTGAGATCCTTCATATTCTGGGATATAGATATGACTGTGTGAAGATACCGTACACTAACTCAGTATACTGTACTGCATTAGACTGAACTCCAAGTCTCTGAGAGGAACGCGGGCAGAGAGAGAGAGAGCGTAGACACACGAACGAGCAGTTGCGTTAAACAATCAGCGATTACTGAGAAATCCCGATTCACATGTATTATCAAAACTCACTCAACGCTCGCTTTCCTCTCATTGATAACTAAGCCAGATAACTGTGACGCTATGTGTTGTACAAGAATTGGCACTGTTAAATATTATTAGTATTAAAATCTAATTTTAATTTCACATAGATTATCATTTCGAAATGTAATAGATGACTTACACTTTAAAGAGGGCGATCTATTTCCTCTTCACTGTCAGTATTGAAACTGCGATCAGGGTCACTGTCACTGCTATCTATGTTGTCACCACTGTCACTGCTGATATTACCATCATCCGAACCTGATGTGATAATAATCTTGTCAATAACGTCTGACACTATTCCATCACTTTCCCAGTAGTAGTCCTCTACCTACCCAACCACTTTCAGTTACCAACATTGTTGCTTGCTCAGTTATTTCAGTCAATTCCGTAAAATTAAGACTTCCATGATTGTTGCAATTTCGTATGTAGTTTTAAATTTTTTCCCAGGCAAGTTCAATAGAATTGAGGTCGCACATACAGGGAGGAAGCTGTACAACAGTGTGACCTTTGCTTGATAAAAATTTGTCAATCTTGTACTGCTTTTCTCTGGGCCGATGGAGTTCTATAATTTGAAAAAGATGTTCCTTTCTCATACCGTCATCGCAATCAATACACTTATTTCTCAGAAACTGTATCATATCGAGTTTCGTAGAATCGTAGAATACTTTGTCGGAATCTTTTCAGCTAAAACAGAATGATACGGAGCATTGTCCATAACTTTTACTTATTCCGGCGAAATATTTGGCAACAACTTATTCTCAACCCATTTTTAAAAATTTGCATAGTTCATCTGCCCTTGATAGTCACCACTATTACTTCCAAGTTTGTACAAGAGTTTAGCACCTTGAATAAAGCCATTTTTACTTCCCCCATGTAAAATCACTAATCTGTTACCCGCACTTTAATTCTGTAACACACCAGAAACCCCATTTGACTGCCAACATTTATCTACAGTTATATTATTGTCAACCCATGTTTCATCTAAAAAAAATATGTTTCTCCCAGATTCCCAAAAGCTTTTAATTTGCACAAGTTACTTGTAACGCATCATTACAATTTCTGGGTTTTCAATTAACACTTTTCTTTTACTTCTACATTTCTTCCATTTGAATCCCACACTTATAAGCACTCGCGTTAATGATTTAGTGCCCCATGGAAAATGGATTCTTTCTTTCACGATAGGTAAGAGTCTTTTAACAGCAGGCACAACCTTTCGATTTTCATAAAGATCTTTAACAATATTTCTTACTACACATTTATCGAAATCATCAAGAAAAAGTTTCCTTTTCTCACATGTTTTACGTTTTTTTCCCCGGTGTAGAGAGTTTTCCATCTGGACTGCATTTTCTTTGCTTCCTCAGTTATTTGATATCAAGTATTTGCTTCCTCAAGCTTTTCCGACTTATCACAGTAATACGCAGCACGTTTTGTTGCTTGATTAAGTGGGTACGCCAGCGAATTTTGTCGTTTTTCTTCATCACATTTTCAATTATATTACTAGTTCGTTTCGTGACCTTCACTATGAACAACAAAACTTTGTTTTTTTTTCTTTGTTTCTATGATCCTTGAAGAGACACTGTGAACAGAGAGTTACAAGTAAACAAATAACAGGATAATTCACTCACTAACAGAAAGTAACTAAAAGTACATTAACCCTACACTATAGTTCACAAATTCGTATTTTTAATGTTACTATAACACAACTACTTAAAAAGGACTAAGTTGTAAACAGAATGCCAATAATACGTAGTCTTTAAATGCATTTACTAACGTAATGTTAAAAAGCGGACTGCAATAATATTACAAACTGGTAGTCTGAATTTGTGATGGATGCCAGTTTGCACTGTGAACAGAGCTGATGAATCATTGGCTTTGACAAACAAACAATACCAACACAGACACACACACAACACAATCACGCATACGTTATCCCCTCCATCAGGGACTTGGAGTTCAGTCTAATGCAGTACGTAGGACGGAGGTAGAGAAGAAAGCTTGTATCCTTAAAAGGAGAAAACGTAACAGTGATTGTTAATTCCGTCGCGTGTGGTGCACCTGGGCGCACTCCAAACAGCACTGCCGAATCATTACTCTTCGTCCACTAGCTCAACTGTTTGTAACTGACGCACTCATTTGATGTCACGTTACTATAGACAAACCATAGTAAATGTATTTCACACTTGTTTTTAACTTACACACAAGTGTTTCAAATTCTAATGTTGTTACTACCTGAAGGTCGATACACTGTCAATTCATAACTTGTAGCTGCAAGACGTATGATTAACATAAAAAGACTGGACAATCTGTAAATTTCTGTATTGTCATGTGATTAACTAACATACACTACTGAGAACGACATTGCTGTAAATATCATAACTTTTTATTAATGTATAAACTCCCATTGATAAGAGATACTTAGTAAAGGTACGCAATACAGAGACAGGGAATTCAGTTATATGACAATTTTGTTTGAAATATATTTTCATAATTCAGTTTGGGCATGCGGATCCATATGCGCGTTATAAATATATTTGCTTACAATTTATACACAAAGTTGTTTGGTTCTGGACGGAAATAATAAAAGACTTTACACCGTCCGTATAATTATGTCCAGTATTTGAGTGGGAAGCATTTTCATAAATGCGGTAGCTTTTACATCCTCGTCTATACTTACTGTCGACGGATACGTGTTATTACACACGCACATACACACACACACACACACACACACACACACACACACACACACACACACACACACACACATATTGCAATGAGTAGAATTTGCATATAAATTGTATTGGAACTCTGAGCTGTTGAAATGAAAATTTCATAAGTGAAGACTACAGGTTTGGACATTGTAAGCAAATAAGAGTCATGTTCAAATTGTTAGATTTAAGTAATTTTTAATCAGTAAAAAAACAGTTAATGTTGTGAAATGAACTTCACAGTGTGCGAGAATTATTTTCGGGATAATAATAAAAAACGTATTAAAGTGAATAACGTTTGTTCAAAGCTGAGTTTTGAAATGAGACTTGTACCAGAATACGCCTAATGAAAAGACCTATCAAATGTCAGTATTTATTTGTAACTTAAAGAACTGAATATATGAGATTTTAACAAAAAAGTTTTATGAACCTTTTGATAAGTCGTAAGTTTATACTGTTTTTTTTTTTACAAGCTGCAAATTGCTTTCGTACAGTTTAATACAATAATAATTTTATTTTTGCTTTGGTTGCAGAGAAGAGTTATGAATTAGCTAATCAGCGTACGAGAAATAGGGCAGTTTTTGGTAAAATTCTGAATTCTTGTCAGTAAGACTAGTCTCTCTCTGAACTTGAAAACGTGCGGACGTACTGCTGGAGTCTAATAAAAGTTTAACTAGGACTAGGAAGGCGTACAAACACAAATTAGAAAGTTCGGGAGTTGATGATATCGTAAATTTTTTAATAGTGTTAATTCGGGATAGTGGAAGATTGCCCGTATAGGGAACAAAAAACGCTGGAAGTTTACTGGATCTATAAGCTCCAACAATAAGTTTAATACAATAAGTTTTATTGTATAAGCTCAATAACAGAGAAAAAATTAAATAACTACAATATATAGAATTGCTCAACCTGAGAACGATCCTGAACGGTGGACACCAAGAGTAGCTACAGCTGTATGCAGAGTGAACGACTGACAACTGTATTCCAGACTGCATCGTCAACATCACTCTCTAATTTCGTCATAAAAGGAAGTGACTTTATTTTTCTGTTATAAGCTTTAATGAACTGATAATCTACGCTCATGCTCGTTGACCAAATAAAATAAACATCTGTCGTAGTGTCGTAGAAGCCGCTGAAAAGAAATAACTGATGAAGTAAGTAAAACGTAGGAGCAGAAAGAAAAGACGTACCGACAATGTAGAGAATAGAAGAGCTCGAAGATGATAGGACACAATTTACAAAGTTTTCTGAATGTAATGTTATGGAGAAGATTATATACGGGGTGGGATAGTAAAGTTTTGAGTTTGTGAATCCCGATGAAAGTACTTTGGAAATGAAAGAAGGATTTCCCAGAATTAACCAAAGAATGCAAGATTACTTCTCAGATTGGGACGAACAGGCTTAAGGAGGGGAGAATGTTATGATAGTACGTATCGCAATACTTACGCGATACTTGGCATGTGCTATGTAAGCAGCAGGGCGATGCACGCTGTACTGTATTACTCCCGCTCTTTCTGCGCCTACCAGACGATGAATGATTATTCTGCCAACAATTAAAAATCTCTCCCAAACCTCGTACTCCACAAACATCGTACACAACCTCAGCTGAGACAAATAGTAGTGTTATGAAATCACCGGCGGGTTGTGACTTTGCTGTTCAGTGCGATCAATTTACATCGATTTTTAGTGTAAAATATGTGCCGATATTTGTTAACTGAGCAAATTTTATTGGTTTCAGTGTTAGTAGAAGAAACACAGATGCACAGCAGGGACTGAATATTATGAGTATACTCAACAGGATTGACCAGTATCGGCTGAATTGGTGGGAACATCTTTGCCGAATTGATGACTGCCACACCCCCAAACAACTCTGGAACTACGCGTATAAGCCGAGGGGACGGAGAGGTGTGGGACGTCCGAGGAAGCGCTGGAGTGACCAGCTCTATAATCTTTGCCTATTTGAGACCAGAACAAACCATCCTTGGTTTAATCCTTGAAGATGACGATGATGATGATGATGATGTTGATCCAGTGTTTGTGTCCATTAGAGCAATTTATAAATTAAAGTACTATTGTATACAAGTGTCTTCGTTTGTTAAAACTGGTATTAAAGTTGTCATTAACGATTTCTCTGGTGCCTGTTATTTATTCCATTGTAAAAAGATTGAATTCCTCGGCGGTCAACGTAACAACAAACTTTAAATATTTTCTTATGCATTATCTTAGTGATACGGTCACGATAGTACTACTAAATCCTTAATTTCGTAGTGATCGTCAGTCAATGAACTTTAACGATGAAGGATTTGCGAGGATCGGTCAAAAAAGTATAACACAAATATTAACGTTTCGACAATATTTATTTTATGATGTAAAATCACACACACACACACACACACACACACACACACACACACACACACACACACACACACACACGTTCACTTAACTAATTCATCTGTTGTGTTTGATATTTTCTCTTGTATTCGTTCACAGATCCTGATGATGAAAATAAGTAGGCCTATTGTCGAAACGTCGACACAAATAATTTAAAATTTGTGTTATATTTTTTTGACCGATACTCGCGACCCCTTCATAGTTAAAAAAAGATAATTATAATAATAATTATTATTATAATTATTACCATTGTCGCAGGTGCAAGAAACGCTGGCGTCTGCGTCTGACACTGAGCAAGTGTGCATTTGGCACGTTTACGTTGTATCAAGCGCGGAAGCCTTTACCAACACTTTCCGTAATAAGCGCAAAGCGCAAACAAATAAAATTAATTTGTTTTTTCCTGAATTCTGTTTTCCGCGCTTCGCCTTTGAACAACTGTAAAGCTGAAATCATTTGTGAAATTATTAAATTTACTAAATCTTTGCTAAAGTGGCAATTAATTGCAGAAAGTCACTTGAAAACTTTCTCCAAGTATTATCTCACATTTTACACTATTCTGGAGTAACGTTTAATTTTAAGAAAAATAAATCAATTGTCAAATTTTGTCTACTTGCGAGTGGAATAAGTGTCAGTGTACAATAAGTATAACGATACAGAAACGATATTCAGAATGTCATAACAATGCTCCAACATTGAAGTTCTTATTGTTGTATTGATTAATCTTTAGATCTGATGACTTGTAAATAAACTTACGAATTAAAGGGAATTGTAATCACTAAAAGCAATCTATCGTCGAAAACAGTAGGTATTGCTATAAAGGGATTCTATTTAACAGATTACCTATGCTACAAGAGGCAGAGGCGCTGTGAGAACAAGCGTGTAAGCTGTAAGGTAGAGGGCGCATTCCATGTGTCTTCATTAAGCCGGTTTAAACTCCACATATTCCGCCCTCCACATCTGAAATCCTAATTAAACTTGCATACTTCGGTTTGTAGAGCTATAGCTTTTGTCAAATATGTATTGCTTACAAAACAACATTAAACTACGCTTTATTCTGTCCTAATTTGCGATTTGTTGAAATCATTTTAATCTTCATTATTTACGAACTTTCTAAATTTTTTAAACAAACAAATTTTAAACTTGAAAAAACTGAAAGCAAATCGTCAAAACTAAAAACGAGTTTAAAGTTCAGCGTCAAAAACACATACAAGTCTCATACAAATCTATACAGTAATATTTAAATTTATCTTGAAATAACACAAATGTGGTAGCTCAGTGCAGATTAGGATGAATTTTAAATTGTATTGCAGTGTAGCAACACAATGTTATAATAAAATAAACAAAGTACTTTAGGTTTGTAAGACTTTCAAGATGAACGTGTGATTAAATGCACAAAGTGTATGGGAGTCGGCTTGCACAGCAGGATTCAATGTTGTTGAATGGAGTTCCCGGGCTGTTTGGCATTGGTCCAGTGCTAAAATCCATAGTAAACGTTTTGGTCGTGCCATCGACTGTACTGTCGTAATGGCTCCCACAGCCATTGTCTAACGTGAACACCTTAAGTTAGCGTAAACTCAAATTTTGCACTGAAGATAGCCGTTGATGGCACTGTCGAAGTGTTTGCTATGGATTTTAGCGCTGGGCCACGGCCAAACAGCACAGAAACTCAATTTAACAACAAAATGCACAAAAATTATTACACATTTATTTATATAATACTTGTAATTAGTAACCTGTTATGATGCTTGTTACACAACTATCAAATGAAACCAATAGCAACATCAATCTTATCCAATTAAAAACCAAGTATACGAATAGCTTTGAGGCATAAAAGTTACAATAAATTTTAGTACAACAATATAAAATAGCAATTAAAGACAATTCACATCAGTGCTGGCAACATATTGTTGTTGTGTACATTTTGTTGTTAGTAGCACACTATTGCTGAGGTCATAGAAAACATGTGCTGCTACGTAACGCCTTGACGCGTTCTTTGAGCGCCATAATTATACACTGCTTTCACTGAGTTGTGCGAATACGTTTTACAATTTAATAAGTCATTTGAGAATATAAAAACAGGAAATGTAGCGTTATTTAGCAGACGATTAGAATAAGTATAATTGACATACTTTTAAAGAGCCACTGGTGTCAATATCATAAACTTAAGTTTTTCATATCAATTTACGGGAATAGTGGACTCTATAACGTTCTCAAATTACTGAAGTTAATGATAGATTATTATTATTTGGTGTTCCGCTCTAAGGCAGGTCTTCAAGTGGTAAGAGCTGTCCTATGTGCTTGTCGACGCATTTTCGAGAGGTTTCTCGAAGGCGCCAGCCGCGAGGACTGTGTCAAGGCCGCAGGTAATTACGTAGTTCGCACGAGCGCGAAGAAGCAATTAGGAACATTCTGGTCTGTGACCGCAGGTATAAATACATGGCGGCAGCGGCCTTAAGTTTCAGTATAGTGGCGATAAATTTACAGAGCGGTTCGACTTCTTATCGGGCGAGATTACTGTGTACGTTCAAGTAGTTATTAGTGAGGTGTTGCGTTTTATAATCGGCCGGTATAATTGTAATACAATTGTGTTTAATATTAGTGACATTTTATTGCGTGTGAAAATTTGATTTGTTATAAGAGACTGTGTTGTTAATTACGAACTGTTAACTGTGAAAATTAAAGCTGGTGATTAGTGACTTAATTGGTGTTTTATACTTATTTTGTTTCCACTGTACCTACAATGATCAATTAGACCGTCGTAACAGTGGTGTCAGAACTGGGATAGAACGTTTAACAGTGGAAAGAGTGGACACTTTGTACAAGACGAGTGTAATTCGTAATTAATCGGAAAACAACGGATGCCAGTCAGATGATGGAAAATTTACAGGCGCTGCTGTTACAGACGGAGAAACGACAGGACAAAAAACGCCGACAGGAGGCGGAAGAAGCAGAAAGACGACAAAAAGAAGAACGAATACAAGAAAGAGAAGAAGCAGAAAACGACAGGATGGAAAACGTAAGCAGGAGGGAGAGGAACGGAAGCGTAAAACAGAAGACATCAAAGCATTAATACAGGAGCAGAAACATATGCAAGAACTTAATACCGAAGAATTGGGTCTCCTACGAGGTGAGCTTAATAAACAAGTTACTAAAATATCAGAGGTACAAGAATCAATGACATTAAAAATAGCTGAAGTAGAAAAATCTGTCTCGAGTTTTGAAGAATCGATGTCTAATAAAATAAGCTGAAGTAGAAAGAACTGTCACGAGTGTGGAAAAAGGTATGTCAACAAAAATAGAAGTCTCGATTATTACAAATATAATAGAGCAGATTAAGAATGAAGTCGAGCAGTGCTTCTTGGAAGCAGGTCATTAGGTGTGTGCTTTGAGATATACGCATACCACAAGTTCATTACTCCGGTTTATCTGAAAGCTATTTAACATGTACGCCGACATCGCCGTGTGCTGTGTAATTAAGGGCGCATATCAAGTGTTTGCCTTAAGCTATAAATTGAGCCTATACCCAATGCATATGACTGATATTACACTGCAGGCGTATTTAATCAATCTGCATATTCATAACGTTTGTTATGTTTATAAAGATAAATGTATGATTGTTACATGCTGTACCAGGTATCTATACATACATACATATACAAATAAATAAAATTTAAGTGTCTGTTTGTAATGTCAAAATAACAGCTTTTTACTAAATGCATATGAAAGTATATAAGGTACTTATAACAAAAAAACAATTTTTAAAATTTTTGTCTGTCTGTCTGTTTGTTCCGGCTAATCTCCGAAACGGCTGGACCGATTTTGACGGGCTTTCACTGGCAGATAGCTGATGTTATAAGGATTAACTTAGGCTACTTTTATTTTGGAAAAAAAAAAGAAAAAAAGAAAAGAAAAAAGTCGAGCAACACGTGCCCCACCCGCACGCCGCTGCCGTCGTCGGACCGAAAGGCGCCTCTCACCGCTTCCCCCTCCAACTTCCTCCTCCGACTTAATATAACAAAGGTTGCCTGTCGTGCGGGCTCAGAACGCGCGAGCGGGAATCGTCTCTGTACCGTAATTATGTGCGATAAATGTAAAGTAATTTCTGTACTTCCAATAAATACACCCTTTTAATGTACACTAACAACGTAAATTTTATTTAAGTTACATTGTCGTACATAATCTCCATAAGCTGGCATTAGTTACTTGTGAAGAAAACAGTTGGTGTACACATCGGACACCGAAATGTAGTACACGCGCGGCGACGGAAGTTACATTTTGCCGCTGACTATTCCCTAAGACCCGCGATAATTTCTGTTTGTTTGTTTAAAAATATTTATCTTTACACAACAATTTTTAATTATCTTTACAATTTTTACATTACTTTTAATGCTTTCGACTCTGAGAGAACGTTCCAAGTATGTGATACAGATGGGACAGAAATGTACTAGATGACGGTGTCATGGCGGTTGGCGTTGTCTGTTGTCTTTACTAATTTACGTGGTTAATGAGGTTCAGTTTAAGAGTGCAGTTTAGTTTGGTTTGTATAATGTGAATGTGTTGGTTAATGAGGTTCAGTTTAAGAGTGCAGTTTAGTTTGGTTTGTATAATGTGAATGTGAATGTGTTGCCAGTGCGTGTACTATTGACTAAATTATTTATTTTGCGGTTTTCGAGTACGTGTTTCCATTTACGATAATGTATCAGAATTTTGTAACCACGCGGTTTGGATTCGGGTTATGAGGCGTGTACTATTGACTAAATTATTTATTTTGCGGTTTTCGAGTACGTGTTTCCATTTACGATAATGTATCAGAATTTTGTAACCACGCGGTTTGGATTCGGGTTATGAGGCGTGTACTATTGACTAAATTATTTATTTTGCGGTTTTCGAGTACGTGTTTCCATTTACGATAATGTATCAGAATTTTGTAACCACGCGGTTTGGATTCGGGTTATGAGGCGTCATTAAAATATTTTTAAATTCTTTATGCTTGCTGATCATTATTATGTATTAATATGATAGCTTTATTTATGTATGTTAAATAAGCTACAAATAAATAAAAGGCTAATCTCCGAAACGGCTGGACCGATTTTGACGGGCTTTCACTGGCAGATAGCTGACACTGGCAGATAGCTGATGTTATAAGGAGTAACTTAGGCTACTTTTATTTTGGAAAACCGTCGTCGGACGGAAAGGCGCCTCTCACCGCTTCCCCCTCCAACTTCCTCCTCCGACTTAATATAACAAAGGTTGCCTGTCGCGCGGGCTCAGAACGCGCGAGCGGGCTGTTGCAGATGGTTGTTTTATGTATAGTGTGGAATGGCAGAAGCGTGGTTTGCCCCATGCCCACATTTTGATATGGTTAGGAACGAAAACAAGAGCTGAGCAAATTAATGATGTTATTCGAGCAGAATTGCCAGACCAAGAAGTTGATCCAGAGCTATTTGATGTTGTAAAAACCCACATGGTACACGGTCTATGTGGCCCTTACAATCCTCAATCGCCGTGTATGAAGAACGGTATTTGTAGTAAAAGATTTCCTAAATCTTTTAGTACAGAAACTGTTACAGGTGAGGATGGTTATCCATTTTACAGACGTCGTTCACCTGAAAACGGTGGTATACGAACGACAATCCGATCACGAACTAACTCTATTGATATCGACAATCGCTGGATTGTTCCATTTTCATCGGTACTGTCGCGCACTTTTAAAGCACATATCAACGTTGAACTGTGTAGCAGTGTGAAATCAATAAAATATATTTGCAAGTATGTCAACAAAGGTTCAGACTTGGCGGTATTTGGTGTGCAAAATGCTAACGATGAAGTGACATCATATCAAAATGGAAGATATATTAGTACTTCTGAAGCAGTCTGGCGCATATTATCATTTCCGATTCACGAACGTTTCCCCGCAGTAACACATTTGGTCATCCATTTAGAAAATGGTCAGAGAATTTATTTTGATCCAAACAATGTCCGTGGAGTGGTAGAAAATCCGAGAAATACGACATTGATGGCGTTTTTCGATCTGTGCCATAACGACGAATTCGCAGCCACTTTATTGTATGAAGAAGTACCAGGTTATTACACATTTAATAAACAAAATGGAACATTTCAACGGCGACGCCGAGGTACTCCTGTGGAGGGTCAACCCGGCATATTTTACGAGCATACTCTTGGCAGAATTTATACAATTCATCCTAATAATCGGGAATGTTATCATCTAAGGATGTTGTTAAATGTTGTCAAGGGACCAACTTCTTTCGAAAGTCTCAAAAGAGTGAATGCATACATATCAAGCAGCATGCCTTGCACTTGGTTTACTAGAAGGCGATAATCACTGGTGCGACACATTAACAGATGCCAGTATAAGCAGCAGCGCATCTAAATTGCGAGAGCTATTCGCCATTATATTGGTATTCTGCAATGTTTCTAATCCCTCAGAGTTATGGGACAAGTTTAAGGATCATTTCATGGAAGATTATGTAAGAGAATTCCAACGACATCACCCAGATGCAGACATAAATGCTCATTTAGAAAACTTTACTAATCGTGCTCTGTTTACGTTACAAGACATTCTTCTTTCCATAGGCGGCAATACTCTCCCTCATTATGGTTTACCATCTCCACAAGCGACCGATGGGATTGTTGATAATTTAAACAGAGAATATATTGAACACATAAATTTTGACCCAGTTGAACTTCAACATACGATAAATCAGAATGAACCAAGATTAAACAACGAATAAAATCAAGTTTACCGACTCCTCATTGACAGTGTGAATGCTGCTAACGCTGGTGGTGTATATTTTTTAGACGCTCCAGGTGGTACCGGCAAGACATTTTTGATAAATCTTTTACTGGCCAAAATACGTTCAGAAAAAAGATTGCCATAGCAGTCGCATCTTCAGGAATAGCTGCAACTTTACTTCCTGGGGGAAAAACAGCACATTCCATGTTTAAAATACCAATAGAAGCAGAGCATATGGAAAATCCAGTCTTCAGTGTATCAAAAAATAGTCATAAAGCCAAACTATTACAAGATTGTGTCTTTGTAGTCTGAGACGAATGCACTATGGCAAACAAAATTTCAATCGAAGCCGCGAACAGAACAATGCAAGACCTGAGAGGTAATACTCAATTATTTGGAGGAGTAACATTTTTATTCGCTGGAGATTGTAGGCAAATATTACCAATTGTGACTAAAGGTACGCGAGCGGATGAAATTAACGCCTGTTTAAAACGTTCAGTACTTTGGAGACATTGTAAAAAACTTCATTTAAAAGAAAACATGAGAGCACATTCAGCCGATTCAGAATTTAGCAAAATTCTCCTAGATGTAGGAGAGGGGAAGTGTCCAGAAGTGAATGATACTCATGATATAGAACTACCTGCCGGTCTTTGTCAGGTTGTGGCGGACACTGAAACTTTAATAAATAAGATTTATGATGATGTTCACAATCTCAATATAAAAGAAGATTCGTGGCTGTGTGAAAGATCAATTTTAGCACCAATGAATGACCAGGTTACTGCGCTTAATCAGCGCATTTTAGATAAGCTTCCTGGTGAATCACAAACATACCTTTCCATCAATACAGTTTGCAATCCGGATGAAGCTGTTAATTATCCAACAGAATTTTTAAACAGTATAACTGTGCCTGGTCTACCCTCTCACAAACTAGAACTTAAGATTGGCGTGCCCATCATACTACTCCGTAATTTAAACCCACCGAAACTTTGCAGTGGTACTAGATTGCGAGTAGTGTCATTGCAAAAAAACGTTATAGAAGGTCGTATAATATCCGGATGCGGAAAAGGTGAGACAGTGTTTATACCACGAATTCCCATAATACCGTCGAATTTTCCCTTTCAATTCAAAAGACTGCAATTTCCTATCAATGTCAGCTTTGCTATGACAATCAACAAGTCACAAGGGCAAACCTTGAGCAAAGCTGGCATAGATTTAACTAAGGGTTGCTTTACCCATGGGCAGCTATACGTGGCATGTTCACGTGCGAGGGATGCCACTAGCGTTATTGTTTTAGCCCAAGGAAGTCGTACACCTAACATTGTATATAAAGAGATTTTTCAATGAGGTTAATACAAAAAGCCAAAAAATGAACAAAAAACAAAGAAATAAATAAAAAAATTAAAAAACGAAAAGACAAAAAAAAGAACAAAAACAAACAAAAATGAAAAAAAATTAAAAACACGAAACATCGACTCGCAAAGAATAAGAATGAGACTAAACTTAGCATGGGTATTTCTTTACGAGGAATGCATAATTATTAACTTTTCGTTAAATCAGCGAACTGAACAAACACTTTTTATGAAATTCCACGCGGACGAAGTCGCGGGTAACAGCTAGTTAATAATAAAGCGCATCAACATGTTTCATATTAAACGCAGAAATATTTGCAAATATGACTATTCTAATATAGCTCATGGAAAAAGTTAGGTCTGATATCAACCGAAGCTGTAATCACTGTATGCTAGGAAACTCCACTCCTTTTTGTTATGGTTTTATTATAATATTTAGTTGGTCAATACTCATAATACAATTTGGAAAATACACTTTAGTATTCCAGGGGGTTATAATAAATATCTAAATATCAGTTATCAAGTATTTTAAATTACGGGGAACCAATCATAAAATATAGAATTAATGCGAAATAATAATTTTCTTCTTTTTCTTCTTCTTCTCGCCAAGGATTAGGTTATATAAACCTGTTCCGACACATATCTCTTCCACGGACGACCCACGTCTCTTCTACCAATGACTTTATAGTTTAGCACCGCTTTCGGCAGTCGATCATCTGTCATCTTTTGCAGATGATCCCACCATTGTCTTCTGTAAGCTGAAATAACTTCATTTATGTTCTCTACTTCGAGTTTCCCTCTGATATCCTCATTTCTTATTCTATCTTACAATGTATACTTTAAAGTACTTCAAACAAACTGCACTTCAGTACTCCTTGCCGCATTCCTTTTTTGACATGACCCACGCCTCACAATTATGCAATTGTCTTATGCACTTTAATCCTTGTGCTGTGTCTTGTTTATTTCTAAGATTTCTATGAATCGTACTACAAATATTCCTAAATTTATTTATCTTCTCTTCTCTTCTATATAATACTTATATTCGTAACTTACAGCACATCCAAGATATTAAAACGGCTCATTGTTTTAAAGTGTTGTTGTTTACAACTACTTGAGTCCTCACTGAATATTTACCTTTAAAGGACATGGTTTTAGTCTTTCTCACTGAAATTGTCAGTGAGTACTCTCTTGTTATTTCTCGTAATTGAAACATAGCTCTTTGTAAATCATCCTCATTTTCTTGACTAAGAACTATGTCTTCCGCATATAGAAGAGAACCCATACAAAATGATTTGTTAAGCTGTATTTTCAAAGTCACTCTGGATTTCCATATTCTCGACACTCGACATGTCGTCAATGTATATATTAAACAAGGTTGGGGAAATACAGAAGCCCTGCCTAACTTTCTTACTTATTGGAATGTCACCGGAGAGCCTACCATTCAGATCCAAGTCTACGGATGTACTTTTGTAAAGGACCCTAAGTAAATTTATTAAATTTTCTTTAATTTTAACAACAAAATTATCATAGAAAAAATTTGCTGTCTTAATCTTGACATTAGAAGCAATCAATGAAACTCTCTAGAAAATAACGTCATAGAAAATTATCGTTACAAAATTATAACACAGGCGTATTGTCTTTAGTGTTTTAAGTTTCTATCGTCAAACAGGAACACGTTATTACTGAATCTGCACAATATTACAAACAACTGTTGTAATAAATATAACAGATTAAGGGTATACAAGCACAAAAATTATAGAAATGTGTTACCTTACATATTTGTGTTACAATACTTACCTACGTTGAAATGAAATAAATATGATTCATAGATCAGATATAAAGTAATAAGATGTTGCCGTAAGTAATTCACGTTTGTTGTCTGTGTCCATCTGAATCTGAAATGGATCTAAATTCTATTAAACTGCAGACAAATGAATAAATTTCATAAAGGTATACTGTGTTATGACAATTACGGAACATTCTCGAAAAGACAAGAGTGTCGTCCTACTCGCTTCTCGACTAGCACAGCGTGTGGCGCCTGTGTCACGGCCTTCCACTCAGGCTGTTCGACAGCACTTGTAACTATGCAAATTACGCTGGCACGCCGTAAGAATGGAAAATCATTCTGGAACACCTGCGGGACCTATATAAGTAACTACAGCCGTTTAGTCAGTTAGTTACAGTGATCGTTTTCTGTAGTCCGAATAGTGTGAGATTAGTGGAAAGCGACTGTTGTGTTATAATCAGTGCGGAACTCTTATAGGTGATATTATTATTGCGTGTGGACAAATTTAACTTGATTTACTGAATGAAACCACCTTGTTGATTACAAATTGTTATTTGTGACTAATTAAAGCTGGTAATTAGTGACTTCATTGGTGTCTGTGTTTTGTTGTGTCTGTGTCTGTGTGTTGTGTTCCCTTTATGTTGTAAGAAGTACTCAATCGGTAAGAAGTACTCAATCGGTATCATTGCACTCGAAATTTTCTTTATACTCAGTACCCTTTTGCAGAAGTCAGGCACTGCAATCCTTACAGTTATTAACGTGCCTAATTGTGGATCTAGTTTAATAGTGTTTCATTCACATTGTAATTTTTTGATACAAGACATGAAATTTCCAGTATCTTTGCAAACTATTTTGACATGTATAATATATTATAATTTTATATTCTTTCTGTCCACCAGTAGTGATATGCGGTTATAAAGCAAAACCCTGAAGCAAGCGAACACTGCTCCATGAAAGCATAAATTATTTTTAAAATAAGTTCACGTTTTGTTGATTCGTTTTCCACTACCAGTTGGTCACTATCCAGTTGTTATCAGGTTTTAGATAGAATTTGTATCACACCGATAAATATGACCTTAGTTATTAGGTAATTACAAACCTGGTATTACAAAGTTTATTTAATTAAATAATACATTGATTGTTATTGCATCTGTTTATTACATTCAAGGAATTTAGTACATTCCACGCATAGCTATTTTAAATGCATTTTAAAAAGTAATGAATGGACGATAAAACCTCATAATCATCATCATCTTCCTAACGGTTTTAGGCTTTAGCGGCCTATTCCTATTCCACAGTTCACCTTTTCTTAGGTCTACCAACTTTTCTTCTGCCTCTAGGGTTGTAATATTTTGCCATCTTCGGTATTCTACTTTCTTCCATTCTATTGATGTCTTGAACCATTTTCTTCTGTAGCCTATTCTTTAATTCTTTCATGAACTGCAAAAATATCTAAATGACTTCATATCTCTTCATTTCTTATATGATCTCGTCTATTACACCTTTTAACTGATCCCATAAATTTTATATCTTCTGTTCATTTGTTTTCTTTATGAATCAACTTTCAGCACCATACAGTAATGTAGATACTGCCATTGTTTAATAAAATTTTATTTGGGTTTCTTTTCTACAGTCCGTACAGACTAATATGTCTATTTGCCTTTCTTTATAATAATGGCTACCATGTATACCACCGAAGTAGCTTAGGAGTAGGCAGGGTAGGCTGCCTAATATGAGCCGTACGGCATACACTGTAGGCAGTGTGGCCAGCACTACGCTTCAGCCGCCCATTATTATCCCCAGGATGTTATCCCAGGTACTCATTTTCAACAGGCTGAGTCAACCTGGGGGCTGAAAAACGCACCGTAATTTTATGGTGCGAGCCCGGGAATCGAACCCGGGACGTCTAGACTAGTACCCAGGTGTCTTACCCACTGGTCTACTGACCCGCCTGCCTTTCTTTCATTATATCTATAATCTGCTGTTGTTTCCGTCGTCATATCTCCTCTGATGTTCCAAGTCTCTATTTTCATCTCTTTCAAAATCCAATCTCGTGTCCGTTTTTGTTTACGAATGTCTACGATTGGGTCCTTAGGATGTTTTCACATCCAGGAGTAGTGTATGCGGAATATAGAGTCTTCTGGACCAGGTCCTCTAACTACTCAAGACCGTCGTAATGGTGAAGAGCCACATCCTTTTCCAGGTGGTCCTATAACAGAACACGAAGGATCTAGACCAGTCGATAAAAAATTCTAGCCGCTATAGGGTTGGTTGCCCTATATGGTGGTCTCAACAACAACTGACAATTCCAACAGTTTTCCAAAATTCGGAAACCAGGAGGATAAAACCTATTTTGGACAAAACAATGTCAGCCGTTTACAAGTAATGTATAATATTGATTTATCATGAATCCTCACAAAATCTTTTCTTTCTTCAAATTCGCAAATAAATATTGAAATATACAATGATCTGTAATATTTTTTGGACACCGAGCAAATTGAAAAGAAGACTTTTTCTAGTCCTAAGGCCAATGCGGGAAAAATCTGTTGAGTCTTATGTAATATATCAGTTACATTCATATTTTCTCAGTTTTTCTTGTGTATATATATTGCAACATTACAACCTTGCAAAAGTTGCATAATATTATATGGTATGTGTACAAATTTTTGTGCGTAAATTTAGGCATCTCATGCCTCACGTCCAGGGCGACAAATTTATATAACGTGACAATTTGGCAAATTTAATTTAATTTAAATTTGTGGAGTCCTTCGATCTTGGAGCACCAAATTTAAACAACGTTACGTTACATAAATAGGTGTGAACGGTCTCACGTTCAAGATTGACAAATTCTTTAAACATATAACATTTAAATAGGGGGTCAGGTGTATCTGCAATAAGAACTCTACGGAACTTGAAACAGTAATTAAAATTTATTTGATACTATAAAAAAAATATGTGCACATGGCACTGACTTCGATTTAAAAAACATTAGTTATTATTTGTTATAATGCCGTAAGGCTTAAGATATATACATCCTTACTAACTAAACATTCTATGCTACTAAATAGTATATAAAAGAAAAATCTCATTTTTAGACTACTCAGTCTATTAATATGTTTCAAAATCAATTTTTAAATCTTTTTTCTATATATGGTACGTACTCAAAAGATTAATAGTTATTACTTCTCAGTACTGTTTTCTCAAATACTAATTGTTTTTATTTATATTCTTTGTAATCATTTTATATCATATTAATTTGATACTTGTTACGTTAATCGTATTTCTAAACATCTATGATTTTTAACTCTACTATACAAGAAATATTACTCTTATTTTTAAATAAAATATTAATGTCTTTAACTGTCTTTGTATACTGTGTATGATTAAGATATGAATAAGTTGTCTATCACCTTATTGTCGTCAATCATACTCGATCATTTTTGTTCCATCGGTGTTCATCTTCGTCTCGCCTCCAGCGTCGGCTGTCTCTCTTCTCCTCTTGTCCAGCGTCTGCTGTCTCTCTTCTCCTCTTGTCCAGCGTCGGCTGTCTCTCACTCTCTCGTCCTCTCCTCTTGTCCAGCGTCGTATCGCTATGGAACTGCTTCTCTTGTCCAGCGTCGTATCGCTATGGAACTTCTTCTCTTGTCCAGCGTCGTATCGCTATGGAACTTCTTCAGTAGTGCTGTTATTAATTACAATGTTTGTCTTATAGCTTGGTTACGTATTTGTACATAACTGGCAATTTAAACTGTTTATAAAAATATTAATAAATATGCCGTGCTGACGGGCATAAGCTCCCGCTGCATCGTGGATGATTCAAGAAAGAGAACCACTGAAGCTTGCGTGTCCTATTTATACCCATGTCTTGGTCGACACCCTTCAGTGATACAAAATCGACATGTTAGAAACTGTCTTTGGCGTCAGTTCCCCCACTCTTTGTCAAATTCACTATTTTTTATATTTCTGCGAATTGCAGAGTCCTGTAAGTATTTTTTTATACTTATCTTATAACTAATTTTACAACACATGTTCATTGTAATTTTGGACATTGCAACTTAACCCTTTTGATTTGTACACAGTTATTTCACTATTGCACTTGTACGGCGTGTCACTTTCGCGTGGTTTTCGCACACAGTATTTATTAAATTTATTTACATTTTATGGTGCTTTTGGATTTTAATTCTTAATTCTAGTTTATGAATAATTACGGAAAAACAGTTATTGTGCAATTATTCATACTGGGGTGGCAAACTTGCCTGCATAGACCTGCGTTCACACACACTAGCAAAATACTGGTGTACACACTTTCAGTTACATTTGTGTGTGTGTGCACGTTGATTCAGGTCGAAACACCTGTTCATATTTTTGTCTGAGTCAAGCTTGCAATCCATAACATGCTTATTTCTAATATATTATTAATTATTTACAGTTTATTAAGTAAATTTAAATTTTTATATTTCATGCTCAGTACATCACTTATTTGTACTGTCGCAATATATATATACATTTATAATATTATTAATAATAATACAACTTTTGCACAAGAATATATTTTATATTATTTTGCAAATTACATTGTTTCCATAGTATTTAACTATCATCATCAGATTTATTAATTTATGTATCTGATGATAGGTAAATACTATTGAAACATTGTAACTCACAAAATAATAAAAAATATATACTTGTACAAAAAGTTTTATTATTATTAATAATATTATAAAAAAATCTATTACAATTATAAGTCATAATTATATTATGTCTATGTATACCTCACAGTCTCTCGTACTACACAAACAGTATTCCCAGAGAAACTTTCCAATCGAAAAGGAAAAAAGAGTGTAGTAGCTGATTCACATGATTGTATTTTCTATTAACACGATAGTGTGCTACGTGAGAAAGGACTTCTTTTTTTATCAAGTATTAGATAAAGCAAAATATTCTGAAAGGATTTTGTACTGTAATATAACACACAAAGGCCTGTAAACAAAAGACAGTTTTTTTTGTGGTCTCGTAGGTGTAACGGCTGCTTCTTTTTGTTAACGGATAACAAGGTACGATACTTTGTATTGTTGTAGTTATAGTCTACAGTTTCAGACACTGCGTTATGTACATTTCACCTAAGCAATTATATTCCTTCTTACTGTTCCTTTATTAAATAAAAACTTAAGCATACATCATTACAAGCTTATTTTTATACTTATACAGCCTTATACAACTGTGAGATTTTTATGTGATTGTGATTTCTAAATAAATATTATGGCACTGGGTGATGTTTTGAACTATAAATTGGAAAGTTAGTGCTAATTGTTTATTTTTCTTCACCAACACTATACAGACAAATGCAATCTAATCATACCTTAAGCTACGTAAAAAACAAAAAAGTCGTCATGTATTTATGACAAATTATCTTGAAGTTTTTCATAATTCGTAACACGAGTAGAAAGATGCATATAAAAGTCTTGTTTGGTAGCTTTTTTGTTTTTAATTATTTTCCTTAATTTTAAGTTTTTGGTAGTAAAACTATAGATAATTTACGATAACTTCCAAACAAGTCAGATAATTTTTGCGTCAATATTTTGTACAATAATTAGTAGATAGACAACTAGATAGTTATTTTAAGAACATAAAATTGAATTACACACCGGGAAAGAAAGAATTAGATGCGCACATTATGGTAGCAATCAATTCTGAATAGATTTAGACAAAGATTTATTCCAATCAAATGCCTATGAGTCATCTTGTCCTTAATAATGGTTTGCAGAATTAAAGAAAGCTCTAAGAAGTTTACAATTTTTCTCAATAACGGGAAAATAAGGGAAAAGCGATTTGATGTAAGCTTAGTGTTTGAATATATATTTTGCTGTTTGACTGAGAATATATAGGTCCCAGTCAAACTCAAATGAAACCTATAAAAACCTTTCTATTTTCTAAAGTGTGTTTCTAACTATAAAAGTGGTAGAACAAACCAAATAAATGAAACGCTTTAATTAAGGTAAAATATTGAGATTTTAATAATGACGTAATTCCTCTCTGTTCAAGTGTTTGATCTTATTAGCGGCTTCAACAGAGCAAACGATTCAACAACTATAGTCCTATTAACCTACAAGTTATTTAACTTATTAACCTACAACCTACGTAAAGATATTATTTACAAAATTATATAATATAAATACATGCCGGATTTCTACGTAAAATCAACAACTCGGGCGTTTTACAAAGAATTGAATGTTAAGAATATTTACCGCACAGGTACGCCAGAGCGTTTGAAAATTTTCTGAGGTATATTTACAAATGTTCTCTTAGACAAAAAGAGCTGCGTTTTCTCGCATTACCTATAAATAATTTTTCATTAGAGGCAAATCACGGTTGCTTTTAATTTCTTTATGTAATTAAATTTTATTATGCATTCTTTATCTACAAAATACTGTTTTCTGAACGATTAGAAATCTGTCTATTCAATGATTTTTAAATAACTCAAAATATAAAGCTTCTTAGGAGTAGCTCTTTTGTACGCAGAGTAAGAACAGAAATGCTTATAAACAAATAAATAGAAGATGGTAATTGGTTTTTGATATTATTGCAATATAACGTTCAACAAAATTCTGTAGTAATATGTTTTCAAATTTGACTTTTATACTTTTATTTGACCGCAATATAGCTGTAGCAATCATAATTTCTTGTAATTTAAAACTGTGAATGATTTAATTGCACTTTATAAATATGTTTAATGAATATTAGAAATTTTATCATGTATTGTATTGTTTTTTTAGTACCATAAGAGGAAATAAATTACTTATTTATAGGTCTGAAGTGAGCCTATATGGTTTCTCGTTTATCGTTATTTAATTTCTTTACCCCAATATTATCTTTTAACTCTTTCACATACTCTCTATTCCCTCGCAGTTCCCACATCACCGTACAGCGTGTGTGTGACCTTAATTACTTATTGATTCGTAGCAACAAATTAATCTGTTTACAAAAGCCCACACTTATTCGAACATTACTCAAATTCACAGCGGGTTATCCGTTTAAAACACAATAAAATGCAAAACAGATTGATTGTTTGTATGTTGTTTGAAAAATTTGCTTCGCTGTATACTCTCAAAATACTCCCAAATCGACTGTCAGAGAAGCTGGAAGGCTTAACCATTTTAATGACACACATTTTTCAGTGAACAACTCACTACTGTATTTAACAGGTTTCTTGCGTTATTCAGAGTGCCAGTAATCTGTTTTACTATGCAATTACTTGTATTTCATGGCTGCTGTGTATAAAAGCTAAAATTAACCAGGTGTATTTAGGGGGGACGAACGGGACCGAACCCCCCTCCCCGTGGGTAAAAAAGGTTGACGAGGAATTTTGTTAGTCTCTTAATTTTTAGGTTGTTTTATTATTTTTTTTAGCTATGTACGCGAATACAGTAGTAATTATCAGTTAAAATACAGTATACAAACTGGATATATACAAACAGTTTGATATATGACATATAGGAAAATCGATTCAGTTAATAAGTATCTTTTAAAAAATATTTCTATAACGTGTACATTTATTGTGTTTTTACTGTTTACTTTAATTGGATAGATTTTAGGGTGTTAACACGCGTTTTTCAGCCACTTTAAAGATAGGAGCTTTTGATTACTCCTGATTTATTTTTTCTTCTGTATGCGACTCGACTGAACGCCCCTCCCCAAGACGTTCATCCAGATACGCCCCTCCTCCCCGTTCGTCATCTAGATACGCCACTGCAGTGAACACAAGTCACACAATCTTAACTACATGAAAATCAGGGATTAGTCTTTTAGCTGTAATAAAATAAGTAACATTCTTACACAAATTTTACTTTTATTTACCACCTTCTTCCAATCATTAAATGAAATGCGTATGATATGCCCGGTTCGGCCTCGCCAACGAGCACGCAGTCGCTCGCCACTTCCATGCCCCACTCGAGCGACTCGCCGAGTTCTCCGCTTATGGATGCGGACCAAGTAGACCCCCGAACGGTTCCGCTGCCCGGTGACGAGACCGACGCTTTCGTGGCGGTTGGGCCACGGGGGCGCCCGGTTAAGAAACCGAGGCGGAACTGGTCCTCCTCTACCTCTTCCTCGGCGTCCGCCATGGAATTTTTCCCCGCCGATGGCGAATCCGGCACGGGGCCGACTGTGTCCGGCGATGCCCAAGCACCGCCGTACTCTGGTCGCATCCCGCCCGTTTTCGTTCACGGCGTGAACAACGTCACCGGTTTATACCGGCGGCTGATAGTGGCTCCCGGACTTTCCCCGGCCAACGTTGACTTGAAGCTCCTTGGGGGCGACACTGTCACGATCGTTGTCCGAGGTCTGGACGTGTACCGCAGCGTCATGGCGTTCGTTGAATCTGCCAACCTGCAATTTCACACCTTTTCCCCAAAACACGTGAAGCCTCTGTCTTTTGTGCTCAGAGGCTTGGACGTGGACTCTCCTCTCGAAGAAATTCTCGATGAGCTGCGTGAGCTGGGCTATCCTGTTCGCGCGGTACATCGAGTATTTGCTCCTGCCGGACCAACGCGTCCAATTCCCCTGGTACGCACCATGGCGGAGAATAGCGAGGCAGGCGCAAGCCTACTCTCTCTTACGCGGCTTTTTGGATTCCGCGTAAAAGTGGAAAGAAGCCGCGCTCCCGGGGCTGCCTCAGTGTTACAGGTGCCAACGCTTCCGGCACCACTCAGAAACTTGTTCTAACGCTCCGGCGTGCGTGAGGTGCTCTTTACCAAACGCCAGTAAACACTGTGATGCACCTGCTTTCAAGGTGCATCAACTGTGGCGGAAGACACCCCGCCAACTACCGGGCATGTCCGGTGTTTCAGCGGGAGCTCGAGCGGCGAAAGCCGAAAGGGCGCCTGCCACGGCATCCGGAAGCTGGTTCAAGACCTGCAACCGAGCAGCCAGGCCCTTCGCCTCCTGCTACGGCCGCCGTGTCTTTCGCCGCAGTTGTTAACAAACAACGCAAACGATTCAAAGGCCCGAAGCAAAGACCTGCACCACAGGCAACTCCAAATCAGGCTTATTCACAGGCCCCTGTCCCGCCTATGGCGAAAAAGCGCCGAAACCTCGCGGCATCTAAAAGTGAGACCACTCAGCCTTCAGAAAACATCTCGGTTGTGGAGCCTGAGACAACTCAACCCTCCCCAACAACGGAGAATCCTGCCCCTGCTTTAAAAGCAGCCTCGCCTGACCTCCCGCCCCCGCGGTTTCCTAACGAAGGCAAAAAAAAGCGGCATCGTAAGCCCCGTGGCGCTCGCTCCCGGGCTCCTGCCAACCCGGCCGCACAGTCCAGACAGCCTGCTCAGCGCGTAAAGACCAACGTACTCGCATCCGTCCCTCTTCCTAGCACCTCCGCTAGAGGCGCTACACCTGGCCCTAAGACACCCCTGGCTTCCACCAATCCCCCGATTGATAAGTAAATGGGAACGTGTCGCGCAAGCGTGTTCAAATTACTGAATGTCTTTTAGCCTAGCCTCTATGCAGTGTTGTAGACGAACGGGTGGAAGAAAATGTTTTAGATGAAGTTACGTCATTATTAAAGTTAATGCCAGGTTTCGAAGACTGCGACGAAAGCGATGTAAGCGAATGATTAGAAAGTGATAAAAATGATGACCATGGATATCAAATTTTAAATTATGAAGAAGTAACTAACACTATACCTGAGGTTGAGCCCCCAGACGGTAACGAAAATGACGAAAGTGAAAACATCGCTGATGAGCCGATGCATTCAACGCATTGGAAACTGCAATGTCTTGGCTGGAAAAGCAGCCCGAATGCTCTACTACCCAACTTTTGTTAAAGAGACTCAGAGACCTGGCCTACAATAAACGCAACTCAAGCCTTGTTCAAAAAAAAAATTGGCGTCTTTTTTTCATAGTTCTGATCTGCGTAATTAAATTTCTTCAGAATTTGTGATTAAAAAAATGTTTTATACAATATTTGTGTAAGTGTTTGGAATAAATACAGCAAAAATGATGTTTCTAACCTAACGCTGAGTTTTCGTAAGTACCCCGTCTATCCTTATACTTTAAGTAGTAATTTTTGTATATGTTGGAAAATCCGGAGAAATCGATAATCCGGACTGGGTTGAACACCAATTAGTCCGAATTATCGACGCTCTACTGTATTTACATTTTTGAGTTTGTGAATATAGAATTTATTAATTACAACTAACACGATGTAACAAAACATGATGAAAAGTGACTGCATTCGACTTGTAGCCTACTTCAACAAGCCTTGTCTGTATTCAGTGAGACGGTTGCTGTTGAGTATTCGTGACTTATCACGAATTGGAATAAATTTCTTGTTCCTACTTATTAGTCTCTCTGTAAATAGTTAAAATGTAAATGTTCTTCAAAGCTCATTATTGCGTTAATTAGTTTGAATGTTACATATGCTTAGAAATACGAATAAAATTTATAAAATTTTATCACATAGTATCACAAATATTACATTCGCTCGCTCTACTATATTATATAAGTAACAATTACCTGAAACTGTAGATGACTTTCACATTTAACGTTACCACAGTTAGGATGTACAAAATAATGAGATAACATTCACAATCAATGAAATGTTCTATTAAATATAGAATATTGACAAACATTAAAACATCTTGCAATGTTTAATAAAGTGGCCGAAAAAAACAATTTACTACTTTCAAAATCTAATGTCATGGAAAAGTTTCGTTTTGTATCCTAAATTTTGTAAAAATAATTTTAAAAATCTTATGTGTTGTTGTTTTCAGTTTGCGCTTAGTTAAAAAAAAAATGTATAAAATAACAAAATAATATTACGACAAGGTTTAGATGTTAATTATTAAGTGTTGTATTGTTTAATAGTGTGGAAATGCCTTACTTTAGGTACGAAATAATGGGAAAAATAAATAAAAAATCTTGTACAACTTTCATTGTTTGCGCATGAGCCCTAAAGTTTGTAAAAATTTGCTGAAAAATTATTGTTTTTACAACTTTACAAATATTTATACCAGTGTGCTAAAAAAAATAATTATGAAAATTATTATCCGGCTTCTAAAGCCGTGGATTCTTCCTGCCGATAGGTATTAATCGCTTAACCAGAGATAGGTTTCGGCCTCAGCTCTGGAGACCATCTTCACAGTTCAAAAAACTGACAAGATGTACGTCTGTACAACCACAGTACAGGTTGTGGAGTTGAGGCGGAAACGTCTGGTCGAGCGATTAACACCTATCGATATGAAGAATTTAGAAGATCACGGCCTTACAGACCGGATAATAGTTTTAACAATTATGTCGCCGGCCTCGAAAGAATAAGAAACAGACTATAGTGTTATTTTTACGTAACATTTGTATTTATTAACACTGTTTAAACACTGAAACGAGACAATATGTTAACGTGTGAATTTAAGTGAAACGACTTATCAGACTTAACATGACAGTATTGTTAAATACGGAGAGACCCAAGTGTATTTGATAAACAGCTTGATGAATTTGTTACAGCGATACACAGATAGAAGGCAAAATATAAATTATTCCTTCGTTCCGTACAATTTCATTTTATATGATATTTTAAGAAACAATTTTCTAAAGCCAACTAGTAACGAAGAAAATAACACAACGTTTAACAATCTAAAAATACCACATTCCAGAACGTCCATAATCGACGACAAACATGTTTTAGCTTGGCAGAGTTAATTCTGGCCGGTATCGGTGACATTGGCCGACTGTAATTCTGCCCTGCTAAAGGAAAACTGTCTTATCTGGACAAAATATGATATTTAAAATTTTTTCATCGCTCCTAACGCTTGGATTGGAAATCGAAACCAACTAATTAAAAATTCCATAACTGATACAGTTACCAGCGGGTTATAAAATTTATAAAATTAACCATACCTCACGTCTCCCGAAAGACGTGCACAATTATTTTTGTAAGGCTTTATATTTAGTTACAAACTCTTCTCTAGCGTACCGGATTATTAGTCGTAGTCTCCACTCGAGACCACATATTATTATATTAGATCTCCTAAGTTGTTTGCAGCAGTGCATGCTTTGTGTTACCAGTCTAAAAGTAGTAATTAGTTTTTAAACAAAAGTAGTAAATTATATTTCTTCTTTCTTTGTTACTTTTAAAATAGTAAAGTGACAACTTAAAATAATTTAATTTTCTGTCAAAGTATTCTGCACAATCTAATTACTGTTCACTTACTGTTTCTTAAACTCTTACAAACTCACAAATTCTCATTTTACAAATATACTTTGAGTAACCATAAATTATCATTGGGCGGAGCCTGATGAGCGTAGCGAAATCAGGCATAGACCTCTATCCATGACTCGGTGCACAACTTAGAACGCGAACTCCTCCAAAATTACTCAACCGAATGTTATAAAATTTTGCATACCTATCCGTACTGTATTGTAGAGTGCACACATGTAACTTTTATTTCTCTAAATATTTGGTTTAAAAGATATTATGATTTTTTTAAATCTTAGCTTAAACGTGTGAGAGGAAAAGACATAGAGATATCGTGGCCCAGCTACGGCGCTCTTTCTCACTCGCACTTACGGGGCACTAGGCGACTCACCTATCACCGGCCGATTTTGGCGCTCGCATGCCGGTGCGTGTGCGTGAGCGGCTTCCGCCGCCCGCGCTGGCTGTCGCTCGATAAGATAAGATTTTGTTGTATACACTTTGTATTCGTGTCTCATACATGTTTAAGTCAAACAGTAGTAGAGAATTGTTCTACGTAGCCAGATGTACGGATTGAACTCAAGTGTTGAACAAGTGTCAATTTTCAGACGGGAATCTATGTAGTCGCTGATGCAACAGGAACTTTCCATTACACATTGTAACGAATCACAGTTCAGGTAAATTTTAATCCAAATTATATTAAAGTTATTATTCTTATACTTCTTTATTAAATTTTCCAAATTCTATTATAATTATTATTATTATTCTCCTTATTCAATTTTGTACTTTTTGTTTAAGTACTTTTTTCTGTTATACGCATATTCTATAAATTCTTATTCATCAATTTATGTATACGTAATATTTATAGTATGCCTCGACGGAGAAGAGGTCCAAATATTGGTCGTTTAACTACAAATCAAAGACGGAAGAGACAGCGACAAAATGTTGATGCAGCAACTGTTGAAGGCCCTGCAAAACATAACATGAATCGTGTGTTATATGATCAAAACAACACAGGATATAGGAATCTTTAGAATGAATTTGAAGATAATTTACGATCTCTAGAATTCTATGAATGCTAAATTGTTTTCGACTGTTGATACAGCAATCATTTTTTGATATGTGTCCGCAGTGTAAGCGAAACCCAAATAAGTTTACTGCAGTTAATCGTATGGATCCTAAAGATGTACCTATAGAACTGACGGATCTCACTTATGTAGAACAACTCTTGACAGCAAGAGTACAACCAGTGATGCGTGTGTATAGGGTGAAATGGAGAGGCTTTCCCGGTCAGTATGCTTATAAGGGAAATGTTATAAATATCGGTAAAAATATAACGGAGAGTGTTAGTTCCTTTCCCCTTACACCCGCTTCACTGAGCACCATAGTTGTAAGAAAGGAAAGTGTTAATGGACATGGGATTTTCATGTGAGATGTGACAAAATTTTAGAAGCACTCAATTTTTTGAAAATGAATAACCCATTCCATAGTGATATCATCATTGATATGGAACAAATAAAAAAATTGGTATTAATTAATGGTATTGGTATTATTGGTATTGGTATTATTATTATTGGTTGATTGGAATGGAACTTCTATTAAATGGTAGTATTTATGGAATCTCGTCGAGGATACAAAAGTTTGATGATAAGAGTGATCGGAGAAAGAGACGTCAGGGCTTGCGAAACATGTCATTTACTCCATGGAATTCCATTATATCAATGTACCAGAACATTTAGAATACTTGTCATAACAATAGAAGTCTATGTTCCAATTAATGGAACCAACAGTGGAAATGACAGTAACTCATTAATTCAGTTTTATAGTTGTAGACCACTAGACATGGAAGAAATTCGATTTTGCTAAAAAAAACTTTTAAAGGGAAGAAATAATTCAATTAGAGCAAAGAGAAAGGAGAGAATTGTACAAGTTTCTCCTAAAGTAAACAACCATAACAATGCAGTCAATACTGAATTATATTGTAAACAAAAGTTGATTTTACATAACCATTGGCGTAATGAAGAAGCCTTGAAAAGTACAGATCAAACATGGTTCATGTCTTATATCCGACGAAATTTTGGACAGCTTCACGAACAAATTACACATGTCTTTAATTACAGAAGAAACTGAAATTGATCAGGATAATAATAACGAGATTGATGTTTTTGACGTTAGAGACTGGATGGCTATAGCAGCAGTAAGGCCTATGCACTACCAACTCATGTTGGTCTAGGTAATCGTGATATCGATTTACTAAATAATTGGGAAGCAGCCTATTACAAATATCCAGATATAAAGAATAAAATTTCTTTCATCGAAAGGAAACGAGAAACATTTGGGAATCAGTATGATTCTTATGAATCATAAAATGTTATTTTCAACGACCAACAAAATAAGATATTATCTTTCTTAGAATATCAGCTAAAGACTATGATGATTGCACTCAAAGACTTGCAATTATTCAGGGAAAACCTGGAACTGGTAAAAGCTGTGTAATTAATGAAATGGTTAGGAGAATGAATTCATATTTTGGCTGCAATGCAACTCTTTTAATGGCTCCACTGGTGTGGCAGCTAACAATATTGCTGGACAAACTATTCATTCAGCTCTAAAAATAAATACTTCAAAGAGAAGGGAAGATTTAACTTTCAAAGATTTAAAAGGTGAATCCAAAATTGCTTTTGAAGAAGAATTAAAAGATGTGAGTTTCGGCCTCTCTCTCTCTCTCTCTCTCTCGGCATCTCTCTGTCTCTCTCTGTCTCACTCTCTGTCTCACTCTCTGTCTCCCTCTGTCTGTCACTCTGTCTCCCTCTGTATCTCTCTCTCTCTCTCTCTCTCTCTCTCTCTCTCTCTCTCTCTCTCTCTCTCTCTCTCTATGTGTCAGTCTCAGTCTCGGCCTCTCTCTATCACTCTGTCTCTCTCTGCCGCTGTGTCTCTCTCTGTCTCTCTATATCACGGCCTCTCTCTATCACTCTCTCTTTTTCTCTCTCTCTATCTCTCTGTCTATCTCCCTCTCTCTGTCTCTCTCTGTCTCTCTCTGAATCTCTCTGTCTCGGCCTCTCTCTGTCTCTCTGCCCCTCTCTGTCGTTCTGTCTCTATCTGTCTCTCTCTGCCTCGGCCTCTCTCTGTCACTCTGTCTTTTCTGTCTCTCTAACTCTGTCTCTCTCTGTCTCTCCCTGTCTGCCTCTATTTAACTCTCTCTGTCTGTTTCTCTCTCTCTCTCTCTCTCTCTCTCTCTCTCTCTCTCTCTCTCTCTCTCTCTCTCTATCACTCTCTCTCTCTGTCTCGGCCTCTTTCTATCTCTCTATCTCTCTGTCTCTCTCTGTCTCTCTCTCTCTCTCTCTCTCTCTCTCTCTCTCTCTCTCTCTCTCTCTCTCTCTCTCTCTTTCTCTGTCTCTGTCTGACTCTGTCTGTCTGTCTCTGTCTCCCTCTGTCTCGGCCTCTCTCTGTCTCGGCCTCTCTCTGCCCCTCTCTGTCATTCTGTCTCTATCTGTCCCTCTCTGTCCCGGCCTCTCTCTGTCACTCTGTCTCTTTCTGTCTCTCTCTCTCTGTCTCTCTCTGTCTCTCTCTGTTTCTCTCTGTTTCTCTGTCTCTGTCTGTCCCTCTCTCTCTCTCCCTGTCTCTCTCTCTGTCTTTCTGTCTCTCTCTGTCTTTCTGTCTCTCTCTGTCTCAGCCTTTCTCTGTCTGTCTGTCTCTCTCTGTCTCTTTCTGTCTCTTTCTGTCTCTCTCCGTCTCTCTCTCTCTCTCTCAGCCTCTCTCTGTCTGTCTGTGTCTCTCTGTCTCTCTCAGTCTGCCTCTCTCTGCCTGTCTCTGTCTCTCTCTGTCTCTGTCTGTCTCTCTCTCTGTTCGTTATTACTGCAACTCAAACAAGCAAAGCAGCTTTCTTCAGTTGTTCCTTTTGGTGGCCTTTGCGTGTATTTATTCTGTGATTTGTCCCAGCTTATACCGGTTTGTGACAGGAGTCTTTACAATGTTTTTAATAATTCATTCAATCGAATCTGTTATATAAACAGTTTAAAAAAGTTTTCTTTTTAACGGAGATTATGAGACATCAAGGTGATGATCAAAAAAATTTCAGAGAGACTTTACATAGAGCGCAAATGGAACAATCACTGAACAAGGTTATCAGCTCTTATCAAAAAGATTTTATGTAAACAATATCGGGGACAATTTCAAAGATACTGTCTGTACAATGTCGAAAAATTCTGAAATCGAACGCTTTAATTATGAAAAACTAGAAACCAATAAACAACCCGTGGCTCTAATCAATGCAATCCATAATTTGCCCAGAAGCCTCTCTAGCAAAATCTGACGAGGCTCAGGGATTATTTGCCCAATTTCGTTTATGTAAAGATGCTCGAGTTATCCTTAGAAGAAATCTTTGGATCACAAAGGATTAGCCAACGGTTCAGTTGGGACAGTAACTGATATTATTTATGACCTAGCAGTTGAATGCGAAAATTATAACGATCACATGCCAATATGTATACTTGTGTATTTCGAAAATAATACAGGACCAATTCTGTACGAGAATTCAATACCCATTGTACCAGTAGTGGTACCATTCAAGAAAAATGAAATTTCTTGTACTCGCAAACAATTTCCGTTAATGTTAGCATATCCTGTTAGTATACTTAGATCGCAAGGGATAACATTAGATAAAGCAATTGTTAATTTAGGAGACAATGAATTTCAGGTTGGATTAACGTATGTTGCTCTTTCAAGAGTGAAAACATTAGATGGATTATTATTAAAACCGGCGTTTAATTTTGATAGACTGCTAAAAATTAATAGAACTCTATCAATGGTTGATCGTAGAGATGATTTGCAAAGGTCGTAGAATATGTCTAATGTCAATTAATGTATATTGTACTATAATGTAGTGTTTTCAATAAAAAGTGTGTATCATAATAGTGTATATATTTTGTTGATTGTAAGAATATTGGTAAATAAATTATTACAAATCTATTTATCTAACGGATCAAAGACGGTTGTTTGTAAAAATATTGATAAATAAATTATTACGTATATCAAAAGCTCCGCCCATTTGTGTCAGTGACACTCCTAGTTTAACAAAAAACGTTTTATGCATAAATTATGATTTATAGAAAGATGTATTGGTGTAAAGTTTTCGTTTGCGCTCATATTCCCCGCAATCAAGGCCACATATGACGCACAAACGATCTAAAGGACAAACAATTTCTCTCCGTGCTTGTTGGAGTTTCGATAATGCGCTGTGCTATTTGGAACCCGTAGATCATGGCTTTATTATTTGATGTCTTAATACGTTCTCTTATGTAATCAACATTGCTATACATACTAGGTTAGGTTAGTGTTATAATATACTACTGCAATTAATTGAACGAAAGTTATGATTACGTTTTAATTTTCATTTGACTTCCGACTAACTAGTTGCCCTTTTCGTACGTAATCGGATGAAATAGAATAAAGAAGAATAGTTTTAATTAAATAAATAAAAATAAATATAATTATAAAAATAAATAATTATTATAATACTGAAATAATTATATGGTTTCCAACAAAATATAGGCCTACTTATCCATATAGCAAATAAAACACAGATATTAAACAAAAATGTTGTACGTAGTTTGGAGGAATTCTTTATAAAGTGCAATTTACGTGATAATTTTATTCTGCGCGGTTCGTTATTTCGTTCGCTCGTCCTGCATATAAGATTGCATGGAATATGTAATGTGTAACGAACGTCCTCTGACGTCCTCACGAGGAGCTGCTGATGACAGGTACGTCACATTAATGTTGATTAAAACTTACATCAAGTCTTGGCGTCGCTCGTACGTAAGTCTCATAAATGTTAGATTGTAGGTTACCAGGGTAACCGGACTCACTGGGGGCCGACTGAATGTTACCACCTCCAACCGTGAGCAGACTATTCCTATCGCTGTACTGTTAAATCACAAATGACATCACAGAGAGTAGTAATTGTTACAATACTGGCTATAGGCCCATCATTTACTGCAGCTACCACTAATATCATTATAGTATTGTTACGACGGTCTACTGATCGTTGTTTGTTATAGTGGAAAACAAAATACAAGACACCAATTACGTCACTGATCACCAGCTTTAATTATCACAATTAAACAGTTTGTAATTAACAAGACAGTCTCTTACAACAAATCAAATAAAAATGTTGTTCACAAGCAATAAAAATGTTAACTGATATATAACACAGTTGTATTAAAATTGTCGCGCACAATTATAAAACACGTAATACTTCGCCATAATACTTCAAACCGCACTGTGTAAATCGCCACTTAAACGCACTGTGTAATCGCCCGACAATAACTAACTTGACCGTCGCTGAATGGCTATATTTATACCCCCCCCCCCCGATTGCCAGAATAATCTGTTACTTTGTTAAACAAACAGGCGCTCTCGGGAATCCACTAGAAACAGTGTCCTTGAACACACTGCGCTTACCGACCATAGACTCGACAGTTGACGCGTAATTGTCTTTCACCGTAAAGTAGCAGCATTATGTACGCACGCACACATTACAACTGGTATATTCGAGATACTTTAGAAAGTTCCGTGTTAGGCAACACTTTTCCCCATTAAGTAACAGTATTTTAAAAATATGTTGTCATATGTCAAAGCTTACAAAATTTGTTAAAGTTTACAACAACAAACAAAACCTTATAATAGATTCCACTCACCAACCCCAATATGTGTGACGTTCTACAAAGACAGTATATGTTGTTCTTACAGACGGATTGCGGTCGGATAACACTATTGGTAAGTCTAATTTATGTTAAAGCTTGTATTGTATTTTTTTCAATCTTTCTGGATTTAACTTTAAAAACATCTTTTTTCTAAAGCTTGAACGGCCAGCGTCAATACTTTCAAAAGTATTTCTAAAAATCGGGCTGTTATGCCGTGTCGGTTGGTATAAATCGACGTCTTGTCAGCAACGTTTTGTTTCGCTCTTCTTCAGGCCGCCAAAAGCGACAGAGTAGGCTATGCAACAACACTAGCGGTAGATCTTCGCCGTCCGATACCCGATACTTGGAAGCAACGGAAACAACCTACCTAAAACAAGGTTGCTTCTATCTGAGACATGTATCTGGCAGTGGCGAAGTTACATGGAGGCAATCGAGGCAATGCCTACCCTAAAAAATTCAGTAGAATAAAAATTATAAATACGTATGAACTACGTAACGTAAAGATTATACATTGTTGCTGTGGCTGTCGAATTTATTAATCCGAAACATGCTTTACTGAGGCGACAAGTAAACACGCTAGATGGTGACAAGTGAGATTCGGCATAGCTCCTATAAAGCGAATGAGGCAACGTGAACTTGCCTCAGCTTTTTTTGTATACATCGTATGTAAGCAATGTACTGGCATGGTTGGGAAGGTCGAGGGAGGGGGATTGTCCCGCGCTGTACACATAGAGCGTTGAGGCATGTCTCACTTCTGTGGTGCAAAGCGCGCTGTGTTGTTTATAATCATGTTTATTTTATGCGGTTATTAAAAGTGTGCCCGTTATTCCGCTGAACTAACAGATGATCAAGATTGTTATCAGAATTATTTGTAACATTAAACATATATATAGAAACTAATCAAGTTTAAACATTTGAAGTTCAATCAGTTCTATTATTGTGTTTGACTTATACAAGGATTGTTCAATAGAAACACGTTTAGAGCTGTAAAGCATTTTTATTCAATGATTTTAAAAAAAGTCTCCATTAACATTAAGATATGACTCGCACTGTTGCACTAATCTGTAGATTCCCTGCTGGTAGAATTCTTACGGCTGTTTGCGGAACCATTCGCTACCAGCAAACTCTACCTCAGCGTCCGATTCGTCCTTTTAGTGATTTCTTAAAAAAAATGTAAGGTAAGATTTTTGCCTCCCCATTCATTAACTACTAGCTTCGTCACTGGTATCTGGTATTGTTCGGCAAAGATCTGCCGCTACTGTTCTTGCACACTCTGTCGCTTTTGGGCGGCCTGAAGAAGATCCCCGAGAGAGCAATCGAAACGCTGCTGGCAAGATGTCGATTTATAGCAACCAAGCGCGGCCTAACATCCCGGTATTTAGAAATAATTTTGAAAATATTTACCAAGGTCTACTCATCTACTGTTTTATTTGCGTTATGCTAAAAATTACTAGTATATGTACAGTATACACCTAAAACGATTTACCCTAAGTACGAAACATTGTTTTTAGTTATTTCTGACGAAAGTAAATTATAAAACAGTGTGTAAAAATAACTATTAAACCAGTGGAATGTACATTTTGCAAAGAATTTATTCCAAAGGTGAATAATAAGTATCATTAAACAATGACATTTACTAAAGCGAATTTGCAACAATAGATGTCTAGTATTATGTATTTATAGTTACTGTTCGTATATTTATTTATATCATTTTTGCAGAAAGTCGTAATTATACAGCATAAAACGTTCTGCACTGAGGAGATGAAAAGACGACGAGTCGGTCTCTCCGTACATTATTAACAAGTCGTACAATGTAAGTGAATCCTTACATGTAGAATACAGTATACAAAGTTGGCAACAATAGCTGGTCTCTTATTAAACAGTCGTGCTTGAGAAAGGAAACTGTATAACTGTATGTCAAACAATAAGCGCAGGTATTGCCTTATTAGTGGCTGGAAACACGAGAACTTCCATAATAAACTTCTAATTTAATCTATTGCCACCTCGCCTTCCTTAACTTGAGAACAGACTACGTACAATTTTTAAAACGACTTAAATACCATATTGGCCAACTTTTAAACTTGAAGTTCAAAAGGTAATTATTTCAATTGATAAAATACTGATAAATAAATCAAGCAAAAAAACGCTTTCTTTTGGTTGTAAACTTTGGCTCTTAACACATTAAACAAATTATAACAAAAGTGTAACCGAATCGCGGAAAAATAGACTTGACCTAATACTTAATGTTAAGATCAATTCTGTTAGTAGTTGTATCGAGTTATACCTTTATTAATGTCAGATTAATTTAATGGTACATTTTCGTTAGACTTAAAGTATCACTATTTATGGGTGAGCTCAAACAAAATGTTATTACATCTGATTGCAGAGCATAGTTTTCATTTAACGGCTACAAATATCATTTTCAATCAAAAATCTTGTGACGAGTATCGCGTAAATTTTAATTTTAAAACAGTGAAAAAAATCACTAAGCACCATTAAAAACTACACTACACTCGCCAGTTTTCTTAACACTTCAATCAGTTAATCACACGCCTATCACATTACTTCAGAAAAGGTATCGAATACGTAATATACAGTATATATAGTGGCAGTCTCTAAGTTGATAGATAGCAATACCGTAACGAATTGAACGATTACAGCGCTTAACATTACACTGTTTCATTATCGCTGTAAAACAATTGGAAGGACTGACTGATCACTATCTCCAACTGCAACCGTTTTTAATTTATAAAGCATATTGTCAGTGTAAACAACTGCGTAGTAATATATCTTTACTAGGATTTCCTATAGCAAAGTCAACCTGTTCGTTGAGAACGCTAGACGTTTTCGGTTGTTTACGTAATGTTTCGTCGTGAACCGGCACGCTGCACGTACACACATTTTTAATGGCGCCTCGCAGTAATATATTGTGTAATATTGACGGGGTATATTGACCCAATATACCCGCACAATATAACAAACTGTTATAGCTTGTGCGCTCAGATATGGTTTTCATGCGGAACGCTTTGGTGTGGATCTTTTATGTATCTTTATGTAGAAAACAGACAAGAAATTATACTGACATTGGTAGTTTGTACCCTGCCAATAATGACATATTTTTTTAACATTATTAAAACAGTTTAAACGAAAGTGAAAATTGCTTTTCAATGTAGTGCAAAAATATTTCACAATAAAGGACTAGTTATGTAGAATCTTATACATGGGCACCGGAAGAATTGCTTGCAGCAGGGAAGACCAAGGCGGACAGAACAGTCTGTTTGTTTTCACTTCATAATCATAATTCCGCTAACATCAACTAAGCTAGTTATTGAATTCACGTTAGACAAATTTTAAATTATTCGTTACAGTTTTCGTAACAGCTAAGCTTTTTGTAACTCTTGCCGGTACTTGTTTACTGAGTCCACAGGCAAAACGTTTTCTTGTAAAAAAAAAAAATATTTAGAAAAGCACAAAATGCACATAAATCATTTTATTCATTCCTTACCTTTCATTAAGACATAGTAATATTGGTTTCTCATGTGCACGAAACAATCAATGATAAAACTGTGCCTGCTAATAAGATTTTTTCCATCACCATGGAAAATAAATATTAATAATATTATTAATATTAATAAATAAATATTAATAAAATTAATATTAATAAATAAATATTAATAAATATTTTTTATTAAAAAGCTACGTTTCTGTTACACAACAAATCGGTAGCCGTCTTCAGACAAAACCAAAACTAAAAGATTAAAAATTAAAGGTAAAAAAATATCCTGTGTCACAACCTACATAGAGTCAAAACCCACAAAAGAATTTACATAATATGGGATAACAAGCAAAGAAAATAAAGAAATAAAATTTACCAACCATGAAATCTATAACACACTACATACACATTACAAGCCGCACAAACTAACATGAACCCGGACGCCTCAAGGTCAACCGCAAACTACCACAGGTGAAACTAATTCACTTTTATATAGTCAACCGAAAGACACTTCCTTCCCATTCCACAACTAACACTCAAACAACAGTAATACACGTTAACCTACCCCAAACCCTGAACTGCCCAACGCCTAAACTGTTGTTCTCATGGAACGAAGCCAGATATTCGGATTTCACTGCTTACCTGACTAATACAGTTGCTATTAGTCGTTATGAAACAAGTTTATGAATCTCCCAGACGTGTTCAAAAAAACTTGATCGCGCAGTATTTCCCTTTTTGTACATTTATTCTGTGTTTATTCACGGGGACCTGGACAGGTCGACAAGTTTCGCCCACATGGTCACACGGGATAGTGTAAATCACAATTTTTGTATCATACACAGGGTTGGTCTTCTACCGCATAATAGTTTTCCTACGTATGACGCAAATGAAATGCAGTACGCATCCCGAACTCAGCGGCTATCCTCATAATTTGTTCTGATGTACCACGTACGTAAGTGATAACCACTTCCGGGTCATGCTGTTCCGACTTCACTAACAGGGGTGCCCACATCATGATGCAATGGTGCAAGTCGCACCACTCGAATTTTTTAGAGGGATTTTTCAAGGCTCAATTATCCCCTTATAGGCGTCGTAAATCAAACAAATCAGTAAAGAAAAAAAAGCAATTACAAAATCAAGTTAGATTGTCTTGATAAGAGCTAATCTACTACTAATTACGTTAGGCCAGGTTTGACCAGGCTTTTACATTTCTCATCATTTAGTTATTGATTACTACTAGAAAACCTTTTGGTACTGATTAAAAGAATAACATTAATTTTTTAATTAAAGTAATTGCTTCAATGGCTTTAGTTTTTCAAAAATGTTTAGATAAAGCCCCAAGATCCACCGTTAACTGGGGGTTATTCCATACCCCCGTATTGTGATCCCCTCACAAAATCAAATTTGGGGGGATTTTATAATACTTGGGAGCGCATTTCATCATGTCCTTTGAGGGGTATGGGCACCTCTGATTGCTAATACGTCTTTTATGCATTTTTTCAAATATATAATAGACTGATAATCTTTAAAAATTGTCTTAATTTTAGATTCCAAATTAATTTTTGAAAAACAGACCAATGGCTCTAGCATGTAAAGATGTTCTGACGATTCTCCTTTTTACACAAAAAAGCACTGACAGAAGAAGTCCGTTTCAATAGTAGGCCTAATGTCAATAGCCCATCACTGATGTATTTTAAAGAAAGTGACAAAATTATTCAAATATACAAAAGTATACGTGCTCTGATAAGCACATTGAAATTCGCGATACTTTCTAATATATACCGATACAAAATAACGATAAAATATTATTTGTAACCACTAGTACTTTTTCTTGTGCTTTCACTTCGTTATGTTTGTTAATCATTAGGAAGTGTCAAAACACTAAAAAGTCTGAACGCTGCAAACGAAAAACGTAATTTGCCGACGTCTGTCTTTTAATATGAATGCGTAAACGTAGCAGATTTTGTGCGCTTGACACTTGTACGCAGAGAGTGCAAGAGGCATTGAATAGCTTAACAATGTTACGAACAAATTTGGAAAGCCACCAAGATGACTCACGTTTTAGTTCTAACATTTATTTTTTCTAAAACGATTCTTCCAAAGTTCTCTTTTAAATGTTAATTAATATTTATAAATTGAGTTTCCGTTAAATTAAACTTTGTTCACCAATCGATAAGTGCACTTAAGCTTACAGTTCAAAAAATTCTTTTTTTTTTTAGATCACAAAAGTTACTTTTGTGTTATTTTCCGTTTAAGTTTTGACAGTTTATGTATTCAGTCGGGCAATGATGAAACTAAAGTTGTACGCTAAGTCCTATGAATAATTCCGTTAGGCATTTGTTATTCACTCCAGAGACTCTCTGGGAGAGAAACTCAGTGATCGCTCGCTTCCAACTTTCTAAATAATGAATAAAGCGTTTGTCCCTAGCTATTGTGAGCTGTAGTGGTTATGATGTGTACAGCGTTCTAACTATCCCTTTACCAGATAAGCTTGTGACGTGCCTTGATATTAGATCCACCAAATTCGGATTAGCGTATTTTTTAGTAAGATTCAAAATTTTCCAAATTTTTATAAAAGAAAAATCTCCAAGTTATTCTCTATAATACATCAGACAGTGTAAGTTATTATCTATCTGGAATGTTTTGAATCATTATGAATTAATTTAAACTGCACTGTTATCCCGATTTTCCGTTTCTACTTTTTCTGTTATGCATCAGGCCTAACAAATCCCAGGCATCGAAAAATTAAATTTCAAGTCGAGTAGCATCGTGCAGGTGAATATACGAAACAATATTTTTAAATTATATAGATATTTAGGTTTAATATTTTCAGATAAATACACTGTAAGTGAGGTTTATTTTCACCTAAAATTATTCTGTATCTTCAGAATTCTGTTTGAATTATAATTGAATTTTTCGCTTACAATATAGTTAATGGATAATCGATTTTACTTCGATTCTATTTTCTATTGTTTTAATATATATATGTTGTCACCTATTTATTATACACTTAATGTTTTATTTTATTGTTCTAATAAATATATGATTTAAATAAATCGTCTTGTTTTGTTTTTATTTAAATTTGTTCTTTAATTAGTAGATTATTATTATTGTGTTTTTAAATATTAATATTTTCCCAGATATTCATTTTGTTACATTTTTGTACTTTTTATTTAATTTCACATTTTGAATGTCTGGAAATTTATGGTTATTGTTTGAACAGTGTGTGGCTAAATTAGATTTGTAAATATTAGGTTTTGAAAACGCATTGTTATCATCACAGTTTTTCTTCATCTGGTCCACGTAAAATTTATTGCAATCAGGACAATCTATTTTGTAAACTCCGTTTTTATTATGAATGTTGAATTTAGTTTGAGGTTATATTTTATTGAAAACAAAATACTATTATTTGTGTTATAACATATTGCACGGGAGACCTGCAGGAAACTCAACAAGTTACTTAC
Organism: Magicicada septendecula; assembly: GCA_034769895.1. Classification (NCBI taxonomy): domain Eukaryota; kingdom Metazoa; phylum Arthropoda; class Insecta; order Hemiptera; family Cicadidae; genus Magicicada; species Magicicada septendecula. The sequence goes on from CM068373.1 coordinate 409,836,711, forward strand.
AAAGGAATATTTAGGTTTGCATAAGTGTACATAAGATTTTGATAATGTACCCTTAAAAGTGCATAACTGCACAACGACAAAAGTTCTTTACAGAAAGTTACAGAGAAATATTACAATGAAGCACGTTAAGTAAAATGCCTTACCATAGTAACTGGACTGATTGAGCCAAAACTGCGTATGTAGAGCTCACAGTACACTGTCGTCGCGTTATCTGTCAAACAAAACAAAGATTTATACAATTATATCGTGCCGCAAAAATAAAAGAAAATTAAATTGACTTACAATTTATACTAGTGCCTGTAATAATGTACCAGAAGGTAGTAAAAATCATGACATTTTTCACTTTTCACTGCACTTTAAAATAACGAAAACTCTCAAAAACATAAAACTATGCCACTGATTGAATGACGCTCGGCACTTAGTAGAATATATTACTAATATTTAAATTTCATAAATAAACGCTTGGCATAGGTCTACTGATACTTTTTATTTTCCTGACAATTGTTTGACCAGTTCAAATTTAGCCAGTGAAGCTGCCGTAACTGGTGCAACAATTGATAGAAAATTAAAAGTATCTGTAGAAGTGTCTATAGGGGAAGGTTGCCATCAATGGACCGCTTCCATGGATGGACCTCTACCAAAGCGTGCACATGCGCGGTAGTAGTTGTAGAATCTTTGTTTCCTTCACGCCAGCTGTCTGCAGTGCTGTAAACGAGTTGGAGTTGCATCGCTAAGAGATAAAAATTCAGGTAAGATTTCTGTACTCTGTGCTATAACTATTAGTCTTTTTTAATATCAGTTATCACGAATTATATATTACTGAACAATTTCACAATTTTTTGACATTAAAAGCAGTTTTTAAAGTTCTAAATTTTATATTGGTTGTTCCAATTTGAATCGTCATTTCGGCTGTGTTTATCTAAGGAATCCAATATGGCGAGTTGCCATCATTGGATCACTTGGCGTTTCCATGAATGGACCAGTTTATCAGGTGGTCCATTCATGGAAACGTGAACAAATTTTTGAATTATTATTATTTTTTTTGACACGCTTTACGTTAAGTATCTTTTCTTTTATATTTTGACTACAAGTAAGACTAAATTTTATCATTTTAAGTTTTACCTCTTACATGGGACACAGAAACTTTGTTTGCTTGGTACTTTTCAATTTACTGATATTTTGTGATAGGCCTGTTAGTAAATTTTATTAACCTATAATCTACTGTTTACAGTACAATTAACAACCTGCTAAATTGCAAATATTAGTTTTTATAACGCTAAGAATGTAGGAGATGCGAGGAAATATCGTATTATTGTGTGTGAGTTGGTAGCTGCGTTAGTGTCTAGAAAAACGTGTTATAATACCCAAATATACTCTGTGTTCAATGTAAGTGCTATTTTTTTTTTACAAATAACCTAACTATTAGCCTAAAGTATAACTTACAACTACATATAAACATTTAAACTCTGTAGACTACCTTGAAAAATTTACATCATTATATTCTAGGCCGAATATTGTAGTCATTTGAAAATAAGTTTATAGCAACAATTGGTAGCAAATTGAAAATAAAAACATTTCAATACAAACATATTGAGTCTCCCTGTACTATGATAACACTAATAAAATTATAGCCTTACACTTTTAGTCACAAGGGCGTTAGGTTTCTACTGTTAACATGGTCGTTGTATGGCACTCAGGTTGAAGAGTAGATAGACATTTGATTGTATTTAAAAGCTGAAATGAAATTTATTAATTTTAAATAGTAATCATTGCAAAAAAGCCTAAATACACAAAATATTGTAGTAGCTTGTCTATAAATTAACATACTAATTTTCGTTTTTCAGAAAAATTTCAAAAGGAAATATGGACAGTGGAGTACCGAGACAATGGAACGTGCTATCGCAGCCTTTCGTAACGGAGACATGGGTTTGAATGAAGACTGCCGAGAGTATGGAGTGCCCAAAGCAACTTTAAAGTGACATTTAGAAGGAAAAAACAATTTTTCTGTGGTTTGAAAGAAAATTATTGGTAGTTTAGGAGATCTGCCTCCTGAGGTAGAGAAGGAATTAGTAGACCACATTTTAAAATTAGAGATGTTTTTTGGAATTACAGCCAAAGACTTACAAGAACTCGCGTTTCAAGTCGCTGAACAAAATAACATCGAACACAGATTCAGCAAAGAGAAGAGATCGGCTGGGAAAAAATGGTACTACAATTTTATCCGGCGACAACCCCAATTAAGTCTCAGGCTTCTTGAGATAATTTTTCATACTTTATATGTTTTAGTTTTGTTTTACCATGACTAGTAGATACGTATAATAAAACGTGATAGGCCTATGTAGAGACAGTTTTTCTTTACTTTCGTAATCGGTCCATCGATGGAAACTCGATGGTCCATTCATAGCAACCAGTTGCCATCAATGGACGGTTTGTTAAAATTTTGTTTTTTGTTCCTACTACCATATTTGAAAAATCTAAAAACCACGATTAATCAGAAACTAATAGAGAGACTATCTGTATATTGAATGGTAAATTTAAGTTGAAAATGTGATGAAAAAAAATTAAAAACTCTTATGTGGTTCAATGATGGCAACCTTCCCCTACCAAGTGTTTATTTATTAAAATTTAAATATTAAAACTATACCGTTGGATAGAGAAAGGTACGAGGATTACAATGATGTAATCATCATTATCATCACATCTGCAAGGACTAAACTAAAGATGGTTTTTTCCGGTCTCAAACAGACATAGTCTAGAGCTGGTCACTCCAGCCCTTTCTCGGACGTCCCACACCTCTTCGTCCCATAGTTTCATAATTGTTTGGGGATACGGCAATCATCCTTTCGGTAAATATGTTACCACCGGTTCGGCCGGTACTGGGCAAGCCTGTCGAGTATACTCATAATATTCATTTCCCGCCGTATATCTGTGTTCCTTTTATGATTATTGGGAGTATACACTGTCGCGTCCCTGAGAAATGTCATTTTAGCCGCTTAGATACGATTGGCCTGGGCTTTCGTTAAAGAGCAATTCTCAGACCCATAAATTAGTGTGGGAAGGGCCATCACCTTGTAGAATTTTAGACGTGTTTCTTTACTTGCTGACTTACGATTTCACCTGATGATCCCGCACACAAGGTTGAACTTATGCAACTTATTCACAATGTCGTTGCTTGTATTGTAAGACACACTAGCCCAGGTATTCAAAATTGCTAACTTGTTCCAAGACAGTACCTAATGATGTTAATATTTAATTATTTTTTTATATTAGATATTGTAAGGTTATTGTAAAGGTTATTGGAAGTTATCTTAGTTCTTGTAAAAGTCTAATATCAGGTCTCTTCTATGTTTCAAAAGAGATTATACAAAGAACAGTTTTCATATTCCAAGAAGAACAACAAACAAAGCTTGTGTAGACTTTATTAGTCTGTTTTCAAAATTAGGACGTACTGTCATAAACTATGATTTTTTTTATGAAATATATTTTAATTAATTTTGTTTAATCAATCTTCCTATATATAATCTGTAAAAAATAATACCAGTAATAAATTAATAATATACTCATTTTACTAACATTATGTCAAATTCTGTAGAAAACCCTTTGGCTCAAGGTTCTTGTTGAAAATCAGTCTTAAAAATTATTCGAAAATACCCCAGAGACAAATTTAACTTTCAGTCTGTGCCAAGAGATCGGATTATAAAAAGTCTAGACGCTCTAATGACGTTCTCTTCAACAGTACGTCAGTACCACGCGTACCATTACGGTACATAAGAGTCTGTCTGTCTTGTCTACTTCAGAAGTATCGAGTACACAATAGATTCAGTTTTGCCAACGTCTCGTTACGTGAAACGATCGTTATTGATGATCACCACCACCTCTTATAATCCTGTTTTTGTAGGCAAAAAACGTATTCTTATTCTGATACGTGGATAAAATTTTTAAGTTTTTTCATATTTTTTTCATTCTTTACATAACATTTAAACAGATTTCTAAGAACTTTTAGTATTGACTTTAACGCTGAATACCGTTTTAAAGAGAACAACATAAATTTGCTAAATATAGCCTATGAATTACGACACAGTGCTTGTAATCTCCATTATTTTAAACAAAATAAAAGCAACTGGAGACAAAGGAAACTAAAGAAAAAGAATATTACTCTAGTTGTCTATAGACATCAATACTTGATTTAAATATAATGTGTCTCGCTCGCAGATAGGGAGTGTATCCCTTCAGCGAGCGGCACACATTTCTTTCATTCGGCGGAAAATAATTACTTAGAAAATAATGTTCTTGTATCAGAGGGGTTTGCTAAAAGAATATGTTGTATAAAAAGATCAGAAACGCTAAAATACAGACAAAAATAAAACACACACACACACAGAGTAAAGAAAAAATATCCATCTGGAAGTCTTGAATTAAGTAGTCTTTTTATTCGACGAAAAATATTGGTTTCTCAGGTACTTGATCGGTTTTTGTGTGTATCTGTGTATTTAAGTTAGGCCTGCGTACATTCATGCTTAAAACGTGTCGCAATTGAACGATTGAAGTTTTGACTGGACCGTTTGGAATTGTCTTTCTGTCTGTCTGTTTATCTAACTTTTGATCGCGTCCAGTGATTTTCTTGAAACTTGACACGTGTATCCATCTATACGTTTACCCTGCAAAACTCTGTTGTTTTCGGAAGGGAGACAAAAATTTGAGGCGGTAAAATTCTGAGAAAATGGTAAAATTCTATACTTGACATCCTCTTCTTCTGCACCTCAAGGAGTAGGCACTTTGCCTCTTCCGTCTTCACAGAGTATCTCTCCATCTCACTCTCAGTCTTCCTACATCTCTTGTACCAAAGGGTCTACATCGAAATGCAACCTTAGTCCGTCCTCCATTCTGTCCAGATACTGTAACCATTTCCTGCGATATGTCTGGATTTTATCATTTATGAAAAATACCTGTAGCTCTTGTTTAATATCCTTATTGCGCAAACGATCCTGTCCCCTGCAACCCTTTGTTCTTCTCAGAAACGTCATTTCCAAAGTTTGAATCTGGTTTTTTAATCTTCTTTATGGGAACCCATGTTTCACATCCATATAGCAAAACAGGGACTGTCATTGTTTTATAATATTTGAGAAAAGGACAAGGAAAGAGAAGAGGCTTAGATATTGATATCTTATTAAAGTCAATTTTAAGCACACAGTGCCTATAGTGTTTATTTTGAAAAATTACGTTTTCTGACGTCAGCGCTTAAAAATTGATTGAAAATTTTTATAACATCGCAAACATTCGTGTGGGATATCAAATTAAAGGCAATCTTAACTAACAACTAAATGTGATGTTACGCTTTAGAAAAGCGTAAAGTTCTAAATTTCAGAGCCCCAAGGCATCAGAAAGACATAAAAAATTTGAAAATATATGAAAATCTACCAGGGTGACAGACTACAAGGAATTATAACCTACAACCTAATTTTCTGAATTCTTAGTGTTTATTGTACGATTGCGTGCTCTACAATTGTTATATTACTAAAGAAATAAGACATTAATTGAGATATTCGTAATTAAAACATTCTCTGATATCAAAATTTATGTAATAACGAATGTTTCGTTTAAAATAGTAAACGAATTCTGTAGCTTAAGGAACATACTAATTTAACTGGTTTTAATTTTATATTTTATTCTATTTTCACAACTTTGTACGTTATAAAATATTAACAGTATACCTTTACAAGCTTGACGTAATAAACTTGATTTCTACGCGAAGAATTTCAAATGACAATGTGCGTTAGATAAATGTTTTATATGTGTAACACTAAAACTAAAAATAGCTTCCGAAATATTTAACGATTTGACTGAGTTAAATGCGTGTGCTTGTCGTGTGCATGTTGTGCATGCGTAGTTATATCTTCGGCATTGGTATAGAATAGCTCATGTGTAAAATTGAATATTTACTCTTTGTCTCGCCTTACAAATGTGGTTCGCAGCCATCGAGTGTCAGTGTAGTCAATTCTCCGTGTATGAGGCTCTGAACTGTGTAAGTTGGGCCACAACGCTTTGACCATGTGATATTACGTCTGGGTCAGTCAATTCTCAATTCCACTAAAATTCATCTTCTTCTTTAACAGCCCAACGTGAGTTCTGCATTCCATAACCAATCTTCTCCGTCTGCTGCCCATTGCCATCTCAGTGTAACCCCTCACATCCATTCTTCCAGCACCCCTGTTAAATATTTCAGCACATCATCCAACCATCTTGTCCTACGTCGACCCCTCTTTCTGCATCAGCCCACAGGATTTTCTTTGGCATACGCTGATAATTCATCCTTTCTAGGTGACCCAGCCATTGTATTCGTTGAGCCTTTACAAAACTTACAATGTTCTTATGCTTTAATAACTCATCTATCTCTTGGTTATTTCCTATTTTCCATTCGTCTCCTTTCACCTGGACATTAAAACGTTTTACAGTCTTCCTTTGAAACCTTCTCAGTGTTTTTTATTCCTTTTTCTTAGTGTCCATGTCACGCCTCCATAAGTAACAACTGGTCTGATAAATGCCTTATATATTTTTATTTATGTGCTACGGTTTATGAGTTTGCTTCTTAATAGTCTACTGTTGGCATAATATGCCCTATTTCCTATTTGTATCCTGTCATGTATTGTCGTGCTCATGGACCTTTCATTACCTATCATGTTACCCAAGTATCTCAACTTAATAGCTGCATCAAATTAATTATCCTCTATCCATAAATTATATAGATTTCTTCTCCTTTCTGATGCATACGTTAGTGTGTACTTAGTTTCGCTGATATTGACATTCAGTCCCATTCCAGCAGTTTTTTATTCAGCTCCTGTATACTTCAACTAGACAGTGTCTTGATCTGGCTATTATCACACCGTTACTGTAAGCACATATGCATTAAAATTCATACAAAATTAACATTAATTTATATTTATTCAATTTAATTTTAATTTTACTGTAAAGTGTTATCGAGTTTGATAGGAAACTGGGATGTACGTGGATTTCTATCCCAGAAAGACCACCTAACCTCCCACGGGTAAAGGCAATTGTTTCCAATAAAGAAATAATTAATTATATACGCAAAATGAGTACTCCAAGACTTTTAGAACGACCTGTGAAGGAATATATTTATGTATCTCTTCTCATCTTCTTTTCAACCCAGAGTTTGGTGGGCTGGGAATTTCGTTCCTTCCAAAGACTTACTTACTTTCTCCCACCTTTTATTTCATCCATAAATACTTGCCTGGACCTTTCACTTCCACTACGCCCTGTGTCTATGCATTTGTATGAAACTTCGTACAGGCATATCTGCCTGAGAAACAAAAACTAAACAAAAAGAAGTAAAATAAGAATAACAAAAAGAGAGGATAAGAAGAGGAAAAATAAATAGGAGAATAAAAAGAATATGTAATGTAAGATAAATAAATATACTTAAATTAACTCATAAATTAATTAAATATAATTTAGTTCAAGTGTACTTTGAGTTCTGACTATTCATATTTTATTTTATATTTTTCAGTCTCAAGACGTCTGCCATTTATTGAAGAAAAACTTAATCTACGCTTACATAACTAACACCTCGCGTCATCAGTGTCTTCTGTTTTTTTATTTCCCTTGCGCGTACAACATTATTTCAACGTCACGATTTTCATTAAGACGCTTTTCTGCCCAGCGGGAAACATTTTTCTTTAATAGTAGTGAAATTATTGCCCCTACTACACTAGGTTCGTGTATAAATTTATTAATACAATTTATTATTTAAATTCATTGCTGTAAAATAAACTATTTTAGACATCCTGTCGTATTGTCAAATGATAAATGCTTGCACAAGAACAAAGCTTTTCGTGTTACATGTACATGTTTCAATAACAGTGAAAATAATAGTGAATGTATCATCTAATTTTAGTGTGCGTCACGAAACAGGGTTTTAAAATTTTTATTTATAATAAACATATTGTTGACTTTAAAAACACGTTTACCAAATACGCACACACGGCCACACTTAACGTCATGGCCCTACAGGCGAACCGCAACATATGTAACAATTTTTGGCGAGTAACGTAAAAATATATAAAGCAATATTTTATTGTGAATAATTGAAACAAGGTAATTTACATATTTAACGCATGTTATTATATATCCTCAACGGTACAGTTTTTATTTTGTTAATATAATAATAAATATATACAAAGGTAATAAACATTGTATAATTACATAAAATCTTCCATATGAAAACGGGTCGATCTGCTGCAGTCTCTGAAGTAGGAATGTCCACATCAAACTGATCGCACTTAAATGTAGCTTTGAATAACAAATGCGGCTGCTTGCATATCAAGAACGAAACATGAGGCAAGCGGGTCTGTTTTGTCTAGCCAATGGAAAGAAGGAATTAGACTGGATGAATAAAAAGGACAAAAAAAGGACTGGATGAATTAATATGATGAAAAAAAGGACTACAACAAATACAGTTTCCATTAAACAAATTAAGTGAAATGTACTGTGCGTTTGTTAATGCATCAATGAAACGATTTGTCGTAGGTTTTTTCTGCAAAACCACTCTCAGTTAAAATACCATTTTATTATTCGTTTACTTAATAGCTTTCCAAGATAAGGTTGCGGTCTACATAAAAAAGTGTCCACATAAAGATTTTCACAAGCCGCCAGTTGAAAATCACTGGACTCTAGGAAGCTAACATCTTTAGATGAGTTGACTAATAGGCCTACTGAAAGAAGAACAAGAATGAATCTGACGTTGTGTGGTGACGAACTTTGGATAGTGTAAAATTTAAATTTAGTTCTTTTTTTATTCTTCTAAACAATTAAATCTATATCGAGTGATACCGAAGAAAAAACATTTTTCTAATAACTATGGGAGTATCTTCATAAGGTGTTAATAAAACTGTCAAAATCTTTTATTTTTTAACTAATTGCTGCCGATTTACGAGTTTCTTACGCGGTTACATAATATGTAATGTAAGTATATAATATATTATATGTTACGCATTTTAGTAATAACTAATAACTAAGAAAGTATCTAAGTAATAATTAACAAAATCGATTAAGCAATAAAGTATGTCTCAAGTGTATATTTTATTTTAAATATAACATAATCGATTGGTTTTTAACTGATCTTGGGTATACGTTTAACAAATCTATTTCTATAAGTTCCCTGTTATTTGCAGATGACAGTGTTGTCATTTAAGAAATCGAATACGATTTGCAAGGATATATGTTTCAACCACAAGAAGTAGTCAAAGATTACTCACTGATAATTTCATAAAAAATAAATAAAACCAGGTAAACATCCAATGAAGACAAGAAAGCTATAAAAACAGTACTTTAAACAAGTGAGCCGTTTTAAATATTTCAGATGTGAAGTTAGCTATGCGTCTTAGGCTGGTATAAAAGACAAGATAAATAAGTTTATGGGTATTTTTATAACGCAATCCATGAATTAAATTTTATAAGATAATTGCAACACCCACGTTGGCATATATGAGTGAGGCGAAAAAGGAATGCTGCGGCAAAGATTCAGAGTGCTGAAATGCGGTTTCTTCAAAATACTGTAATATTTGCATCAGTAGAAGGTTTACTATTTGCGGTATATTTGCGGTATTATCAGTATTTTTGCGGTTTAGAAGAAGGAATTACTATATAAAACCAAATATAAATACAATCGTTTTAGTAAATAGAATTGATAGAACTAGAAGTAAAAGATATAAATACAATAATTTTAACTTATAGAAGACAATGATGTGATCATTAGCAAACGATACGGAGGATGGATTGCCAGAAGCGGGGCTGAAATATAAAGCCATTAATAGAGGAAACGTGGGTTGTCCCAGGATGATATGGGTGCCGGAACAGGGTTATATCACCTAGTCCTTGTAGTAAAGAAGAAGAAGAAGAAGAAGAAGAAGAAGAAGAAGAAGAAGAAGAGGAGGAGGAGGAGGAGGAGGAAGGAGGAGGAGGAGGAGGAGGAGGAGGAGGAGGAGGAGGAGGAGGAGGAGGAGGAGGAGGTGGAGGAGGAGGAGAAGAAGAAGAAGAAGAAGAAGAAGAAGAAGAAGAAGAAGAAGAAGAAGAAAAAGCTTTACTTTTTTAATTAATTTACTGAAATATTAGATTCATGTTTGGGGACCACGTGTATCGTTGATACACGTGTATCGTTACACAGTGTATCGTCACACTTTAAACGTGTATCGTTGAGCGTTCGGTTATGGTCACACTAAACGTCTACGAAAATACGGTGTTTAGTGCCACATGAAATGCAAAAATCTGAATTTTAATTACAAGTGTTAACCCACATTCATTTTAGAACGTAACATTAGGATGTAGTATAGTATATCAGCTCATTAACGTTGCGCTACACGCGTAGCACTTGCACGGACGCGTATAAAATTGAATAAAAAGACAATTATTTATGCGCATTATTATTTCTTTTGCATTATTATAGGCGTTTCACAAAAAAAAAGATATTAATGCTACAACAATAGCTTTTAATTAAAGACACTTCAAGGTACAACATAATGTGCAAGTGTAGCTTACCTTCTAATAAAAACATATTTTTTCAACTTAGTTGACAAGATAGGGTATGGATTTTTACGCAGACTCTACAACTGTCGGAACCGGAACGTACAAAAACCAGTGTAGGTAAACATTGCAGCCAGCATGTCTTTCATACACCGTCAACAAGAGCAAACTCAAACCGGTGATATTTGTCGAGATTTAATAACAACTTCGGTAATCCGTAACATAAACAAGATCTATTCTCCGTACAAAATTTCCTGAGGAAATCTGCTCAGACAGCTACCGGTTTAAACTGTACGCTGTCTTTTCAGTTCTGAAATTCTTAGTTTATTAGTTAGTTTCTTATTTTTATTTTTTTATAAATAATACGTTTTTATGTAGAAAGTTGTAAAGCACCTATTACTTCTAGCAGAAGTTAAATATTTTTAAACATAATTGAGTATTTCAAGTTTTCAGGAATTTTTTATCATTTGAGCGTTAGTGTTACTAATGGCGAGAAAAATTATAATATAAAACAACTTTAATACTGAATAATACATTTACCTCGGACGATTACACTCTTCTCTCGCTTTGGACGATTATTCTTGAGCCTAAGATACTTTTACGAAAGTTTTTGTTTACAATACTTCTCTTTAAATTACATGTTATTACATATTCAATTTTAGGTACTTGCATTTAGCTATTTGCATTCTACTTTCTATTTTCATTTATAATATTGTATATACTGTATTTATCTTGCTATTCCATCGACATCTCGATAAGGATACTAATAGATGTCTAGGCTATAACTTTGTCACAAAATGACCAAACATTTTTTCTTAATATTTATTTGTAGTTTTTGGATAAGCCTATGGTCTACCGTAAATTGTTATATATGTCATAATGTCATATGCACACTCATTTACACGTATATACTTATACTTGAATTTTAATATTAAATGAGACTGCTTATTTAATACTTTCCTTCTAAATTGCATAAACTGCTTAACAGGCCTTGGCTGCGACAGGAATTCCATCTGTTGGGCGCCTGTCTGTACGCTATACCAAACCTAATATGCTTGAAAGTTTAAAAAATGTTATTTCTTCACTTAACTAGTATTTGCTCCTAGGAGGGGGATAACACTGGCTTCTATTAGGGTGAGACTTGCTCAAGGGAAGGGGATGAGACTTTAGCTTGAAGGGTGAATTCCCTATTTTTCTCAGACCAAATAGGAAATTGAGGATTTTTCCAACATAATTTTATAAACACAAAGTATACTTCAAAGTTTTTGAGGAAACCGACCTAAAGGTTGTCGCAAATAGATCCGTTATTTACCAGATGTTAAGTGATTGTCATTTTTAAGAAAAATCTGACTTTATTTTTTTTTTCGTATCGGTCATCTAAGGACCACATGCCGATTTCAATTCCTTTACTCTTTGTTCTTTTCTTTTTTCTCCAATATTCTTTCATCTTCTCACTGTGTCTCTTCTTCCTGTCCTCAGCTCCACTTTGGACCTGCGTTTTTCTCTCTCCTACCCTGGACTCCCTCCATTTTTAACAATTTTGCCCGAAAAACTTCTCTTTCAATTGCTTCTTCTGCGTGTTGTTTTTTTTTCTAAATCCTTTTGGACTTCTTTAATCCGACTTGATGTTGACTTCTTCCCCCACAGATATTTGAAGATTTGCTTTGTCAACTTATTGTCGTCCATTCTGTATAAATGTTCAAAAAATAATAGTCTTTTTTTCTCATTTTTTCTGTTATATTTTCTATAATTTGATATATTTCATTATTACTTCTGAATTTCCAACCTTCTGAAGTTTTTCGTGGGCCTAATATTTTCCTAATACTTCTGACTTTATTTTATTAATTTAAAAATATTGTAATTCTTATTATTTTTACAATTACTTATTTAACGCTACTGGCTTAGAAATAGGGCCTACGTTAAGTGACTATGAAATGAAGAAAGCTTAATAACTCTTGGATGATTGATCCTGCCGTAGTTACGCCACCATCTTTATCTTCTTGATCTTCTAAGCTGCCACCATCTGTTGTATCCTTGTGTGTTGTTGTATTGTATCTTGCTGTCGTACATTTCCATGACATGGCCTTTAAGATTTTGAAGTTGTCGAGAAGACTCAGAAGAAAGAAATTGAATACACCGACATTTGGAAATAAACGCGTTGAAAGGTAACAGGTTTTAAGTACTTCGTTCTTTAGTCACAGAACAATATTCCATACTTGCAGTAACTGAGGAACATGTAGCGGCAGAAGACAGGCCTAACATGCACTACAACATCCCTTAAAATCCAAGACTGTTACCAGAGCTTTAAAAATAAGAATTCACATATAAAACAACGGTACCTATACTTAATTAGAATTATTACGTACCTATTATTACTTAGAATAATAAGTGAGGTAAAAATGGCAAGACTAAAGTGGGCAGGTCATTTGAAAAGGATGACAGAACATTCTAAGGCATCATTTTTATTTTCATTCATTTAAAAAAAGAATATTCTAAGGCAGACCAAGTGGAAAAAGTCGAAAAGGAAGTCTAAACAAAAAGTGACTGGAAAGTCTCGAGGAGGACCTGAGAAAACGTGGAGTCCGTACGTGAAGACAAGTAGCAGAGGACAGAAGGGAAGTAAAAGAAGCCCAGGCCCTGCATGGTCTCTAGCACTGTGGATGGGATGGAACTTTATACTGTGCATACTACGCAATAGGGCTGAGATTTCCTTAACACGCAAATAACTATCTGATATATGTGTTTAGTTCTAAGACTTAAAAATAAATGTATATATTCTAACGACTACATATGCATTATTACATTATAGTATATCTAATAAAGAAACCCATCTTGAAAATAATGATAAATACTACCCACGTTGATTCTACTAGAATGTAGGAAACACAGCGAAAAGACGAAGCGAAAAGGTGCATTGATTTTTCAGTTTGTTCCCCCTTTGCATTCACAACAGCAGATCGTAATGCTTGAAGGCGGCGTTGGTGGTGAGTGAACTTAATGATGTGCGTGTTAGTGCTGTCTGTCGTGAGAAAATGCTGATGTTTTTTTTTCACCTCCTACGATAAAATATTATTGTCTCTTACACCGCTTAAAATGCGATTCCTCAGTAATCTACGGTTACACAAATAAACAATTCATAATACGACTGTCGATTTTAGTAATATCTACTATAAACACCATATAATAATTTGTTTACCTCTGTTTGCAGTTTAAAAGTAAAAATGATTGTACTTTACAAACAATTTAGAAAGTGTTTGTGCAATTTTTAGTAAATAATGTAATGTACTACAATTACGCACTTCAATATTTTGACTGATGGGGAAAAATGTAGACTAGTGGTTCTCAACGGGTGTGCCTCGAAACTTCCGAGACTTTGTGATATTGTTAGCATCTATACTAACAAGGATTACTCATTTGCCTGTTCCGTCCTCACAAACTTACGACCACCGTTTTCGTGGTCTTCCTATATCTCTTTTCCCTCTTGGGTTTTAGTTAAGTATTTTTTGGAATATTCTCCCATTTACCATTCTATTTACGTGTTGTTTCCATCTTTCTTCATATTCAGTTATTTTTCATTTATTGCATATACATTTAGTTCATTTCGCACGTCTTCATTTCTTACTAAATCTCTTCTTGTGCAGCCTTTGACCTGTCTCAAAAATCTCATTTCTGCTGCCTGTATTTTGCTGTTTCCTTTTCTGATATTTATGCAACTGTTTCCTGTACTAATGTACAGGAACAGCCATCGTATTATAAAATTTTATCCTTGTGTCTTTCCGTGTTTTGTTATTTAATGTTCTATTTAGTGTGCCACATATTGCCTGGAACTTATTTATTTTATTTTCCATGTCATTGTCATAATTGTAGCTTGTGTCGCAGCCGAAGTATGTAAAATTTGATACTTGTTCGAGTGGCTTATTGTTGACAATTATTTTCGACCTAACGGGATACTTGCCTTGGAAAACCATAACTTTCGTCTTATGCAAGGAAATTTTAAGATTATATTCTGGACATGTTTGATTCAGTCGGTGCACTGCCAGTTGTAATTTATCTCCACTCTCTTGTATTATTATTTTATCGTCAGCAAATAGTAAAGTACTCAGGTAAGTATGTCGGTCTAGCTGGACTCCAGGATATTCCTTTGATTGCCATTTTTTAAGAATATCATCAATATATATATATATATATGTTAGCAAAAGTCATTAAAATAAATTTACTCAAACAAAATATACTAAATAATATTGTATTTTTTTCTAACAAACAAAGCAGCAGCCGATCCTTGGTTATATCCTTGGTTCGGTAGCTATCTGTGCTCCAAGTAAATTTGTTTATTCATTTTGGAAAAGAAACAAAGGAAAAAATTTAAGACCTTACACACATTTATTTTACAGGTAATGTATTGGTTTATGCCTTACACTAAAAGATTAGAGCTCTTAATGAGAAACTTGAGTTTGTCGTTTCTTACTCAAAAGTTCACGTCGTTGTTGAATTGAAGATAAACACATATATATTTCCTAATCAACTAAGAGAAGCTTCTAGCAATTCTTATTTTTTATGTTTGTTATTGCTGATAAGCTCAGCTCGCACAGGTACTAGTAGAAAAATGCAACTGTTTTCTACTGCTATCACTAAGCATACTTCGTTATCGTCACTCCCTGACCTTCGTTTTGCTCTTTGTGTGTAGTCAGTCAGAGGCTGGCTATGAATGCAGGCAATCAAAAAAAGAATTCGCTATTCTAGAAAGTGTCGAAGGGGCGGAGTCGGCAAACCTAGGCCATAGTTAAAGAGCCTATATGAGACCGCATCCTTACACATGGGCTCGGGCACGTTAGTAACAGGAAATGAGAGGAAATTCAGCTTATTCATACCAAGTCACCGACAGTCACACACGTGCCCACGCGCACGCACGCACTCTCTCACACACACACACACACACACGTGTGTAACATATAATAACTTACATTATTATATAAAAACATATGTTGTACTATTTATTGATTTATAAAATTAATTTATAAATCTGTAGATGACAGTATAAAATAAAACCGCCGTAACTCTGTCATAAGACAAAAATAAGCATTAACACATTTTTGTATAAAAAGCATTATTTAATAATAAGCAAGGATTTCATAATAATCAAGGATAACGTAATTATGAAAACAATTAATAGTAACATAAAAACGTATTACTGGCAGAATGGTCGGTCGGCACTTACTAGAACATTTTAATAATATTTAGTCCTAAAGATACCTTTTATTTTCATGACAATTGTTTCACCGGGTACGGCAGCTGCAAAGGTTAGATTTGAAATACCAGACAGCTCAAATCTAACCTCTGAAGCTACTTTCATGGAAAACAATTGTCAGGAAAATAAAAGATATCCTTAAGATTAAAACAAATGTTTATTTATTAAATTTAAATATTATTAAAATATATCATAATTAGAGATAGAAAGTCTGGTTTTTTTTTTACACCATTAAATACAAACAAAAAATTTGACAATACTAAAAGCTCACTTTCTGTACACTTTATAAACACAAACATTCATTTTAAGCCAACACAGAGATAAACTGTATAAAGTCCTACATAGTTAAAACCAATATGTTATTTAAGGTAGCCACGAACAAACGTGGTTGTGAACGTAATATTGGAAATTGTATGATGTATTACCGGATTTATCTTGGTTTTATGCAAACACACGTTCCGTAATTACGCGACGCTAATAAAAACACAAAGCCTATTTTTAATTAGGTTCGACGCCAGCAGGCGAGATTTCAGATTCTATTAATTATAAAAGTGACGTTATCTTACTTAATATCTTTGGAAACCAAAACCACTGGTAATATTCAGGGTAAGCTTTGACGGATTCGTTTCATCACTGAAGATGAAAAGATAAAGTTAAAAGAAAAGTCAAAGCAGATAAAATTAGAAACATATGTGACTAAACAAATATTAGCTTAATATATATTTTTTCTATTTTCTTAATATTGCTACATTACAGAACAATCTACGTGTTTTTCGGATGTCCCAGTGGAATCCGGCTGTAATGTTGTATGCGTGCGTGATCTCAACACGCGTTAGCGAGACTTTTCTAGACTTCGCCGCGCGCACACTGTGTCAAGGCCGCAATCAATTACGTTCTAGTGTAGCGCTGATGCGTAGTATAAATGTTTCTGCAATTTCAGCGGGGTACAAATACAAGACTTCAGTGGCGCTTAGTTCAGTTTGAGTTGCGATTTATTCGAGTGCGGTTCTTAGTATTCTGGCGAAGTGTTATGGTTCTATAATTGTGCGAGACTCGTTGACTTTAATATTGCGTGTGAACAATTTTTGTTTGACTTGTTGTAAGAGACTGTCCTGTTGATTACAAACTGTTTAATTGTGATAATTAAAGCTGGTGATTGGTGACCTAATTGTGTCTTGTACTTTGTTTTCCACTGTGCCATACGACGATTACTAGACCGTCGTACATTATACATTTCATAATTATTAATATTTGCTTTATTATATTTTATTTTTTGTTTACTATATTATTTTTAAGTTTATTACGTACGCTATCACGGCCGGAGTGATTGATAAAAGAATTTATATCCGAGACTGTTTGGCCGTGGTCTATTGCTTTGGTCTGTCATTGTCTAAACTTTTCACCCACCCGAGACCTTCTTTAGTAGGAAAAATTTTATAAAGTCTTCTGCAAAATCGTACCCCTAACTAGGTAAAATCAATCCGATTAGGGGCTCGGCTCCCAATCCTTTTGTCGAACACTTTGTAAATGTTTTTTCTCCTGGGAAAGGCCTCCGGGGGGTGGCAGACACGTTTAGACAACGACAGAGCAAGCAATAGCAGGTAGCCTAGATATGAATTCTTGTGTATTTACTGTTAACAGAAATAGCCCAGAAATCCGTTTTCACTTCTTAGAGTTTTATCGTATGGAATGAATGGGAAGTAAAGACTAATATAATGGTGTCAAGAATGAGGAGGCACGTAAAACACCTACAGCATTACGTGTTTGGTGATTACTGTTTTCAAGCAGTCTGTAGTTTCCTTCCAATAACTCGCTTTCACTGTCAGTGACAACCTGGATAAAAAGAAAGAAATATGAAGAAGTATTTGCAACCAGGAACAGAGCATACTCTGCATTTAATAAAATCTTGAAAATCAGGTTAGTAACGCAATCAACGAAGTTCAGATTGCGTAAGACCTTAATTAGGACCAGCCGTGGTATACGTCGATAAAACTTGGACACTTAATAGGTCGAAAATAGAGCTGTTGGACAGATTTGAACAAAAATTAAATTCTTCGTATTGTTTAAATTAGCAGCCATCCTTACTTTTCTTTCATAAAATTGTTAAACTGCTATAATTGTTATTATTTAGACAAAGCTTTTCGTCATCACTGGCATCTTCAGGTCTTAAAACATACCCCTAGGTTGTTTAAGACCTGAAGATGTCAGTGATGACGAAAAGCTTTGTCTAAATAATAACAATTATAGCAGTTTAGCAATTTTATAAAGAAAAAAAAATTAAATTGCTTGGGAGAACTGCAGGCTCAATATGTTAAATATGGAACGTGGCGGCTGAGGAAAAATAGGAGAACTGTATGCAGCATATTTTCATTTCATTATTGCCTCCTTCAACTCTCCTCCTTCATACAAAGATTGAAATGGGTATGTTATGCCCAGGGAAGGCAGCAGGACAGATAGAAAACAGTACACGGGTTTGCCTGGTAGAGTGGGACCTAGAGGAAGGCGTAGGAGTCCGTGGGGAGACAGTGTCTTGCGTGATGTCAGGCAGTTGAGGATAAACATCTCTCTTGATAGACGTCAGTGACTGAACAGGCCAAGAGCGTCTGTTGTGCCTACGAAGGAAAAGACGAGCTCTTAGATTTCTTTTATCTCTCTACTGTGGAGGAAACAAAAGATAAATCAAGTTTATTTAATATATAAAAACCTGATTTATAAGACAACAACGAATACACCCCTTACATAAAAAAATCGTTTAAAATTATAATAAAATTTTCATTTTTGAAACGGTTGCTTAGACGTTACTTTTATACAGTTCTATTTTATTCTCGTCACTAATTTGAAACCGACTAGCCTAAAGTAATCAGAAGTAGGTATTAATAATAGTAAAGCTCGTTGTGTCTCTGTTTCGACCAACTTTAAGACTACAGATTTAAAATTTACGTCGTAGAAACTTTAGAAAAAAAAAAATAAACACTTCCAGGTCTTTCATGCTAAAACACCTCTCCTCCATCGATACTATTAAATGGCGCAGGCGTCTCCTACACTGTCAGTGATAACCAGTGAGGTACCCCTCAAAGCGCCTTCCTCACTTCATCACCTTGAAATTTTAATTGTTCGACATTTTTGTACCGTATAATTTAAATGGTGTCAAAAACGTGTGTGAAGAAAACATTTCAACTGTGACTGCTGACGATTGGGGAAAAATGTAAACATGTAGAAAGCATTTAAAAGAATATCTGGAAAAGGATGAAATGAATTTTGCTTTGTGGATGAAACAGTACATTGCTTCATAATTAATCTTGGAGGAGAGAGTAGTTCAGACAGTTCCGACGATTTTCCTGAGGAGGAAGATGATAATATCTCTGGAATAGAGGTATTGCCTGACATAGAACTTCCTTCAAACGTAAGTATTGTAGAATCGTTTTTGTAGTTAAATAACTCCAACATTATTTTTTAATGTGTTACAAATTTTCATATTTAATTTATTTAATTAAATATATTCATATTTTCTCAATTATTATTGTATATATTTATTATTATTATTAATAAATAAAACTTTTCTTACAAGAATATCCTTTTTTATATTTTATGAATATATAATACTGTTTTGATAGTATAAATTATCATCATCAAAACTATAATGATGATATTTTATACTATCAAAACAGTACCCTAATAAAAACATATAAAAATTATATTCTTGTAAGAAATGTTTTATTTCTCATTAATAATATTACAAAAATTAATTAAATACGAATAACCCAAAATGTTCTCGAATTTATAATTTTAAAATAAAGTTAGGCTAAGTACTTTAAGAACATATGCAAATAACAAATACATCAAAACTCTAAATGAGTGTTTTCAAAGTAATGAGTACGTGTAGTACTATGTTACACATACTGAGTGACATCGATGACGTTAAGTAACATAATAGATAAGTTAAATGTAAATAGATTTCTGGCAAGACCATCATAAGCGTGCAAGTTTTGTTGTGAAGGGACAGTACGTGTTAGAGAGACACTGTTATCGTGTACTCTCGCTCTCTCGAGTACTTTTGAGTGGGGGTAATTCATACATTGGGTCTGCGCCGAAGACTGTATAAGAAACACTGGTGGGCCTAATATCCTATACCCTTGCCAGACTCCCCTAGGTTTTACTTCATTACATAAAGGACTTTATTGTATAAAGCCTTTACTCCCAAAACTATAAGTATTACATTCATTTAAGCCTGGTTCGTAATTCAGAGTATTAGAGAAGCCGTAGGTATAAAAATGTTTAACCTTATTGGTTTAAATTGATTAATGACTTTAATTAATGGCTGATAAATTTTTAAATTTGTTATTTAAAAATTTTCATTATTCAACTAAAATATTTAATGCAGTAGTATCCTTTAAGATTAATACAAAATGTAAACAGACGGTTAAATAGTAGATTTTTGTTTTACGTACTCAAAATATTTACTCCAACCTTTAATCGTACATTCAATTGTTTGAGTTTGTGAGAAAAATTACATTTATATGAACTAAATAATTTTTATTGTACAAATTAAAGATGTTTTAAGTTTGTCTAACGTTAAGAATTAACCTTTAGGAAAGGGTTAAGTGTACGGATACAACATTGTACAAACTATACTGGCCAAGCTGAAAGGGGTAATAACTGTAATGTATTGTAATACATTTTCATTTTTTATACAACAAAATTTTGTTATATTCTAAACGACGTTTTTATTATTGCTGAAAAGTTAATTTATGTCAACATAAATTAACAACTGTGATAACGTGATTACTTTTTAAGAAAAGCCTAACGTATAATAATATTCTATTCTATTTTGTTCTGTTGAAATACTAAAAACAAGTCACAAGAGAAAGCAAAGTCAGTAATATTAAAAGTTGGTAGAGGAAAATGTAGCCGATACACAGAATTAGAGAATCTTTAAGGGTAAACCAGTAATCAAAATTATAAAGGGAATGCCATTACTAGGCACAGCTTATTATGTCCATAAAAGTATAATAGAGAATGTAACAGAATTCAAATCTAGTTCAGAAAGAATATCTCTTCTAATAATTAAATGTAAAACAAGAAATAGACACTTGTTAACTGCCACGCACCAATAAATGAAGACAACAGGAAGAAACCAGAAAAAACAGAAGAATCCTGGGATCTTTTAGAAATTAAAATATCCAGGATCCCCAAATCGAATACTACAGGATCTAAAGTAGTAATACTACTGGGAGATTTCAATGCTCAAATATGCAGAGAGAAGAAATTTGGAACCATCGTAGGGCAATATCCAATCTACAGAAGAACTAATAAAAATGGCATGAGACTATTTAATTTATGTAAAGGTTCTCAATTCAAATTAGTGTCTACTTTCTTCAGAAAGCTGCCAAGAAAGGCTAAAACGTAGATTTCTCCAAACCCAATGTTCAGAGAAATTTAGTTAGATCATGTAGCTATTTCTCGAAGAAATATAAAGGAAATTATGAATGTCAAAGTAATAAGAAATGGAGAATTTGGTTCTGATCACTACCTGTCTAAAATTAAACTCAAATTCCTACCTAATAAAGTTCATCAAAAATTACAAAAGCTATTAAAGTATAATGCAGACAGACTTGCCATAACGGAAGAATCGATGAGAAAATATCAAGAAGAAATTTAAATAGTTAAGCATGGTAACTGGCAAGAATTATCTACAGAAATCAATAATGCAGCAAAAATAACATTTGGTTTAGTTAAAAATAAAAGGCAAGTATGGTGGAATGAATTGTGTGAAGAAGCATTAACAGAGAGAGCAAAGAAATGGAAAAATTGGAAATCCTCAAGGAAAACTGGACACTACGAGCAATTTAAGCAACAAAGAAAGGAAGCGGCAAGGATAATAAGGGGAACTAAAAGATCTTGTGAAAAATTAAAACTTGTTGAAATGCAGGAAATTTTATAAAAAATAATTGTCGAGATTTCTATCAGACTTTTAAAATAAACTAAAGGGTTACCAAACACCAAGTGTTTGTTTTAAAAATGAAAGTGATAGAACGGCCCAAAGCAATAGGGAGAGAAGATTGTGAAATACTTGCAAAATATTTTGATCAAATTTTAAATTGCCCGGAACCAATTCAGAGGTTAGAACTGTCAGACATTTATGAAAATTAGAAGAAGATACACCTCCGACTATCGAAGAAATTGAAAATGTAATTAAAACTTTGAAAAACAATAAAGCTAATGGAGAAGACGCCATATAAGCTAAACTTTTGAAATGGTCTCTACCAAAGGTCAAAAACGATCTGCAATTAATTTTTGAAGAAACTTGGAAAACAGAAAAAATCCCAAATGAATGGAAGGTTGCCTTAATACATCCGCTGCATAAGAAGGGTGATAAGCAAAAGGTTAATAACTACAGAGGAATATCTTTACTTCCAGTTGGGTATAAAATATTTTCAAAGATTCTTTTGAACAGAGAAGAAAAAACTTTGGATAGCCATTTGGGTGAATATCAGGGTGGCTTTAGAAAGATCAGATCCTGTCTAGAACAAATATTCACTCTGAAGTCAATAATCCGTCACAGGCTACTGAATTCAAAGGAGATTGTAGTAACATTTGTTGATTTCAAAAAGGCTTTGATTCTGTTGATAGAGAAACTATAGATAAAATAATCCGAGAATTGGGTGTTAAATCTAAATTGGCAAATCTAATACGTGAAACCCTTACGGACACAGTCTCAAAAATAAAATCCATGAGTGATATATTTCAACCGTTCAAAATAAATACAGGTGTAAGACAGGATGATGGTTTATCCCCAATTCTTTTCAACTGTATCCTGGAGAAAGTAGTAAGAATTTGGAATGAAAAATTAAAGCAATGCAAAAAATCATGTTGGGAAGAAGGAACAAAGGTATTGAAATAAACTGTTTGGCATTTGCAGATGACTTTGCTATACTTTCTGAACATCTTACATCTGCAGTAACACAAGTTAATTTTTTAGACGACATAGCCAGTAGAACAGGCTTAAGAATTTCTGCAGAAAAAAACAAATTTCTCACGACCATTAAAAATGCACCAAAATTCCTGGTAACAGATGTTGGTTGAATAGAGAGGGTTCAAAAATTTAAGTAGAGAAATAATTTAAGAGAATGGCTTAGATAAATCTGCTATAGAAGAAAGGATTCATTAGATGGAGAAAGCATATGGTAGGCCTATAACTAAAGATATTTACAATAAAAAGTGCATATCTAAAAATTCAAAAATAAGGCATTAGAGTACAGTAGTGAAGCCAGAATGCCTATATGCAAGTGAATGTCTACCATTGAATTATAATTTAAACAAACTAGAAATATTGGAAAGACGAATTATTAGGAAAATAGTAGGCCCACGAAAAACTTCAGAAGGTTGAAAATTAAGAAGTAATGACGAAATATATCAAAGTATAGAAAATATAACAGAAACAATGAAAAAAGAAGTCTATTATTGTTTGGACATTTATATAGAATGGACGACAATAGGTTAACAAAGCAGTTCTTCAAATATCTGTGGGGGAAGAAGTCAACAACATGTTGGATTAAAGAAGTCCAAAAGGATTTAGAAAAAAATATACACGCAAAAGAAGTAACTGAAAGAGAAGTTTTTTGGGCAAAAGTGTTAAAAATGGAAGGAGCCCAGGGTAGGAGTGAGAAAAACACAGGTTTAAAGTGGACTGAAGACAGGAAGAAGAGACACAGTGAAAAGATGAAAGAATATTGGAGAAAAGAAAAGAACAATGAGTAAAGAATTGAAATTGGCATGTGGTCCTTAGATGGTCGATACAAAAAGAAATGAAATTAATGGAATCACACAATTTCAGTAACTTATGTTAACCATAATAAAAAAAGAGAAAAATATTATCCCGAACAAGCGAGATTATTTCAAACTAAAATGACCTTGGGTTGTGGTTTAAATAAAATTTATTGTATGCGAAACATTCAAATGTTATTTTATATTAATAAGAAATGTTAGTCTCATTCTAGTTTAAAAATCAGGTAGTCAGAATTAATTGATACGATTTTGAAGTATCGTGATATATTAATACCACGATGAAAATATTAAATGCATGACGGATGAAATTCAAACGTCACGTAACTTGATCGACTGTGACTGATGACACGTATCAGAATTATCACGCGCCAGTCAAACTGCTGGATCATCACTATTGTATGATCATATCTGATTAATCTTTATCATCATTATGTGTATTTGTGACTTACGAGTGGCTCCATACCAACAAGTAGACACACAGATATTTCTATGGTATCCGGTTACTGCTTTACTGCTTAGGCCTACCATTCCATTAACGTTTTACAAAATATACTTTTGCTCTATCTAGCATATTTCATAAAAGAAAAACAAAACTTTTTTTGACGTAGAATACGTCTTACCTTTCAGGCCAGCAATAGGCACCGCAACCAGAAAATCGAGCGCTACGTTTTCACGTCACGTTTGAAATTGAAATATTATCTAAACGACAAAAGATTCACGCTTATATGAGGTACCATTCGACAGACAAAGGAACAAAGATAATAAATAGCACAATATAAGCGGGCTATTGCATCACCCAGCGCGGGGTGAGCGGGGGAAGAAATAGAAATGTTTTGCGCCGCTCGGCGCGCACTAAAAATAGTATTTAGTATTTCTCCGGTTTCCGATGCGATAGAACGTTGAGTGAGGTGTCGTTAAAATTGTCTCATCGAGTACTATCTACATAGTGTACCGTAATAGCGGTGATATTATTAAGAGGTTTGAATAATCGTAATTTAAGTTGTAAAAATCGTGTGTTCGGACGAAATGTCGCGGTATATGGATGCTAAACGTGCTCAGAAGTATCGTAAACGCATACAGGACAGTAGAGAAAATCATGGGGACTTCAAAAAACCCAAAATGACAAATGCCGAACGTCAAAGGATTTACCGACAACGCTTAAAAGACAAGGAAATAAATACTGAAGTCGAGTTGGATGAGGAAGAGCGCCCGACTTCGCAAGTGTATCAGCCGATCGAATTCAGCAAAACGTGGCAGTTAGCTACAAGGCACATCCACAAAACATTCTTTAATAATGAATTTGGACACGCGTGTGACGTTTGTGACAGACTGTGGTTCCAGATGGACGTAAAGATAGTGGCTGTTAAAGTGATGCCGTTGCAACACCATGGAGACCAGAATTAATTAACATAGTAACAAGTAAATAAACAATTGATATTTAGCGGCATCGGAACTATACCTTTATTAATGTTTTTACTATGCGATTGTATTGATATATTTTGTAATTTTTTATACAGATACGTCTATATATTTTTGTAATTGTCTTAAGCGATTACAAAATGTATGTTTATACGTATTTCTGATGATGCAATGAATAAGTAATGAAATATATTAAATACTACTACTAAAGATGTCGACAAGACCAGAATTAATTACCATAGCAACAAGTAAATAAACAAAAGCTATTTAGCGGCATCGGAACTGTACATTTATCCATTCCTGCAGTACATTTTTGATGTTTTATTCATAACACATTAGCAACCCTAAAGCACACAGACGTATTCTACGCTCTGAAGATTTGCGGCCATGGCTCCGACACAGCCCCCGCCGATTTTTTTTACTTACAAACACAATTTACTCAGAGACGTAATATCAAAACGAAATACGTTTCTTCCACGTTAGGTGAGTTCATTTTTGTAATACTTTATTTTCAATTATCGTTTAAATACCACAGACAAATTGTTTAGGCAGTAAAAATCATAGTTTTAAAAGCAGAAGAGAACATTAGATTTTTGTCAAGACACAATTTATGACCATTCATTATATATGTTATTAAAATATTCATCTATTTGCCTTCCAACATTGTTTTGTTTACATAGGATAGAATAACAGAATACCATAGGTATATTTGAAGTCTGCCTCGCCGGGTTGTAAGGCTTCCAGAGTCGTTGATTGCAGACGTTTTGGACGCACCTACGATGACCATCTTCAGTGCATAAAGCTTGAAAGGCTATACACTGTCCAAGTATCGCAGCCATTAACCATCAGTACCTTTCCAAACTGACCGGCCGGCCGTGAAAGCCTCAAACATTGGTTATATTTGTTGATCATCTGGTTACATTCAATAACACCTAATTTGTGTCTGAACGTTTATACAAATTTAAATTAAACATTAGTAACACAGAATGAATGCATTGATTTAATTCTATTTTCTGGACATATTAATACTACCAGCATCTGTATATGATGAGAGAAAATTTGTGCCAGTTTATTAGTATCGTTTATTGTATTCATATCTTTATCTAAGAAGTCATATTTATAAAGATGTATTTGTTGTATTTTAGATGCTTGTTAATGTATCCCTTATGTTTTCAAACTAATCTTTAATAACAAGCAACAGCAAAATGAATGGCAATAGCACGTGTGCTTTAATATTTTTGTGTTTTATTCACAAAAATCTGAAATCCTTTTCAGAACCATTTCAGAACACCCCTCAGAAACATGACACCCATGAACCGATTTCATGACGTTCTTCACCACGTTTACATGATAAATTATATTTTATATTCTATGTACTTCGGGTTTATGTTTTTTTTTTATTGTATTAAGATTCTTACACAAAATTTAAAGTAAGTTTTTCTCATTTGCGTCATATGCGGATAAAATTTTAAATTTAACTAGTTTTATACTTTTTTATCACTTTTTGTTTTAGAAATTCAAATTTTTCAGGTACTAGGCTATTTAAGGAGAATGCTTACAAGATCTCTCCATACTTTTGTGTTTATAAATGTACTAAATTAATTACTAACTGCTGCAGTGAAACTCCTCTACAAAGTTGAATGAGGG